>OY757256.1:4815670-5415670 GCA_963584085.1 Pyrausta aurata | reverse complement strand
GGCGCCGCGTAGTGGGCAGGGGCGGCGTAGTGGCCCAACGGCGCATAGCCGCCCTCATCGTGACGCACGATGCTCTGGGAAGATACCGCGTGGCCATGACCGTGGTACAGGCCTGCGTTGGCTGCGGCCAGGAAAGCACCGAAAGCTACGATCTGGAACACATTTTTTTTATATAAAACACTAGTCCTTAAATCCGTGTTTGAATCCTTATCCCTTTTTTGGCACTAAACTAAATTTGGTATACAACACTTGATAACACAATTATTTAAAACACTCACTTTGCTGAACATTTTTGCGGTTTCAACGTTGGTTACTGATTGATGTCAATAGCCACCGCCCATTGCTTTTTATATGATTTAACAAGAACAAGTGGGGCTTTACTCGCAGTATGCGGACCTCGAAATGACAATGACAATAGCAAAAGGTCGAGCTGAAAACCGATCACATAATTGGTGCAAATATGTGTCATGGTATCGATATCTATTGCTGTTAGCCATGCAAAGCGCTCAAATTGTGCGTGGACCGTCACGCTGGAGTAGTTAATCAGCAAAAAGTGCGCACCTGGCGAATAATGCCGACCACCTCAATTGTGAATTAACTCATTGAATTTTCATCAGTGAAATAGACTGCTTGCTTATTTATTTACATAAAATGGAATTGGATAATCAATAAAGATAGACTTTTTGAAAATTAAAAAATGATCTTACCGACATCAATAAAAAGGATGTTATCAATTCGACATGTATGTATGTGATTTCGTTGGAATTTGATTATCTTTGAGTATGTTGATCTATTAAAAGGCTTCCAAGCACGAGTGCAAAATTTTGTATGTGTGTATGTTTAAGATTTTGATATACGAGTTTTAAATTAATATCCGACTAAAAATCTTAAAATAACGCATTTATCTTCTATTTAGAGAAACAAATTCTTTTGCACGATGTCAAGCTTTCGTATACCAACAGTCTACGCACTCGATATCGACTCGAATAGAAGACAAATGCGTTATCTTAAGATTTGTTGTCGAGTTTTTGAAGGCGGTTTTGAAAAAACTTTATTCCCTAATCATGATCTTATTAATAAACTCCATTACTGTTTTTGGCTAATACTTAATCATCACCAGTAAGCATGATAAGTAATTCAAAAACAACTTTGACGTACTTGTTAGCTCTACCTAATTTTAGTCTGGCTCATGAAGTTTGTTTCTTTACAGGCAACTATTTGCTATACCTTCAATCTCAGTATAGTTTTCCAGGTATAACAGTTACCATTACCAATTGCCCTAATTGTCCGATCACCAACAAGCGTAGGCCTAATATCGTGACGAATGCCTTTGTCTACACGAATGACGTGAGTGGCGGATCTTGATGTTAATTTTAGTTTGGTTTATGGAGATCCGTTTAGACTGGACTCGAGGTGAATAGTATTGTAATAATTGTAACAATGTAAAGCAAGTCTTGTGTATTAATAATGGAACTGTTATTGGTGAGTGTGAAATGTGGACCTAATTTTAAAATGATACTAAAAATTACATTTATTTCAGGCATCTTGACCTAAAAGTTTCAGAACATCGTCATCATCATCATCATCATCATTATCAGCCGAAGGACGTCCACTGCTGAGCATAGGCTCCCCCCATGGCTTTCCACAACGACCGGTTGTGAGCGGTCTGCATCCAGTGCGATCCTGCGATCTTTACAAGGTCGTCTGTCCATCTTGTCGGTGGACGTCCTACGCTGCGCCTTTGTTCGAAGGGTCTCCAAGGGTCTCTCATAAAGAAGCTCAAAATCACACAACGAGCGATGGAGAGGGCTATGCTCGGTGTTTATCTACGAGATCGAATCAGAAACGAGGAGATACGTAGAAGAACTAAGGTAACGGACATAGCCCTGCGAATCAGTAAGCTCAAGTGGCAGTGGGCAGGGCACATAGCGCGAAGAACTGATGGCCATTGGGGCAGAAAAGTTCAGAACATCGTAATAATAATAAATTCTAATATATATAATCAAATCATGAGATAAAATATTTTTTTTGAATTACGTCAACAAATTTCTTTGCCCACTCTTCGAATTTTTGTTTTTACTGGGATACATGTATAAAACAAAATATAGTAACCAATATATACACGCATTAATAGAGACCTGCATCACCACTACGATTGTAAAGCCACAAGTAACTAAACTCGCACTTTTTCATTAACATTAGGTCAAGGCTACAAAGCAATTATTCATTTATTCGGCAATATAGTAGCCACGTGCTCGTTATGCCTAATTGTTTAATTTCGCCAACAATGTTCCGGCTAAGGGGCTAACGATGTCAGTAATTTATAAACGTACTTCAACCCTCATGCATAAATCAGCGTTATCATTAATCTGATTTTCTCATTATTAATTCTGTATGATAATTGGATTAACTTAATAGAAAATAAAGTTACTAAAGAAATTTAGTGCGAGATCAAATGCGGAGCTCAAGACCGAACGCGATGGCGGACTGTTTGTGGACGCCCTCGCCCCATCTAGCGAAATTAGTGCTGAGAGGACAAAACATTGTATTCGATACTAATTGTACCCCAATAGCCTGAGGGGCTTTCTTTTATATTAGAAAATCGTGTTAACTGAAGTTAGTAAAAATAGCGAATAATATTGCTTCACTGTTAGATCAATCAAGTAATTATTATGACAGTAGTTAGTTGTAACTATTGATATAAGTTTAGTAACGACCACTATAAAACTTACTATGACGCGTTGAAGTCTAATGTATGGAAATCTTTTTAAACAGTCATGTGTTAGACTTCAACGCATCAGGGTGATTTTCATGTTTATTGTATTTATTTTCTTCAATCATACAGTCTAAACAGCATATCGGTCAAAATCGTATAATTATATCATAAAGAAGCATCAATACTGTTTTTTATTGAACAACAGCATTACTTCCTCGAGATTAGCACACGTGGGATATTTGAAGGCGGCACGGCACCCATTAAAAAAAAATACGTCGTTATATGAATTATTTGTGCTACTTACTGGTTCTGAAATAGTTTCTATCAAAGTGATCACCATTTTTTTGCGGTAAAGAGTAACTTTTTCACTTTTCTCACTAAAAATTAAAATTCAACGAAAATAACTCATTTTCGAACGAAAATCACTTATCGAATTATATCGACTGCTTATAGATAGAATTTTAATTGTATTTTCTCTTACAATTCCTAAAAATTAATAAATAGATATGGGATACCCAAATTAAGATGTAGAAGGGACCTTACATGGGCGAATAAAAATACAGAAGTAGTACTTACTAAAACTTACTTAAACTGCTCAATCACAATTTATTTGCAGCACATACAGTTCTATCATAGAGTAAAATATAGTAGAGTAGAAATAAGTAAATATAGTATAAAGGTAGTAGAGTAGACTAAAAGGACGTGCTCAAATTCATGTATTAGCTCTCTGATTCAGAACCTCATTAATAATGAATGACACTGAATTGGAGGGCTGGTCGTGAAGTGTTCATGGCATGGAAAGAAAGAAAGAAAATAGTTTGTGAAAAAGCTTAATCACACTTTATTTACAGCACCTTCAGCCCTATTACACGTAATATAAGGTATACTCGCAAGTAGCACGCTCAATCACACACACAAATGTTTAGGACTTGGAAACGAAAGAATACAAAAGTAATAGGTGAAAAAACCTCAATCGCACTTTATTTACAACACATTCAGAACTATCACACGATGTACAAAGGTCACACAAATCAGGTCGCGAAGTGTTCATGGTTTAGTAATGGTGGTAGTATGCGGGCGCAGCGTGGATGGCGGGGGCGGAGTTGTGGACTACGGCATTGAATCTGGAACGAAAAAAATTGTTGAAAATACGAAATATTGATGTAAATTAAGAAGAAATACCGATATAGACCAAACACTTAAATGAAGATAAACCTCAATATGACATAAAAATAATTATTTTATTTTATTTCCTTTACTTGATCACGGTCTGATCCAGATGGGCTCAGACGTGGTCTACTTTTATGGGGGTAAAAGTATAAATAAATAAATAAATATGCGCCAGACAACACACCAATTGTCTGGTTTCGTGGTAAAGAATTTCTTCCTTGTGTTACGAAGTACCAGACAACGATTATGACGGGGGCGTCTCCCATAAATACTTAAAGACATATAACATCCATGACATAGGTACAAATGTTCATGTATAGTAGTGGTGTTGAGAGATTATCCATTATAGGCTGGGTAGTCAAATATGTTTCTTACCCATTGTGGGCGTCAGCGGTGTACTCGACCTTGCGGACGGAGCCGTCAGGCTGCACCAGGGAGTAGTAGCCATGGACGGAGTCACCGTCGCGGCTCTCGTGCTGGCTCTTGTGGTCGCCGGTGTGAGGGTCGGCCACTGAGTAAGAGTAGTCGTATTTGGGGTGTGCCTGGGTAGCAACAAAAAGGTATAGGTCAGGCATGGGTGTCAAGGTGGCATTTGAAGAAACGGTAAAGCTTGCATCTGCGAGAATATCTAAATTCATTTAATGCATGTACGATAATTGAACTAAGAAGAAATAGAATAATTGTGGTGCAGAAGAAATGCAATATGACAGACGCTGTACTTAAATTCGACTAATTTTGAAAGGTGAGCGGTATAAAGCAAACACTGCAGTCACAGAGAGATCATGTGAAAATATGTCTAAGCTTTCAAGTGGTATAATAATTTCCTCATCATCCTTGTAAGAAGACCTAGACTAGTAATTAACCGGTATGGTGGACAGACAAACTACTAACAATCTACACATCCTATAAAGTAAAGTCGATCATCTAGATACTCACGTGTTCATCATGCGCATAGTGAGCGACAGGGGCGGCGTAAGCCACAGGAGCGTAGTGGGCCACAGGGGCGGCATGGATCAGAGGGGCGGCATGTACGGCAGGGGCGGCGTGTACGTAGTGGGCCGGTGCGTGGGACTCGTCGTGGCGGACAATACTCTGGGAGGAGACTGCGTGGCCAATGTGGCCGTGGCCAAAGAGACCAGCGTTGGCAGCAGCCAAGAGGGCGCTGAAAGCTACGATCTGAAATGAAACATACAAAATATATAATTATGGATGAAAATAGCGGTACTTTTAAACTTAGTAGGTGGTACTATTATTGTTGTTTCGAGCAATTTGTTCTATTTTTAACAGAAATCAATCTGTTTAGCTTCTTAGATTACGGTCCTCGGTTAAAATATCCTTTTAAGTTCGTATTCTGAAATTGATCTTTCTAAACAGGGGTTTTATTATCATGTGTGCTCGTTAAGTAAGTTATTTTTTTTTTTAATTGTTCTTTTTGAATTAAAATTATTTTTAATATCAACTTACTTTGCTGAACATTTTGTGTTGAATGTTTAACAACGTTGAGTTGATTGATGTCAACGGTCCTGCAGAATGGTTTTATAGAACGGTCGACGCCTGCGCAGGCCGGTGGGGCGGAGAAATGTATGCCTTGACTGTAACTTTGACACCAGCAAGGTCGCCGCGCGGTACCGATATTTTGCGCGTAGAAGAAAGTGCTTGCAAGCAAAACAAATGGTGGATGCTCAGCCTCACTAAAAGGCCCATTTAAATCAGACGAGCGAATGCTTGTTCTATGCCCACCCACTTCATTAAATTCTTCTACTCAGAGCATTCGTCGTTGTTCTTTTGCGTTCTATAGAATATTCTAAGAACGCTCGCTCGATATTTTGGTGTAAAACGCTGAAATCGAGCTTCCGTTGAAAACACAAGAACAAGAAAGAATGTTCTTGTTCTAGCTCTAGTTCTTTGTTCGTTTCGTCTAAACCCACCTAAAGAGAAATGGGTTTGAAGAACCACCAACCTAATTATGTCCAAATACGTCACCCAAATGCGGGTAACTCGGTAATACGGTAACGAGCACTCCTAAAGCGCTAGAATCCATATATCTATATCTATAGTGGAAATAAGACAAAAATGATTTCACGGTGGAAATATGACGTAAATGTACGACAGAAGCGCCATGTGGTTTTCCACATGACATGACGTAAGCATATCTGCAATACACCTGTCTTTACCCCTTTATATTAGCCGTGCATAATATAGTACCTATTTAGGCGGAAAACATTCTGCATAAATGCTTATGGTCAACACTTGTCAGCGCAGCCATGTTTAAACTAAGCGCTAACTTCGGCTGTGCGCACACTCTAATCAAAAACGGACCCGTTAAGATAAAATAAAAATGAATATTCTAGCTTTGAAGCACAAGAATAGAGACTTCAAAGGATTTTGGTCACAAACAAAAAAGCTAAGCCCAAAGCCCTGCGTTCCTGTGAGTGTCAACGGCATAAGCGAACCAAAGGACATAGCTAATATGTTTAAATACCACTTTCAAGTGGAATCTCCACTAAAAAGTGCGCAGGTTGTTGATTCGGGGGTCGTGGTGTCGGGGGTGCCGGACCGTGTCACAGCTAAACAAGTAGCCCTGATAATAAAAGACATGTCCCGAGGGAAATCTCCCGGACACGACGGCCTCAGTGTCGAGCACCTGCGACACGCTGGGCCGCACCTCCCGAGGCTCTTGGGGCTGCTTTTCACGCTCTGCATTAGGCATTCCTATCTGCCGGGTGAACTGATGAAGACTGTTGTAGTGCCTATTGTAAAGAACAGGACAGGAGATACCTCGGACAAGTGCAACTACCGCCCGATTTCTTTGGCGACAATCACAGCTAAAGTGCTTGACGGCCTGCTTGAGAGACAACTTAAACAACATCTCCATCTAAACGACGCTCAGTTCGGCTTTAGACCAGGACTCTCTACAGAATGCGCTATCTTGTCTCTTAAGCAGACTGTCAGGTATTACACTGACAGGAAGACACCTGTGTATGCAGCTTTCCTTGATCTCTCTAAGGCATTTGACCTGGTTAAATACGATATTCTTTGGCGTAAGTTAAAAAAAACGAGCATGCCTGGTGCGTTGATAAATATATTTAAATATTGGTACAGCCACCAAACTAATCAGGTCAAGTGGCTTGGTGATTTTTCTGATGAGTATACGTTGGAGTGTGGAGTGAGACAGGGGGGTTTAACGTCTCCTTCACTTTTCAACCTTTATGTAAACCAGTTGATTGGCGAACTGAGCGATACAGGGGTTGGCTGTTCCATTGATGGTCACTGCATAAACAGCATCAGTTATGCAGACGATATGGTGTTGCTTAGTCCGTCAATCGCTGGGCTGAGAAGACTAATTGGTGTTTGTGAGAAATACGCAGCGACACACGGTCTCCTGTATAACGCTAGCAAGAGTGAGCTTTTAGTATTTCACTCTAAGAGTCGCAATTTGGGTGAAAATGATGTACCTCATGTTGAGCTCAACGGTAGCGCTCTACACAGGGTGAAGGAGTTTAAGTATCTCGGCCATGTAGTAACCGAGAACTTAAAAGACGATAGTGATATGGAGAGGGAAAGGAGGGCGATGGCGGTCCGCTGTAATATGTTGGCACGCAGATTTGCACGCTGTAGCTTAGAGGTAAAGGTAACTCTGTTTAAAGCCTTTTGCCAAACCTTATACACTTGCAGTCTGTGGGTCAATTATACGCAGCGGGCCATCAACGCTCTCAGAATCCAATATAATAATGCGTTCAGGGTGTTGGTGGGGCTCCCGCGCCACTGCAGTGCGTCTGCCATGTTTGCGCATGCGCACATTGACGGCTTTCACACAGTGCTGCGCAGACGCATCGCCTCGCTGATGCTTCGTACGCGCGGGAGCCCCAACACCATCCTGAATATCCTCAGTCGGAAGCCAGACTGCCCTCTTTTGCGACACTGGATGAAAATACAAACAAGCGTTCCTGGTGCTCCAGAGAGTGGCCGATATTTAAATTAGAAAATAATAATAATAATATTGTATTTAAAGTAATTTAGTTAATTTTAATTTAATTTGTAATTTTTATTTCAATTGTATTTAATTTAATTTAATTTTAATTGTATTTTAAATTTTGTATTGTATTTTGATTTTGATTTTATTTTCTTATGTTCTGATTGTGTTAATATGTTAATATTTTATGGACTCTGTCTGAAATAAATGGATTTTATTTTTTTTTTTTTTTTTTTTATAAGCACTGTATATTGAACGTTTTACGCAACTTCGCATTTAGTGAATTCCATTTTCATGACTTACCGTAATTGCTATAGTTGAATGGGTCGCCCATACGAATAATAACAGTGCACCCGGAAAAGATAAACATACGGATATTGTTCAGGATCCGTAACCTTCGACTGAAATTAGGCTGAGATAAAAGTTCAATTAATAAGCCGACATTTCCAAAAATTTTTGAGGTATGAATAAGAAATCATTCTTTATGGATAAGACAACCAATTAGCTAAGTCAATTCATTATATTAGTCTAAGGGCCTGTTTCTAACAAATTATATTTAAATTATAAATATGGAATGTCATTTTCGAATGAAGTAGTCTTTGATGAGTACTGGACAGATATCGCTAGGTAAGCATTGTAGAGAATCTTATTTTTAAGAGAAATACCCTGTTTGATTGAAGAAATGCACGCAAAAAATTGTCTGAAATGTCTTTTACCGACAGAATACTTATTTTTAAGTATACAGCATTTTAGTCTGTTATAGGATAATTTCATCAGAGCATTTTATAAATTTATTGCAAGCTTAATCCGTCTAATGACTAAACGTTGTGTTAAATGTTTTCGGTTGAGAAAATATTGTGTCGGTTTTGAAACTTCCAACTATTTACCTTGGTAGTGAGTGTGTGTGAGTAACAATATGCCTTCTCTCATTAAGTGTTGAGCCGTACTACTCGTATTTTCACTGATTAGCTTATTTTTCGACTTACTTTGTCTTTCTTTTTTCACTTACTACAGAATTATTTAAAAAAACAAGCCCCTTGCTACTTTTTTTTGTAGATCTTTATAGTAGCTAAGTGCGTAAACAGCGATAGATAGCAAATGTTTAAAGTAGGTGTACTTTCTTAAACTGATACTTGACTAGACTGAGATAAGGTACATGAAATATTGACGTTCTTAAATTAGCAAAAATTATAACAAACTACATAGTATCACAAAATACTACAGTATTCATAACTGTAGTATTTTGTGATACTATGTAGATAAATACTATACTGCAGTGGTCGTATCAGATCTATTTGTAAAACACTTTCAAACAAGGACTTATGGTTCATACATCAAACTACAGGAATGTATTTGTTAACTTATTCTAATGAGATGACTTTATCGATCAACATTAGGCCAAGTTAAAAGTTTCGAGGTTGATATTGATCGATTGGCTAATCAAAATTGTTGTGCTTGTCCATTATTGTTCTGTTTCGGTACTTGATCTATTATGTTAAGTAATTGACCTGGTAATTGTTTATAGCAGTGTGTTGCTCTATAAAATGAGTTTGCTAGTACATTCGAACAAATTACTTGAAAGAAAATGCGTTATTACAACAAAAATAACATTTTATTCAGAAACTTAACCAAACTCAAACTGATCATTACAAACTTTCACCGTAATAGAAGACTAGACTTAAAAAAAGAATACAAGTTTAACATGGCCTGTTAGAGGCAGGCAATATGATGTACGTCAGTGGAGAAAAGTTCAATCCCTTTTGCGTCAGGCCCTTAGCTTGCAGGCACCGAAGAACCTCCTCATAAGAGATCAATGGAAAAGTGGAAGCGGGGTCTTCAAGCGGTAGGTCAACAACCTCAACGGTTGCCTGATTAGTCACTTCAGGGGTAGCAGTATGTATTTCATGTACGATATGAGTGACTTCTGTAACTGGTTCAAGCTCGTGCTTGATCTCTGATTCAGTTGAGGATGCATGCAGTGGTTCAGCATTTGAGGATGCATGCGGTTGTTCAGCAGTTGAGGGCTGTTCGGGTTCCGGTGCATGGACATGCTCATGCTCTTCAACTAATTCTTTTTCTGGTTTATACGTTACTATGTGCGGAATCACCTGTAAAGCTTCATGAGTCAGTGCCTCGACTTCATGGACTTGTTCTGCGTTTGGCTCGGCAAGCTCGTGGTCGTGATTAGGTTCTAGTTGGGTGTGGACGTGAACTTCATGGGTGTGTACTTCACCTTCTTTAGGATGATCATGAACATCATGGGTGTGATCATGGCCTTCATGATCATGATGGTCATCTTGCACATGTCCTGGTTCGACTTTCAATTCCTCGTTTTTCGTACAAGGATTGTCTGTTTTCTTGCCTCCCACCGCATCTGGTAAGATGTTTTTGACTACTACATTGAATCTGATATACAATAAAACAATCATTAATTTCAATTGCACTATTTTATATTATAATTACATTGATATATTATTAGATTAAGACATATAGACATTACCCATTCACGTCATCGGCCCTGTATTGCACCTCCCGCACATAGCCATCGGGTTGTAGGAATGAGTACTCCCCATGGACCACAGCACCGTCACTCAACTCACGTTGAGCTTTTCTGTCTCCGGTGTTTTCATCGTAAACTACGTACGAGTATTCATATCCATTCTGAAAATAAAGTTAATAATTTTGTAATTAAGGTATTTCGAAAGAAAATTACGTTATTTGGAGGAAAACTAAAATATCGTTACTTACATCTTTGCTTGGTGTAACGACAATCGGTACATTTGGAGCGTTATAGCCCAGTAACTTGGCACTAGGAACGGCAGATGCAACGGCGGGGGTGACGACGCATGGTGACACGCATGGCGGTATCACATTCGACACAGTTTGCACTGGCACGACTGACCCCACGGGCGGCGCGGATAAACGAGCTATTTGCGGATTTGAGATCACAGCCGGGGTACCATAGTTGTAGTACTCCACAGGAACTACGTCAGGACCACCGCTTTGGACGAACACTTTTGAGTAGGATGCTCCATTTGCTCCATTCAGCCATACAATAGCTGACACCAATCCTATAGCCGTGAACTGAAACAATGGTAAATTATTTACAAAACTCAAATGAGGATTTTATTGGTTTATTAGGTTACCCGCTTACTTTGAGGATCATCTTTCCTGGAGATCGATGGAAGACTACTGATATTTTTCTGAATGTCCCCTCTTATAAAAGGTGCTTTGTTTATTCTAAAATATGCAATCGGTAATACCGAAACAAACCATCAATGTCGTTGACTAGATGAATAGAGGTGAACAATTAAAATGTTAATGAAAATTTAACACAGGCTCCGTTTCTCTATGGGGCATTCAGAACACGGATGTTACAGAAAGGTGCAAATTCGGCGTGACATCGGGTTTTGTCTCAGTGGTGCTGTTAGTGCGTAACATTTGCAACGAGTGGGAACTGTTTACTGATTCCTTTATCCCACCGGTGAGTTGTCGGCTATAGCTGGTCTTTACCAGGAAATATTTGACGTAATCGTTTTAGTTTATTGTGCTTGTGCGGTTCTTGAGTAGGTGTTAAGAGCGAACAAGATAAATGCAATAGACACAACTAGATAGAATAGTGGGTGAATTTATTTAACATTTGGATGCAAATGTGCATATTGTTGGATGTTTACTTCACTTCTAAATTGTTGTTTGGGAGAAAATTTTTGATGGTATAATGAGTGCACTAAGTATTTCTAAATATGTATTATTTAAATCGCTTTTTGCTTTATGTTTACCTATAGTCAGTCAGAGTACGTTATCAGATTTTTATAAGGATGCAAGAGTAAATTTTGGTAAGCAGGTAAGTTATTTTTGAGTTTTGTAACTATAACAATGAAGATTGCCAATATTTCACAATTTTCACAGTTTGGAATATACTTACTCTGAAAGCCTGCTTGAATTCTTTTAGCAAGGAATCTCGCTTAATGGAGAGTGCTACGAAAAAACACTAGATTGATTGCTGCGTTTGATTCGACGTTTTGTAATTTGGGTAGAGCTGCACCTTTGCTGTCAAAATCTTATTAAGACTAGATGTTTTTGAGACTTTGGTAAAATTAAACAAATTAGTATTAAAATACCACTTTCACGGACTGAATAGTCTACCGTGGTTGTAGTAGTCCATATTATTCATTCTTTTTACGATGGAAATATCTAATTCCTTACAATTTTCGGTTTAAAGTTTATTAAATACTTATTATACTCTTTAGGGCACGTAGACGTAGGCTAGCTAGTTAACATCCATGTTAAAAGTATAACATTTGTACGTAGGTTTCTGAAAGCAATACTTTTACAGTGAACTTAGTTTTAGCTACGTAAGAATTACTTCCTAACTTATTCAAACTATATCATTTAATTATTTGACATGTGAAACCATTGTTGGTGGTATGCCTGAAGAAAAAAAAACAGCAAATTACTTTTTTCTTGAATAGTCTTCGTAAATAGTGCAGAGGGTTATTATCACATTGTGTTGGTATATTTAGCCCAATATAAGTTACTGTGCTATTTTTTTGTTGGACAGTCGTGTAGAACCGTAGGGTTTATACATGTTGACTATTGTATCCTTAAATATACATCAGTTATCAGTATTTTTTTTAAGAATTGTAAATGTATTCGATGACTTTACTTGCTTTCTTCTTTCTACATACAGCGCGGCAGTGCTAGCACATGATACATTAAAAATACTCGTATATCTGTCAATTTACCAAAAATTATGCGTCAATTTGTAGGCAGTACGTTTCATTCAACAATTTATCGACAGTTGGTTTACAATATCGCAAGAGAGATTACAATCTAACGGCCATAAATGTATGGCCATATTGTAAATATACAATATTACGGTGACACATCAATTGTGTAAGCCAGTTCAATTGTTCAGCTTGGACGTATTGCCCCCCGATTCAAGTATTTTCAGCATTTACTGTTGGACTACAGTAGTCATTTAGAGTGCTATTGTAACACATAGTGTGCTTAAAATCAGCAGCATTGAAAAGCTACACGCCGCTGTTAGAATAGCGAGGTATATTAATTGTACTCTCATATTACAACTGATGCACAACTCAGTGATGACTCAATTAGCAGAATTGAGGCCCTGTTTGTTGTGCGTAACCTAAATACAGATTTATAGTCATGCACCTACATAAATATACAAGTAACTTAATTTCCATTAGTACAGAAGCAATCCAGTGCGATCCTACGATCTTTACAAGTTCGTCTGTCCATCTTGTCGGTGGACGTCCTACGCAAGATCGCAGGATCGCACTGGATGCAGACCGCTCACAACCGGTCGTTGTGGAAAGCCGTGGGGGAGGCCTATGTTCAGCAGTGGACGTCCTTTGGCTGATAATGATGATGATGACAGAAGCAATATCGCGTACCCAATATTCTAGAAATAGATATTTAAGAAAGTATTACCAAATAGATTTTTATACTAGGAAAGATTGACAGCCTCGTTGATGTAGTAGCTGTGTAGTAGTTAAGTTCGCTGGTCACTACCCAAGAGATCCCGGCTTCGAATCCCTTGTATGGCTGAAATTTGTTTCTGGGTTTTTCTGTCTTGAAGATACTAAGAAACAGCTCGAAGTCAGGAAATTGGTGGCGATGACACCCCCGTGCCTCGGATAGCACGTTAAGCCGTTGGTCTGCGCTTGGTTTCTGACCGGTCATGTCTCGGATTGCCGTCTCACCGAATTAATGAGACTGAAGGAACAGATAGTGCACTTGTGTACTGCGCACACTTCTGGGAAATAAAATATGTATCTCTTGCATACTAGGTCTATCTCTTTTTAGAGGGGCCGCCATCACCAAAAATCGGTAGGAGAATATTACAAGGAAAAAAGTCTTGAATCTCTACCACTATTTATTAATCTATGCTCGAGCGAAGGAGGCGATGGTCACTTTTTTCGAGCGTCACAGCACCAAGAACTCTATTTGAATCACTTGCGTCAATTTTCCAAGTGATTTTAGTTCGAAAATCAAATAAAAGTTAACAAAAATATTATCAAATTCCATTAATATCACATTCATACACGTCGATATACCCTCCGTTTTTAAAAAGTTGGTAAAATATCACGCTAAACATAGATGTAACTAGTTACAAATTTATCATTTTTTAATCAGTCCCGTGCGTGGACTTAAACTAATTTTCACTCGAAAATAGATAGTTATTCAAAATAAAATCATTCGACATATTAACGAGAGTTTAGCGTGATATTTTCTCTCGCGTCAAGATGGTGAGTGATTTTCTTTCGAATATGAATTAAAAGTCAAGGAAAATAATTCGTTTTCAAACGAAAATCACTCGTAATATTGACGCGAGTGATTCTAAAATAAAGCCCCTGGTCAGAGCTAAAGATAAACAACACAAAGAAATGAAGCGAAGGATTTCAGCTCGCCTTAGATGAAGACATCTTTATTCTTGAGATAAGCACTCTGGTTTTTTATACCTCCTGCTTGGCAATTAGAAATACTATTACCGACTTCACAAGAAAAAAATCAATTTTACCTGTATTGTATGTATATGATATCGTTAGAATTTGATAAAATTTGAGTATGTTGATCTGTTACGGTTACCGAAAACGTGTGAAAAGATTTCGTAAGTGTTTGTATGTTTGTTTCAGGATTTTTCGAAAACGAGAAGTCATTACGAGAAGATTATATTTTAGTTCTGTTAGATTTATTTAAATTAAGGGTACAGTTTAAGTTTCATCAAAATGTTTCCAGCAGTTTTTGAGTTAACGGCAATAACTTAAAATCATGAAATAAAAAATGTTTTAAAAAATTAAACCGCCTTCAAAAAATCACTAAAAAGCTTAAAATAACGCATATATCTTCTATTTGGGAGAAAAAGATTATTTTGGAGTCGATGCATGATGTCAAGCTTACGCACATCAACAGTTTACGCATATCTTGCACCAACCCCAAAAGATATTGTTTTATACTTCACATATGTGTGTGATCAAAGTGTGTGATGAATGTATCATACACGTCGAATTGATACTCTTTTTGAAGTCGGTAATAAATAGTAAATACATTTAAATTTTACTAAAACAGTAATTTTTAAAATTTTGATGTTAACGATGTACTCGTTTGTACGTACAGTTTACAAATGTTAGACAAGGATGAGAGATAAGTTGCTCCACCTAAGATTTGTAGTAATCAGTACATGTCTATTTCATTCAAACATGACGTCCAATGAAAGAAAAAGTGATGTTTTTCGAACAGTTTATTTCGCCGCAGTCTTATAACATATAGTGGATGTCGAC
This sequence comes from Pyrausta aurata, assembly GCA_963584085.1. NCBI lineage: Eukaryota > Metazoa > Arthropoda > Insecta > Lepidoptera > Crambidae > Pyrausta > Pyrausta aurata. The sequence goes on along the minus strand of OY757256.1, from coordinate 5,400,507 downwards.
TAAAGACTATCTACACAGTAAAGTATTAAAGGAATAATATCACATGGTTGGCGGTGGCCTCTAGCCTCTAGGCGGTTAGTGGTACTCGTGATGCACGGGCGCAGTGTTGTGGACCACCGCGTTGAAGCTGCAAAAGAAGAAATAAATTAGTTTTATGAAGAAAACAGGGTATAATTTAGGTTAACTTAAATAAGGAGACATTTTGCAATGCACAATGTTTACTATACAGGGGCGATGGTTGCTTTGACGTTTACAAGTTATTTTTTGAACAAGACAAAATTTGAACAAATTTTACAATCAGTCACCTACTAGACAAACAAAGTTATAAATGGGTTCAAGATATCTTTTGTGATCCAAATATGAAACAACATAATATTATCTTATCTTGTATGAGGCACATAATAGTAAAAAATACTTTTAATAGGGTCGATATCATTGGAACGATGATCGCTTTTCAGTTAATTTCTATTTTTAGAGTGATCAGTCCGCTAACTGTAGCTCCAGATTTCACGAATCACTATACTAGTTTCCTTGTATTGTATCTTGACATGAAATGCAGCGGCTGCATTTGCCTTGAAGATTTGAATTTGGAACTGCCATTGCTTCACTGCAGCTGCAGGTTACGGTTTGCGATCTAAAGATCTTGTACCTGAAGGGTCTCAAACAAGACATAAAATGTAAAAGCTCTTACCCATTGTGATCATCAGCGGTGTACGTGACCTTGCGGAAGGAGCCGTCAGGCTGCAGCAGCGAGTACTCGCCTTTTACCACGTCGCCGTCCCTGGCTTCGTGCTGTGTCTTGTGGTCTCCCGTGTGAGGGTCTGATACTGAGTACGAGTAGTCGTATTTGGGATGTGCCTGGAACCGAAAGATAAACAGTTTAATTACTCGATAGCGACGTACATAAATAATAAGGTTGAAAATGACACGGTTCGGTGGATCCCAAGTCCCACCACCACCAAAACACATTATGTACTGATTTATATGAGGGGAAAGTAAAAGCTAGGGTTGATATTTATTGATGGACATCAAAGTTTTTTTTTGTTAATTGATTAATATTATTGTTCAAACTAATGATTGATTCTTAAATATTACTGATGGCTCTTTCAAATACAATTATAGGCTGTTTTCGAAGGACTGTTAAGTTAATCAGTTACGCTACATCATTTATCAAAGTTGTGCGATTACACTTTCAAGTCTTAACAATTCAACATCCTAAGTAAAATATTATACCTAAAAGAATACTCTAGAATTCATTAAGTGTAAACGCAACGCACGTGTAATAAGTTTTATAATTATCATTAGTAAACGCTTGCACATGAAAAGTAAATAACGCAATAAAAATACTGGGTTATTTTTAATTGTAATTTACAACCAAAACAAAAGTGTAATCTGTAATTGTTTTTGCAAGTGAGTTATTTAGTTCGTACGATCGAGCGACTGCAATCTTTGTGCCGATCAAATGTTAGAATGTGCACATGATACATGTCACTCTATACACGTATTGTAACAATTGATTGTTTATATCTTGTTGAGTTGATGTAAAATATTAAATTGCAGCAACTGAGTTGTTAATGTCTATGGATGATTATGAAATATTGATCTGAATTCAGTTGATGTCGAGTTTGAATATCTAACAGACCGATTCCTATCAATCATATTGAAGGTGCAATACATTCCAGCACTTTCGAATCGCTCCACTTGGATTATTTAAATCTGTCAATAGTATTGCGCAAAGCATCCAACATTTGGGTCGACGTTGCTAATACACATCTACTATTAAAGCGGTCGTGAGTGCACGCCGGTTTATGCAAAGTCCGTTTTGCCAGGTTTCATGACTGTCATTATGTCCCTGTGCGTGGCGCAACACCCTGGGAACTGGTGTTATCGCCGCATAGTCACGACTGGGATATACTAACCTTACGTAACGGTCCGAATCGCTCGCGGCTGGATTTATGACAACATCATAAAGACAACAGACCCATACATTACACGGCTCGCTCTTTAATTTTCGAAATGGGACGATTTGCGGGTTATTCAATGGGCCCTTCAACAAATGTCTGGTTATCCAGTTAGGCCATAATTTCTCGTGGACAACAATAGGAACCCGCCGACATTTCTAGTGCTCGTATAACTTGATAGTAGGTTTGTAGAGTAGATTGTTAGGTCTTTGCAAAGCGTAACAATCGATTTAGGTGTAAGTGATTGCAAACGAATTGTTTAACTTTCTTTTGCTTTGGTTAATTGACTTGACTATCTCTGTATGCAATCAAATTGGATCAGAGTATCGAAAAATAATTAGCTGTGAATATTTTAGGTTTTAACAATAGAACGGTGTATGACGTAACATCGGCAACAGCGGGGGATTACGAGCCTATACCGATAGATAGGCATCGTATCCCGGAAACGGTTCGATTGTATTGGATCGTACAACACGCGAGTTTATGCAAGCTATCAATTAGTTACTAGCTATTGTATTACGACACTAAACTCAACTAGGGAAACAAAACTAGCAAGACTGCTCTACTTCGAGATATGTGCTGGCTGATTTGTTCAACGTAACAGTTAATTAGCAGACAATCACGATAGTTTTGAGTGGTGGGTAGACTTTTGATTCGTGCATCCTTGACCAAATTCTTAATATTTTTAGTGTGTGAATATTTCGTGCGACAAAGTGTTGCAATAATGAGCTTTGCGACTATTACTACGGCTGCATGCTCTCGTTGCGTATCTCACAATGTTCATTACTTGAAGGTAACTCATTATTTATAACGATTTTATATTGTTTTGATGCTCAACCGCAGAGAGTTTCAGTTACAAGGTTTATTGTTACAGTTTTTGGTCAGATGGGTTTTGTTGCGGTTAGAGCATTGTAATATTCGTAATCAATTTCGGTAGTTCTTTCTTCAGTGGGTTTGAAATGTTTATAATGTTGTAAAAGGTTGTTGTTGTGTTCAATTACAAATATAATTTTTTTGGAGCTTTTAGATATTTATTAGAATAAAAAAAATAATTCATTCTATACGTTTTGATGCAAAAGCGACCAAGTTAGCAGTTAGTTTGACCATATTTTCATGATAGATATTCACTCGTTCCATTTCAAATAAATGCTTTTCATTTCATTTCAAATATCAAAGTACCTATACTACGGTACTGTGATATTGGAGGTCTTTTTTATGGAAAACTTTAAGATAGAGATTCCTTATATACCGATGTGTATACCTATAATTGTGAGGTTTAAATGGTAATAAGATGGTCCATAACGACTTTTAAAAGACTCCCGAGATACAAATCTTTAATCTCCTGCTGAGACATCTTATTCACTGGTAGTCGACATTTGTTTTCTTACAACATAGTAAAGTCCTTCAAAGAATAGAATACTTTGTCTTCTTACGATATAGTAAAGTCCTTCTTTTGTTATGGTCGTACTGAGTTGTGCCATCTACTTACGCGGTACATAAGTAGTTGTCTAGTGTCCCGTTGCTTTTTGGTGAATATCTTCATGGTATAAACTAACGTGATAGTCTACATGAAATAGTATGTCTTAGTGGGGGTCTTCAAAATAAATATCATTTGCTCCTTAATGTCCTGCTGAGAGAAAGCCACCTATTTAAGCGATAGTCGAGACCAACGTATCCTCCTCACGTCTTGTTCCAGGATGGCTTTTCTTTATACCTTGCTTAGCTCATCAACTTACGTGATAGTCGACATGTGTGTCCTCGTGTCCGTAGTGCGAGACCGGCGCATACGCAGCCGCTTCGTGCCCGTACGACTCGCCTGCGTAGCCGCCTAGCTGCAGCACGCCGGCTCTAGCCAGCGCCACCACGGACAGGATAACTGCGGCCTGAAGAGTAAACTATTGTTAAAACTTTCATTGAAGTCGGATAGATACTCGTAAATTGATACATCAGTAAGCACGCTTTTAGTGACATGACGGACATGCGAACTGTGACCTGGGGCCCTATTTTTGAATCACTCGCTTGGATATGGCGAGTGATTTTCGTTCGAAAACGATTTTTTTCTATGACTTTTGACACTACGTCGAACGAAAATCACTCGCCATCTTGAAGCGGATGATTCAAAAATAGGGGCCCTGAGGTTAAAACTACTGCTAGAGGCCAGACTATAGACTGACAAGAGGGCTGCCCTGAACCATATTAATGCTTTCTGGCTTTTGAACTGTCCTAATAGTATTTTTTATATTTAGTGATGTGCTTTAAGCAAATCTAGATTGATCACGATTAAGGGATTCTTAGGTTTGGAATTAAACTAATTCTAAGAAAACAAGCTGTATACCTGAAATTAGATACTAAATGGATATAAACGGAATACTTACTTAAAAGTTTTTGTAAATATGTAAATAGAAACTTGGTAATAAAGTGATACCGACGAAAAAATAACGATACACAATAGGGTAATAAAGAAAGTTCACGTAACAGAGCTACTAATGACAAAAACTTGTCAGAAATGGAAAAACTTGTAATTTGATTCTTTCTAATGATGAAAAGTGCGACAATAGCAAGATAAAATCTAATCGCAATTAAAATCCGGAATTGCGAGGGATAGTTAAACGTGGCGTGCGTTTTACGATAATGACAAGAAACACGCAGGTTCATCAAGTCTGCAACTGAATTCAACGCCCAACTGAAAATGTTCCCGAAAAATCCAATTAGGTAGGGTATGTGCATATTGAATGAATATTTGAATATGTATTAGAACACGCCGCGGAGATTGCACGCAGGTCCTTGTGTTCCGTTCCAGATCACTTGCTGTTTTGGTCCTTTCACTTGTTCGCAACGGGATAACGAGTCACGGAATGCACTTACTTTGGCGATCATTTTGTGTTTGAATAAGGTTTGCTTCGTCCCACCGACCACACACAACTGTTGCCGAAGAGCGAAGCACTCGACTTTTATATTAGTTAACCGGCGAGATGCGACGCGTACGCGCAGTTCACGCAAGAATACGGTAGTTTGATAATGATATAGCAATTACGTAAAATTATGTAGTGTTTTGCCTGGTTCAAGGTGAGAAAAAATTGTGTTAAAAACAATTGGTGTGAAGAAAGTAGAGCGTTTGAATTTTAAGGATGTTCTTAGGACCTAAGTTACGACGTTCATTAGGGTAATATTTTAATCGTCTGTATTGTGACTGGCGTGGTGGCTTATCAATATAATTCGAAATTGGAATAAGAATTGCTAATTTGACAGTAAAGCAGAGCTGTTTAACTGTCAAAACTGCATCGCAATACGCACCCTGGAGTTTGTTTGCTTTCGTCTGAGGCTTTTTTGCTTCTTTGTAGTTTGTTATTAAAATATAATAATGAATATTATGGTTTTAAGACTCAAGTACTTCTGATAGATGCAACAAATACAATCATCAATATTCATGATCTATCGTGAGAAAATATTCAATTAGATGCATTCAGTGGAGCCAAAGTTCACGTTGATATACACACGAATATGAACAAAACTTTTGAACTTTGCAATAACAGGGATCATGTTTAGTCTTACGACAAATCTAATATTATACGAGTAGGTAGTAATAAATTATTGTTTAAGAGTTAAGGGTAAGGGTTCGATTTTTCTTACCCTAGTGAGTTTTTGAAGTACATGTGTAATGATTCAATATGCTGTATTGTACCGGTGTGCTCAAGGGAGTTTTTTTTCATTTTTATAAGAATGAGTGCCGTCGGCTTATAATGAAACGATTTTTAATGACTAAAGAACGCAGCGTATCATCAAAGAAGACCACTAACTTATGACTTAGATTTGTAGAGCTATAGTAAATGAAATCCTTTAATTTAAAGTCAAATAACAATAATCCTTTAATGAATTTAATTAAAAAACATTTTTTCTACACATTTAAGAAAACATAAGTACCATGACTCTATACCTCCATCACTGGCCAGAGACAATCGTGACCTAGATGCTGAAGCTAAGGGCCAATTTATAAGGTGCCAAAACATTTTTTAGTGACTGTCTTGTAACGTGTTAGGCAATTTTACAGTAAAAATAGTGTTGTTTTGTTTTTTTTTCAATGACAATTAAATATGACACGTATACATAAATATCGTTGATAATCTGTTAATTCTACGAAGGGGCTGTTTCAAGAAGTATGGCCTGCAACTGTAATTTAAAATTCCTGCGTACTTTAAATATCGTCATTACGAGCTTAAGTGAGTTATTAAATTAATTAAACTGCTTTTAGGCAATTTTTGTACCTACAAGGTTGAATTTTTCGTAACATTATGCTTATATTGCTCTTTGCAGATGCACACATTAATATGTATCAACAAGAAAATGTCGTACCGGTATTTTGTGAGGGTAACCAGCCTATATCAAAGCCTTTTTAAGAATGTAGCTTTTATTTTCATGTCCATTTATGGCGGTATTTGGTTGTTTTTGTTACGTAATATGTTATTGTTTGTGCTATTTCTGGATTTCAGTATCAGAATACTACTTTACCATTGTAGCAAATTCTTGAATAAGTATTCTAGAATTGACAGTGGGGAGACATTACAATGCCAATCTTATCTGATGAGGAGTTACAATTATGTAAATTAGCATCATTGGCTCTTATTCAAAACTGTTAAGTAAATACATCATGTCAACGTCTTAAAGTTATACAAGGCATCCTAGTAAAGTATTATATCACAGCTGGAATCTGCATAATAGCATCGACAGAAAATGATCAATTGCACCAAATTGATTATATTAAAAGCTAGCGACTTATAACCGCTTGGTGCAGTTTGTGTTACGCAGTATGCAGTAGGATTATCTATGACTTAGTCACTTCACTTTCTCTGTACTTCAGTTCAATACTTGTAAGTACTAAATAGAGATTATTGCGAGTGCTCGAAATAGAAACAACTTTTCGAAACTATTCTCGAGAGTGTAAATTCGCAGAGGGGCTATTATTTAACTGATTCATATATTGCTACTGCAATTGTATTCAATTTCAAATTTATGTTCATCCCATATAATTGTATGAAAACGACGTGTTTGCTTATAATATTCGAACATAATAATTAAGACCGCTATAATTTATCGCCTCTTAGCATTGCTCTTAGCATAGCTTGTTAGCGTGTTACGCATGCGCGAAGAAGTAGAGCGCTTCAGAGTTCGCGGGTAACCCAAAAGACAAAATAATTGCGACACGACCTTGTCACTCGTAATTATTAAAGACAATAATGAGATTTCAACACACCACTTTTGTCTCTAACGTACATTTTGATTCGACACAAGTTCTTTATATTGTCTTCTCAGAATTCGGTTTGTAAATTATATCCCGCATACTTGATTCAAATACATTCACTAACACAGTGTGTATCTTATTTTAGTACAACAACCTTTTGAATAATTTTGTGGTGAAAACTATTTATATTACTATGATAATTAAATTAACCGTAACTCACAGTAATATGTATTATATAAGCATGCAACAATTTCTCCACGGCTTTCCATACGGAACAGAAATATATATTTCTTTATTATAATTAAAAACCATTTTTATTTGTTATTAACATTTAATACCATTTGATTATTAACCCTATTTGATAGCAAACAAGTCTGTCATGGAATTGAAAAAGGATCTGCCAATTTATCAGCAAATCATAGGATTTCCTTCATAAAATCTTCAATTTGATTTTTCTTTCCGTCGGAACCTTTTGCCAAGTATTGTAACACTTCCGTGAAAAAGACGGTAAAATCAACCTCTAGTTATTGCGAGACTAAGAAAAATACGCATTCATTTTTGTACCCACATAAAGATATACATTGGGTACTGCACGTGATGTAGGTTACCTAGTGCAAGCTCAACAATCAGGTAAATAATTCGCTCCACATTTCGCTGAACAGATAATCGCCCGTCGGCAAGATCATCAAGCTGTTACCACATTATACCGCCAATTTATTACAGCCATCTCTTTAGATATTCGTGACATAGATTTTCCGTCGTATGATTATATAGGTAACCTTAAGTTATCACAGGTAAATCGTAAGTTACGTGCTGTTGTACCTTGCAAGCTTCCGTCATGAGATAAACGTTTTGACGTAAGACAGTTTCATAAAGCGAAAATTTCTCGAAATATCAACCGTTTTGTTTACGTTTAAATCTCCAAAGACTTGAAACATGTTTATGGGCTTGCTTGTATAACAAACTAGGTCGGTGCATTACTATTGTGCAGAAAGCATAGAGGTATATCAGTGGCCAATAATTTAAATAGCAAAGGCATAAAATTTGAATATTACTAGTGACTTATAATGAAAGTGTGAAGATACTAGAATACATATTAAGATTTACAAACTAATTTTCATACAGCCTATGGGCGAAGATAAAGAATCCAGAAAAAAATCTTTTAAAGTGATAAAATAACTGTGCTATTATTAAGTCATAACTTTTTGGTAAGAAATGAAGTTTTTATATAAAAATTGAACTATCGTGTAATAACTTAATTAGGTAAGCAGAGATTTTCATCAACTCCAATTACTGTTACGAACAAGGGCCGGTTTGATTATATTCTGTTTTTCGCTGTTATGTGGAACAATTAGCGGTTACTTAACTTCACACATCGGATTGCATGAATCATACATTGATGAAGATCACTGGTTTCCAATCTGCGTGAAATTATTATTTGAATCGAAATTAATCTTGTACTACATTCCATCATAAAGTGTAACGTTGCATCTTAAATTCTTCCGCATCATCAAACTAACCACCGACATCAAAAATATTTTCAAATAAATATTCTGAAACAGCCGTGCGTGACTGCACGATTTTTCGTTAGGTAAATTTATTATAATTCACTTATGATTCTTTGTCACAAGAAAACGCTTTGAATTTGTAATCGTGTAAAACTGAAAAGTACAAAATATCCATTGTAAAACTGGAAACTTTTAATAGAGTCATAGCATTTGTTATTTCCAAAGTTTTTGTTTCCTAGAAAGTGTCGGAACATTCAATAAATTCACTTATTGAATTGCGTTAACTAAACTAACGTAATACGCAAGTTCAGTATCTAGCAAGATGATTCGAAGTAAATTATAAAACTTTGTTTAAATTATTTACGTAAATACAATAAACACATTGGTTTGGTAACTGCTTATTAATATTCCTTTAGCTATTGTTTGTTTGTAATTTTCAATAATAATTTATATTTTAGTTGTTAAAGCATTTGCATTTGAAAAATTAAGCTAAAAGATCCCTCATTACCTAAATTAGAACGAGTAGGTATAAGTATTTTAATAAGTAGCACTATAATTTCGCAAGGAAATTGGTTTATTTATGTGATTGTAAATATTGAAATACTACCCAAACCAGACATTATGGTCATGAGTCAATGTAGCAGAAAAATAATAAATTAATGTCTTTTACGAAATATTTACAGTCGTTAATAAATCAAGAGAGGTAATGATTGAAAGAACGAGATCACTTTAAATAATAACAATATAATTACGATACACTATACGCAATGGTCGTACGGGTACAATCTATGGCTTTATAATTTATAAGGTTGTTGTTCAGTGGTGGGTATCGTATGGCGTGGCTTGAGGCGCGTGCGACTCTTGCTGAGCAGCGTGCGTGGGCGCAGAGTTATGTACCACGGCGTTGAACCTGCAAAAAAGTTAAATTATGACTTCATTGTTACAACTACTGACGGAGATTAAGATATGGGTTTCGCGAGTGTTGCAATTGTGCGATAAATTTTCTCTTAAGTGCCGGACGAGAGATATCTTTTGATGCTGTTATTTTCGTTTGTATGGGATTTTCTAGGTACTTTTGCTACTACAGAAATGTACTAGGTGTACTACAGTGCTTTGTAATGTTATTATTTTGATTGTTCTTGTTTTTTTTTAAATCTCAGCTAAGCAGATATTTGACCTCGATCGCACTCGGTGTTCAGGTGTAGATGAGGTCTAGGGTGGTGCATATCTGTTTTGTGTAACTTAAGTAGGTAACCGAAATATTTAGTCTCATACTTTCAGGGGTTACCAACCATAAACACGGTTTAACTCTCTTGCGTGAAACTGTACCGTTTGACTGCGGTAGCCCGTTTCATACAATTATTGTTGACATGCAATTTTCCGTTGTATAACAAACGTTACGCGCGGAGAGAAGATAGGCCTCGTAAGTTACCTTTACTGGATATATGAACTGCGATCTTTATCTACGTTATCGCCTGGAACAACGCTGCATTGAGATAAAACTTAGCACATTGCATTGCTCTGTGCACAAAAGCTATTAGTCTCGCCAGATCTGAAGCAACATACGTTGGCCTTAACATCGATGGATGTTGTTACTACACCGCTGATGAACAATAAGTCTTATGAATGAATCCACTTTGTAAATGATTGAAGGGCCTAATATTAAAGTGAGTCACGACTTTTAATTCGGATTCGTTTTCTTTTCAATGACTTGATTATAAGTGGTAGTAAACGAGATTAAATCATTTCTTTCTTCTAATTATGCTGGGAATCGAAAAGTACATACTTTCTAATGATGGCAAAGTCCAGTTAGTTTCATCGTTGTTAAAGATCTTGGTGTACCTAAACACATAGAGAGCATTACTTGTCCCTGCGTATTGGTTCGCTCTCGCCGTTCTCGGGTACAGTACAAAGTTGATTGGTGGTAATAAGTGCTTAACACGTTCCGGGACACTACTCCAGACACAATAGATGTTTTATTGTTTTCACGCCTGTAGGCGGGCACTGTGCCGGAACGTGTTAAGTACTTAACACTTCTACTTTTCATTTATTTAAACTAAAGTTAAATGCACTGTTTTGTAGTGTTCGCGGACTTAAATCCTAACGGCCATTGAACTACTATTATTAGCGTACCACAAACAAATTTCTTGCGCCATGAATTGATGCCACTTGGCATTAACTCATGCAAACGTTTTCAAATTCGGCATTCAAACTTCAAGGAATACGTCACAATTTTGTCATTGAGTTCCGAGTTGCTTCACATTTTTTCATAGCTTTTCTATACGTAGTCACTGTTTTTTTATTTATGTATTATACAAACAGCGTTTTACAGATAAATATACAGCAGTCCCAAAAAATATTTACATTGTTTGTCTGTGGGATTTTAGGGCATACTTTACCTGTTGATTTAATTTTCTAGTATTAGGCCAGCTTGATCTTTAAACTCACCCAGAGTGATGATCAGCCGTGTAGTCCACAGTGCGGATGGAGCCATCAGGCTGCAGCAGCGAGTACTGGCCCCTCACAACGTCGCCGTCGCGGCTCTCGTGCGCCGATTTGTGGTCACCAGTGACCGGGTCTTCTACTGAGTATGACCACTCGTACTTGGCTGGAGCCTAGATACAAAAGGAGCATATCAAGATATCTTATGAGAGAAGAATATTCTATAGCTTTAGTTATCATTTGCAACAGGACGTCTACTGCCGAACATAGGTCTCCATATACATATAAGGTGTTTCACAACAACCAGTAATGCATAAATAGAACTACTCAAAATCAGTAACTTAACAACGCTAAAAATATTTGACTTTCCATACTAAATCTCTGAGAGAGAGACTCCATTTTTTTGGCAAATTTCTACCCATGTATAGTTGTAGCAGCCATCTATACAGCGGACCCAACTGCTCAAATTTAGTGGCTTAGACTTCAGTACATACTTTATAAATATACTTAGGTACATACTATAATGATCATAGGTAGCTGCTAATATAAGAAGTCGTGATGCTATTTGCGCAGGGGTCAAACATGAAAGAGCAATCAACAATAAGGTTGTAAGCGATTGCTAGCTGTGTGTCTGTGCACTTAAACAACATTTACTTTAGTTTTTAATAAGTGAATAAAATATTTGTGACTATACAAAAATAGAACATATTGGTTTTACATTATTTTTAACACTCACAGTGTCATATTTTATTCTTAAAAGATGAAATATGAAACCAAAAATTGCGCACGGGCGGGATTCGAACCAGCATCTTTCTGGCTATCCGGGCCAACTGCTCTTCCAATTGAGCTACCGTGCCATCGGTCCGACCGCGCGAAATTCTTGGTCTCATTGATACGTCATTGCGTGACGTTAGCGCCATCTACCCGTCTGTTTATAAATTTGCAATTTTTGTTTGGTATCGAGGCTCCCGCTGAAAATCAGCGTCGTGATAAACATCACAGATGGTTATCACGACTAGTGCTGAGCGGGAGCCTTTTTGATACACAATCATGGTTTTTAAATTATTATTTTTATTATGTCTGTATTGTTGTGTGTCAAATAAATGTTTCTTTCTTTCTTTCTTTCTTTCTTTCTTTCTTTCTATTATTAGACTTATTCATAAAAGTGACGTGTGATTTAATGTGCACAAAATATTATGAAGGAAATTCGCATTCGTTTTATTCGCTATTAACGATCACACAAATAGGATTGTCGATTTTATTGACATAATTAATGTCATTACTTCCCAATGATTGACGCTGATTTATGTTGGAGCGGATTTCCGAAAAGTGGACCAATTTGTACCCAAACAAGACCACTTGATGTTTGATGAGCCACATCGCACATAACCAGTCAATTTGGACCACAAAAAGTTATTGACGCTTAAAGGCGTCTATTATATCAAGTCGTCGAAATGCAGTCGTGATTGAGTATTACTTCGATGATTTGTTTGTTACTGCTTCAAATAACTTTGGTACGAAAAAATACTTTTTTGACACTGTTTGTTTATGTTGTTATTATGACAATAAGTTTGTGTCTAAAGTATAATTATGTAGGTATATAAGCAAGAAGGTGACATTAAAAACGAGTGATTTAGTGGTAGGGTTTTGAGGGCTATACCTCATGTGTAAACGGCGATGGCGGTATTGATGATAGAGTATCATGATAAATAGTTGTTAATCTGAATCGCAGCGTGATAGATTGCCGGCCATTCCAACTTACAACACGTCTGCTAACGACAGGGTGCTTGCACAATAAACATTTAATTGGGTTATATTAACTGATATTTTTTTAATCATAATAGAACCTACTGATAGCCTTTCACTTTCTTTGTGTGAGTAAACTGTGCGTGCGGTTGCACGCTAAAGATCATTGAAATAGTAGATGCTAAATTATGTATGTAATGTTATAATGCGAGATAAATAAGAGCATTCGTTCTGCAATATTGGGATCAATTTTATATGATCAAACTCAGTAGCTTGTAATTGCATTTAATACTTAATAGTGAATTGCAATCTCAGTTAGTATTTTGCGATGCAATCAAACTTGGATGAAAGAAACAAAGGAAATTAATGATTGTCTTTGTCAAAGAGGTCTTTAGTACAATCGCTATTCGCATAGACAGTTTTTTATTGCAATTCTTTCATGGATTACATCGCTCTGAGTTTACGTACATACCTATAAAATTAATTAGTTTTAGCAAATCGTAAACTAGTGTGCACTTTGATTATAAACAAACTCAATAACTTCACCCCATTATAATATCATTGTAAGTAAGCATTTTCAAAATGAATAAATGAAATATGATACGGGCTTACCTGCTCCTCAGCATGTTCAGCTCTGCCTACAGCCACAGCCAGAGGAGCGTGGACTGGCGTAACATGTTGGACAACAGGCTGGGCCACATGTTGGACAACGGGCTGGGCGATATGCTGGACCACCGGTTGAGCCAACTGCTGGACAACAGGAGTCACGTGGTGAACTAATGGCGTCGCATGCACCACCGGCGCGTGGTGCTCTAAGTACGAGGTCTGGTGAAGCAGAGTCGGCGTGTGCTCCAAGATCTGCTGGTGCTGAAGTACTGGCGTAAAGTGGTGTGACGTCACGGTGTGGGTGGGCTGATCGTTGCTTCGGTGGATGCTCTGAGATGAGACTGCGTGGCCTCGGCCGTCGTCAACGATGACGCCAGCGTGGCAGACCACTGCCACCACACATAGAATGACGACCTGAGAATGTAATTCCTTAATTTAGTAACTGTCATTAGTCTGTTTTTTTTAATTAAGTCAAAGATGCACATCTTTGTCTTGCAACAATCATCTACATAAGATGCTGTGGCCAATGATGATGATGAGTCATATAGGTGCAGCGGAGATCACTTATTTTGGAAGGTCACTTGAAAGAAATCAGTTATAGGTTTCCGATTAAGGGCAAATGATTCACTTAAACTCGTATTTCGAAATGAGAAATTTCCAAAATCTTACTTTGGAGTACATGTTGTCTTTCATTGAATGGTAATTCACGTGTGCTGAACTTCCAATATGGTGGTAGTTTTTATACTTGGGAGACCCGCAACATATGTCATCCGATACCGCAAAACCGGTGTCGGGACATCGGACACCGCCCCACATGATCGCCTTTACAATGATGTAACTGCATTGAAGATTTTTAAACTACCATTCAAGGTTACGTTATAAGGGCTCCTACAGAATATCCACTCAATTGATTGAAATGAATTCAGAAAAGTCAACTGGAATGTTTAGCCTGCTACTCGTAAGTAAAGTCAAAAATTCACACAATATCTCTCTTAACCTATAGAAACCATATTCATACACTAACCCTACGCACCGTGCTTTTATTATTATCAAAATAAATCTATGAAAATTACTTTATGTTATGTGATTATGATTTTTAAGGAAACTTCAATGGTAAGAAAATCGAACAAAATATGGTTAAATAATGAAACTTATTGACGAGTGAAATTGTTCAACGAATATACTCGTATCTAACCTAAAAATTAATCACAATAGTTTCTAAATTTCTCTACACTTTGCTCCCTATCACTCGCGACCATTTTACGTTATTTACAAATAAGGAAGCCTAGTAGACTATAAACTAGGGTCAGCGAGCTACCTAAAATTACAAACCCACTCGACAAATGACATAATTTAATCCTAAACACCACGGCTTCGTTATGCAAAGCGGCGATTATAAAGCGCACAACAAAGCCTGTTCCATACGGTTCCGTAGTAAAACTGGAGTTTCCAGTGTGAACGAGTCGTTGCCAAGAAAGTAGCGCTTTGGGTTGCACTCAGTGCTCCAGTAAACTATTGCGCAAGCGCCGGCCCTTATCACACTGAGAGCACATAATAATTTAATTAATCTCATGGGCCATATAGGCATGCCTTCACGAAAGCGTAACAATGAATTAATTTACGCTGGCCATTGATTTATGATAAATGTAATATTTATATAACATCTCATATGAGTGTATCATAACAATTCTTTTGTAACGTTTAGTTAATTTTGTAACTGATATACACTCCATGATTTTTTTGTAAGAAACTGCTACGCATTTTATCATGTTTTTTTTAAATATAATGATTCTTTCCCTGACCACACTTTAGAGTTGTTATTACAATGAGCCCTTATTTTTATTTTCTCTATGGCATTACCTAAGCAGTAGTGAATACGTATTGAGATCTAAAATACAGATGCATGATGAATTTTTTGTGTAGTCATGAAGATACTAAGAACCAGAGTTATGAAAAATAAATTCTAACCAATAAGGGCGTTATAAATTCCATAATAATTCAAACAGTCTTATAAACCTTTTTTAGTTATTACACTGTTTTGTCACTTTCTGTTAAATGATGACAGCGCCAAGAGAGAATGAGACAAAACAGAGTAATAGTTAAAACAGGTTTATTAGACTGTTTTCGTTTTTATGAATAAGAGGGTATGTATAAAAAGATAACATAATTGCCAATAATTGGCATTAATTATGAAGCAATGAGGTTTGTCACCCAAGAGCTCGCGCCCAGTGTGCCTGCATACTAACTAGATGCAGCTGGCAACTTACACTTCCTCCGGTCGTCGGTCAGCGCGAGCGCATGCCTCATGCATAGCGCTTCCGCGAAGGTCGCGTTGGGAAACCGGCCTTTAATGAATTCTCTCAATGACAGCCGCCGTTTATCCTCATTTATTTTGGTACTGGTAATCGTAAATTTTCGAGAATCGTCTCGAATCATCGTTGCGAAAAAACTACACATTGAGTATGAACTCGTACATGTTGTATCGGCGTATCTAGGTGTGACGGAGAAAGTTCGTGTCAGAAACATGGGTTTTTGCGGATTTCGTGACACCAAAGTACCAGAATTTATATTTATCGGTGGGAATGAATTAAAACGCCTAAAATGTCGTCGTATTTTAGGTGCAGCGATGAGCTTTTAATAAGTAATTTGTTTACTTATTGGTGTACACACACGACATATAACGTACCTCTGTTTGTGTATGATTAAATATTTTGCTCTCATTTCCGTTACAAGGTCTCACGTCAGACACGAAAAACTGAAAAAAGAGATCCACAAAAATTCAAAAAGAACTGGAGCTCTATTTTTGAACCACTTGCGTCAAGGTATAGAGAATAAAGTCCAATTTTGTAATGAAAATCAGTTGTAATCGACACAGGAGGGATTTGAAAAAATAAACCTAAATTTTGTGAGTACTATATTTCGCGAGATTTTCGTTGATTTTTATTGGTTTTGAAACGATAATCATTCGCCATATCCAAACGAGTGATTAAAAAATAGGATAGAAATATAAGAATAGATATATACCATTAAATAATTTTTTAGATAATAAATAACAACCAAACTCTCAAGTCTCTAAAGAAGTGGTCACTTATTGTTGAACTTCATAACCGTGGTGTATTGACCTTGTCTCGCATACCGTAACGGATTCGTATCAAATATTATCAATGCGTCCGAGCATACGCATAAACGCAAGTCACGCAACCGCATTCGTAGTGATGTCCGTGTAGATGTTGACGGACATTGCGGCAGTTGTCGAAAAAAAAAACAATTGAATAAAATTTATAAATTGCACTTGTAAAAAGCAACTGTGACTCAGTGACAGACGAGGAATTGAATCCCGTGTCATACGCTATCCGGGCGTATGCCTATACCACTCGGCCACCGTCACATTAACAAGCCTGTTGAATTTTTGCAAGTGCTTCTTAACGCGTAGGCTGCGTGGCCGAGTGGTACAGGCATACGCCCGGATAGCGTAAGATACGGGGTTCAATTCCTGGTCTGTCACAGAGACACAGTTGCTTTTTACAAGTGCAATTTATATTATTAAGTTTGTATGGTGAAAAACACAATAAAAACAAAAATAAACTATAACTAAAATGTATTCCTAATTGTAAGGATTTTGAGCTTACTTGTGGTGTGTGAAGATGAAGAGAATGAGTGAAGTGAAGTCTGTGGACAAGTTTGTATAGTAACAACATTTCACGTGCTATAAGAAAAACGATTGTGCTCTTACCTACTTCGTATGACAGAAGATTATTAGTAGTCCTGATAAGTAGATAAAAAAATCAATCTTTTCATCAATGACGAAATTGTGTCTCATTGTAATTTATGATTGAAGGCGTACTGCGTCTGCATCTGCTGCTATTATTTATGTATGAAATTATCAGCAGCGCGGCTGTCGCGCCACCTAACCCCTATTACAAAATAGATAGAAGTAAAATATAGGTACCTTTATTATTTAACGTCATCATTATGACATAACTTTGAAATTGATTTTTTGAAAGTGAGTATGTACTAAACTTTGTAATTAGCATTGCTGTTAAGTTGTGAAAACATCGCATTGTAGTGTAGCGGTGGGTATCGATATACTCCCAACACTAGTTCCAATGTCAGTTTTGTCTCAATTATTAGTAATTGTTTTAGCACTTTATCAAGGTGATTGGGGCTTTTATCAAAAGCTACACAATGCCAACTTAATGTGTTTAAAACAATTATTGTTTTTTGAGCGGCTAGAACTTAATGCTTGGCGTTTGCTAGATTTTGGTATTTAAATAAATATGGAAAGTGGTAAAAACTTATTTTTTAAATTTCTTAATAAATACTTCTGATCTAATTGTATACTTAGTGACACGCGGTTATTAAACTGCCATTCAAGTATCCAAAAATAACATTATTAAAACCATATTTCATACTTAACATAAAAGAACATCGTCTGCAAATTAAATGATTATTAAACAGCTTAAGATATTCAGAGTTTATGATGTTGTTGAAGAAGCAATGTGATTTCGGGAATATTGCTTTCATAACTTTATTGACCAGTCTTCAGTCAGATATCGCGGCGAATCTGCCAAAGTTCACGCCACAACCAAAAGGGATGCATAATACATGAAAATTGCAACACTACGTTGATGCATTGTGAATAAAAAGGTCGCAGTTTCATAACGAGTTTTAATCAAAATGTTATTTATGAGTCGCTCGATACCGAATGACAATATTTCATTTTGAGTATCA
The DNA here is from genome assembly GCA_963584085.1 of Pyrausta aurata. Classification (NCBI taxonomy): domain Eukaryota; kingdom Metazoa; phylum Arthropoda; class Insecta; order Lepidoptera; family Crambidae; genus Pyrausta; species Pyrausta aurata. Next base: position 5,382,277 of record OY757256.1, on the reverse strand, counting down.
CCATCAATAAAACCCTAATTGAAAAATGGAGAGTAATTAGGGTGACGAACTTACGATATCCGTTTGATCAGAGTTTATGTCACAAGAAATTGTTGCGATATGTTCATTATTATGTGAACCTTTGACATTAAGTCGTGATTATCTTACTTACCAATATGCTAACCTACTCATCTCTAGATTAGTATTTCGTTATAAATAGTGCGTAAGGTGAAATTAGATGAGACGAGGCCCCTTTTGCAAAACTCTTAAAAAACAGGTTAGATATAAATAATTAAATGGAGCCAAGATATACGATACAGATGATTATTATTTAAGAAACATATAAAACTGTATTTTGAGAGCTGTGGATATTGTTGCAATTATAAAAAAAAGAAGAAATAATACTTTTTCTATGAATTTTATTGACAGGAATTTCTATATTGCAACTGTCGTTTTTAAGGGCCTCTCAAAGTGCTCATAATATAGTCAAATCTATTCTAGACTTGCTCAACAATATTAAAATTATTCTAACCTGTTGTTTACTTATTAAAATAATGCTAGCATAATAATAATTATGCTATTATTATGCTAGCATATATTACACTGTTTAAAATAATATATGTAGTCAAACAAAAATGCATCAGCTGACATCTTCACATCTACACCAGTGCAGGAAAATCACGTAGTAAGTCCCTGTTTTAATCTAAAATCATTCGTTGGCGGGTAAAAGACTTTAACGGAAATTGGTAGTTAAACAAGACCTAGGCCTATGATCAGCAAGCAGCAGTTTGCAACATTAATATCATAAGTCTTTCGTCCGGCATACGCAACCGAATCTCATTTGCGTGTTAGCAATTCCTGTGTAAGGTTTCAATGTAATTGTATCTCCACTTATTTGTATACCACAAGTTGAGACCACGTCTCTCGAAGCCATGTCGCGATATCGTGTTGATCTCTATTGCTAAATGTAGGAATATTAAATGCCTAAGGATTTTCATTCAACCCGTTGTTGGTTGCGAATGAGATATTTTACCCTTCCTTGGTAATGAGAAAACATCCCGGTCACATTTCATTTACTTTATGCGTTTAATTAAAGTAGGGCTTGTGCTCTTTGTTTCGGTAACTTTTCCAGTTTATGACGTAGCATAGCAAGTAGATCTGTCTGCAGGAGCCGCTTATAAAAATAATAATAAGATAATATTTAAACAATCATGTACGTACTAGGTATTAAGTAAATGAGCTTTTAATTTCATCTTTTTTACAAAACATTATACATATTATGCCACCTCAGTGTACTGGATGTAAACAAGTCGTTAAGTTTACTAAGGTCAGAGGTAGATTACATGTCCACTGTCCATAAGGTAAAAGAGTCTAGCAGTGTTTTTGGGAATAAATATGCAGGGTGACATATCAATGTGTTGCCTTTTAGGAGGTGAATTAGACTTTCAATACCTTCAACTTTTACTATGGCGCTGAATCCTCATATACGAGTACTATAGTAAGTAAGAAACTACTACTAAGTTAAAGTAACTTAACTCAAAACATGTAATAAAACTTTTGTACTAAATCTTCGCTATGTAAAATACCATCATTGGAAACTGCTTTGGCTAATGTACTATCAACATTAAGAATATATTCAACAGTAATATAAAAGCTGTATGTTTCTTTGATAAATAAATAAAAAATAAAAAAATTAAGTCGACTGATTTGTTTGGGGAATTTGAAATTTTATTTAAGCAGTCGAACCATTGTAAAAAATTAATTGGTATTGATGGTTTTTTTTCTATAAATAGAAACCACCTTGCAATGGTTTCCTGTATTTTTGCATGTTATGTGTAAGTACAACCGCTTGATTTAATACTTAGACTAGTTTAGGGTTAGCTGTCTCGCACACCGATTGAGTTACTGTCGCTCTATGTTTCGGCACACCGCACACTGCGCAAATATGTGCAACTCTACACGGGATACAATCCCACGTTCCAGAATCCTTACAATTAACACCAAGCTCTAATTGTAAAGATATTGCAACGTACTTCGCCTAATTAGGCATATGAATGGACCCCACTTAGCATACGCACATGCTTTTGTTACTACCAAATGCTTACATTCGCAAATACAATTTATACAATAAATTAAACACAATGCACTTAGTTTGAGTTTAAAATTGTGCAAGTGTTTGATTCTCATCATTCAAACGTTATTGTTTGGCAAAATCTATGAATGATGGGTACATTGTATGCAAAAATTCTTTCGTTGGCCTTGGCATGAGATGATAAATGTTAGTATAATGTATTGTGTAGGTTTAGTAAGCTTTAATTCCATAAGACTTTTTGGGTTATGATGAGGACAGTGAAATTGGATAAGTAAATTGAAAACGTGACACAGTTGTTTGATAAACTTTTGTATCAGTTTGATATGCGACGCTTTGGTGTGACAGGGTAAATAATAGGTAACGATAAAAATTTCATCTATTTTATTTACTAAATACGAGTTGTGTGTACATAGAAATTTTAATCTAATATGTACAAATTTCCAGCAGTCCACATTATGGTAAGGCTCTCCATTTTGTCGGCTACGACTAAGTCTAATATCACAGATTGAGCAAAGTCCTAATGATGATGGATGACGGGTGGCGAGTTGTGGACCACAGCGTTGAATCTGCGGACAAAATAACACATAATTCACATGGGACCAAAGCGAAATCGTTGCCGAAGCTGCATAAAAGACAATGAAAATTACGCTGTAATAAAACAACTGAGATTTCAGCGTCTATTTTACAATTCACCACGGATTTGTTTCGACATGTGAGAATTTTCGATACAAGTTGTTTGAATAGTTTAGAGTCTGTTTGCAATTGTTTTCACTGTTGTTAGAAAGCGTTATTTAAATGGTCATTGTTAAAATGTTTGCAGTTTAGAATAATTTTGCATTTGATTGCAGTTATTCATATTTCAGTCAAATCAATCGGTACTGTATAGCTGGCACAGGATTATGATCACAATCAAGTAGTAATAAATAGTTAGCGGTGAGCACTACCACAGCTATGAAGTAGGGTAAACGCGCCAAAACTGGACCATCCATATTTTTATAGTATTTTTTTCTTCTTACCCATTATGGTGGTCAGCGGTGTAAGTAACCTTGCGGAAGGAGCCGTCAGGCTGCAGCAGGGAGTACTCGCCCTTCACCACGTCGCCGTCGCGCGTCTCGTGCTGGCTCTTGTGGTCGCCGGTGTGAGGGTCCTCCACGGAGTACGAGTAGCCGTATTTGGGATGAGCCTGGATTGAGAAGAAATCTTGGGTTAGGTTCTGTAACTTGATGAATCTCTGTGCCTCAATGTTGAGGCTGGGTAGATCTCGATAGTTTGATCAGAAAGATTGATTGCTATTTACACTCACTTTACACGCTAAGAAAACAATTTAAATGGAAAAATGAGTTGAAAAAATCAAATTTAATTTAATATGGCTAATTTAGAATATTGATATTTTAATTGACCCTTAACAACATGACACTAAAAAACTCAGTTAATGCAAATTAGTATTCGAATTTTTATTTTATTTTTTTACATTACTTACTTTAAATTTAAGTAAATAAGAATAAAAAATAAATAATTTAAATAACTACTCACGTATTCATCAACGTAGTGATCTTCATTGTGGGCAGGGGCGGCATGGTACGCGTGAACAGGGGCGGCATGTACGGCAGGGGCGGCGTGGTAAGTGTGCTCCGGGGCGGCATGGTAGGCGTACTCCGGGGCGGCGTGAACTACAGGGGCGGCATGCGCTACAGAGGTGTAGTGCACCGGCGCTTCATGGTGGATAGCCTGGTCGTGGCGTACGATGTTCTGGGAAGACACCGCTGGCGCGTGGTGCACGTAACCCGCTCGGCACACGGCCACAAGGGCGCAAGCTACCAGGACCTGAAAAAATTAAATGTTTTAGTAAAAAAAAGAAAAAAAAGAGTGTTCGAATCCTTCAAAGACAATTTCAAGGCCCCCAATCCGTGCCCTCGTTATCGCAGTAGCACAACACTCATTACAAAAGCTTAAAGCTAATTTGGACTAAGTAATTTAGATCGCCGCTGCAATTGTCCTACTCTTGCTTGCATGTTGCGTAATTTTTGTAATTCAGTACGTAGGCTTACTTTGGAGAACATTTTGCTTTGCGTACAAATGCCTTGACGACTGGTATCGCTCTGATAGCGCACTCTTTTTATATAACAAACAAAACATAAGCCGTGTTTGTGGAGGGGGATCTATTCCAGACGATATCCGATCGGATCACAGTAATTGCCGCATTGGCAATCTGCTCACTTTATCGGGTGTCGCAACCCGATATAGCCACAATGTGTAGAGAAAATGCTCATAAAGTGAGCGGTCGATATTGTTACAGTTTTTGTAAACGTCTCGCCTCATCGTTTACGGGATGACCACATGGTTATTTGAGTTGTGATTTGTTAGGGACAGTTTCAATCCAATTTTCTTTGCTTGTTAGATATTGCATGTGCTCTAAAAAGATTCACTGCTGTGCAGAATAATATTTGATCACATAGTACAGTATCATAGGCAAGTTGAATTGAAGTTGACCCACTATTAGTTAGTATTACCTACCTTTGACTATACAGACTCTTATTTTTTATGGCTATCGGATTTAATCAGATGAAGTTGGTAGTATTGTAAATTTTACCTAAGTTAAGTTACAAATAAGGTGCTACATAGATACTTAATAATAGAGGATCCGTAGGATTGTCTTCTACCTGCTGCATAAGCCATAGAAGTTTGCATCCATTCATATTACATGTGCAGAAAATCAGCATCCTTTACGATATTGACACTACTGTGCGTTTAAACGGCTCTGTTATGAGAGCATTTGGAATTTATTACCTTGCTCGATTACGGCACCTTTACACGATATTTCAAGGAAAACAAATTTTCTTCAGCATCATATTATTACAATTCCTAACTTGCACATTCCCAACATTTTCCGTACTTGTTCACGTGTGATGATGTTGTAAACGTATCAGATGGCTGCTAATTTGAAAACTGCAATAGTGCGGTAGGTCATCTTGAGAGCATAATTATTAAGTTGATAAGTAAAGGCCGCTGTGTAACTTCTAATCTAATGTAGAGTTTTTATGATCATGCCCATTTCTTCAGCGTTCACGAGCTAGGAAGTTTTTACTCTAGAGATTGTATGTCACATGCAAGCCTGTAGGTCTAAATTTTAGTCCATCATAAGCACAGTGCTCAATCGCATGAATTAATTATGCGTGTCACTATTTAGCAAGGGGCATACAAAGTTTGTTAAATATTTGTCCATAAAGAAACTTTAATTTAATTATTTTTTCTCAGTAAAGGATAGTGAAATCTTAGAATAGTCTTTCTGTAGAAGAGTACTAATATGCACTGTCTAACGGCCGTTCCCTATATCCATTCTATCTGTGGTTTTGCCCTACTAGAGATAGAAATGGTTGTCTACCTTTAGATTTTTGTCCCTATAAAACTTCTGGCAGTAGGAAGTCCTATCTCCGGTTGAGGAAATCTTATCTCCGGTCGAGAATAGCTATCTACCTTTGACTATAGTTTGCATATAAGGAAAATAAGGGTGTCCCCATCGACGGATACGTCTGTAAGGACGAGACACTATCACTCATATGCAACATGTGCAGTCATTCATCCGGCGTTGTGATACGATTTCAATGATCCATGACGATGTTTTTCACAAGCTCAAAAAAGGAGACATGATTAGTATTGATCAAAGTTGTCATCCACAACAAGACTTCTAAAAACATCATTTAGAAGCCTTTATTTTACAAAAGGTGGAGTAAAAGCAGTTTTTACATTATATTGTTAAGGTATCGTATATGGACTAATAAAAAATGAAGTTCTCGACCTTGAGGGTCAAAGGCGCTAGCTAATTATATTCTATATTGCACTTATAAGATGTACAGAAAATACAAGAAGTCACAATGTGAACAAAGATGGGCTAATTATAAACTTAAAAGATTGTTAATACGTAGCATCTAATGATTCAAAAACCACTTTTCTAAACCTACTCCAAATCAAAAGCTTTTACGGCTCGTTACCCCATTAATTGAGTGCGGAATAGGTTTCACAATGTTTGATTGGCTGTTACTTTATTACAATTGCTCTCTAGTTCAATGTCAGACATTTAGATAGTTTTTGGGTCAGAAACAAAACATTAATATCTACCTACTTATCTTAGTTTCTTTTGTAGGAAATAATATAACATCTTCAAAAACGTTTATTATTTAAAACATAAACATAAATATTATGTTTACTTACAAAGTGTAAAGACCACTTAACGTAGGCTTGAGGGCTAGTAGTGCCAGCGGCGAAAGTGCTGTTCCTTGTAGCACGCCGGTTTCATTTTACCTATTAATTATGTTTAGATAAAGCGAGTTATTCAAATATACGTTACGCTCTGCGGTTGACATATTTGGAACGGCTGTTAACATGAGAGCAGGGTGCTGCATGATCGTGACAATTAGGTCAGTAAGCCTAAGCTCTATTGATAAACATTACAACTAAGTTAAAGTTATAGTAATAATAATAGTCCCCCTAGCCGATTTCGACTGCGCAGGACTATTATAGTGCACAAGTGTGTGCGCAAACACAAGTGCACTCTATTCCTTTCACTCTCATAGCCCGATGGGACAGCAATTTGACACGACCGGAGAGAGATCAGGCGCAGGACCAACGGCTTAATGTGCTTTCCGAGGCACGGGGGTGTAACACCGCCAACTTCCAAACTCCGGGCTTCCCTGAGAATTTCTGAACAGAAAAAACCAGGTACATATTATTGGCCCGACCCGGGAATCAAACCCGGGACTCTGGCACAGCCGTCGCTCTAAAATGCGACCCTCTAACCGCTGCGCCACCAAGTAAGTTTAAGTATTGTGGCTAAGGATGCTGGTTATCAAGACGTCGCCATCTTTGAGGTCCCAGGTTCGAATTCCGGTCGAGACAATAAAGAAACCATAATTTTCTATATGTATTGTCACGGGTCTGGGTGTTGTGGTACCACCGTTGTTTGTGATTTTCCATAACACAAGTGCATTAGCTACTTTCTTTCGATTCTTTGATCAGAGCAATGTATATTGATTGGTGTCCAATATTAATTTATGTCAGAAGATTTTAGAGCAATACCAGGCATTATTCTTATATAAATAATGGTTGTTAAGCTGACTTTGATAATTGTTCTTTCAGAAGAGTCATATTTAATTTATTCTCTTAGCATCATGACCGGCTTATGCGGCAAGAGGACGGATTGTGATGGCTTATGATTTCGTGCTACTTTACTATCCATTCAAAGCTTTGCATTTTGTGGTTCTACTTGTCAGAAAAACTAATTCTAAGATTATGGTTTTAATTAAGACAAAGTTGTACCTCAAACCGTTATTTCTAGTAATAAACAGACTATAAATGAACGGACAGCGTGAAAATATGTCGCAGATAATTGTAGAGAGTTCTATTAAATTCATAGTTAATTTGTGGTCGTAAAACAGAAGCCAACGGTAATGAAAATATCTAACATTACAAACGGTTACGTAGCCCATTGCGTATCTAAATTGCTTTTATTTGCACAATTATCATTACAGGTGCACCTAGTTAGAAAAGCATATAGTTGTAATTAATATTGCACCAGTCACCTAATTGTACAGCTCAATTAGCAATCTTATTTTGTTTCAGAAAATTATCATTGTAATCAGAACGGTTAAAAGAGTTTTTTATTTTGGGTTCGCTTTTGTCTCCAGACTAGACCAAACGTGGCATATTAAACAGAGACGACGATGGGCACACCACCAAGAAGAAGCCTTTTCTTCACTCTGACTTTAAAAAAATAGGGTTATTATAATCCATTGGAATAAAACACTGATGCGGGTAGAGAGTTCCACATTTTTGATGCGCGCATTATTAAAGTTGACAAAAAGAGCTTAGTTCTAATCAGTGGGATGTCAACTATACAAAAGCTGGTAGCCCGCAGTGCTTCTTGAATTAGCTCATGGAGATGGTGTTTTTATTAGTGTTCTAACACACAAGCAGCACTTGACTGGCCGACGGTATGTCGACGGTGCCTTGACTTCTAGCTACTAAAGCTTAAACAGTAGCCGTCGACTCCTTTGTTGAAATTGGAGCTTCGCTTCAAGTTTACTAGTAGCGGTCCCTGCGAATTTCGTTCCTCCGCCATAGGTCCTATTCGGGGCAAAGACTAATCTAACAAAGTAAACATTATGAATTTCGGTCCACCCGGTCTTGTTTTATAAGTAGTGTTACTAACACGATTTTCTTTTAGATTTAAAGAAGATACTTAAGAAGATTGCTATTAAGACTGAAAGTAAAATACGGTCACGTTTATCAATACGTGTAAAAATTACAAAAAAGATCTCTCCCTGTGCGAATAATGTTATAATCACGTAACTCAATAGCTTTTTAAATACGTTACATTGTTTTATTTTGGGTGAAGGTTATCAATTATAAGCTCAATTAAAATTTTGGACACACGTGATCGATTCATCCACAGAGCTTACTAATTACAGATAATAACTGCGATAATCACGAGAGGTAATATGTGAGGCTTAAGCCGAAATTAATTGCACATTTAATTATAAAAGGTCGTGTTTGCTTAAAGTGTTGAAGTTTGAATTACTACTGGTTGGGAGTGAGTCATTCACTCACATCTTTACTATATTGCAGATTAAGTATGTACTTCAGATAATACTCACGAGGTGTTTATTCCGTGTCAAATGAAGGCTCCGTTGCATCAATATAAATTAGCCAAAACTAAACGTTTTAGTTTTTTTTGTTTTTATAGTGTTTTGTCACCATACAAACTTAATAATATAAATTGCACTTGTAAAAAGACAACTGTGAACCTGTGACAGACGAGGAATTGAACCCCGTGTCTTACGCAATCCGGGCGTATGCCTATACCACTCGGCCACCGTCACATTAACAGGCCTGTTGAATTTTGCAAGCGCTTCTTAACGCGTAGGCTGCGTGACATCATCAATGTTGTGAGATTGCTCTCACAATATCTGAAGGAAATATTTTTACAAATATTTTAACAATCAGTTAAGGGCCAGATATTCCATTTTTACGATGTTTCGATTGAGTTTAAACATGGAAACACTAATTATTTAAATCTCGAATCTATATATGTTATAGAAGAAGATTACTAGAAAGCTGGATTGTGGTTGGAAACACGATTGTAATTACTTTGCTCGATAATAATTGCCTCAGAAGTGGGCCCCTTTTTTTTCGTATTTTCTATGTAGTTTTCAAATTATTGGACTTATATTTATGAAAATCACATATTTTAGTAGGTAATTCCATTCTACACATATACATGTTAAAATGATTTCAAAATGTTTGTTATTTAGATCAGAATAACGAAATATCTAAAAACACTTTATTTGACCTATTTCGACTTTTTTGATCTTGATTTGCTCAAGCTACACAGATGTGAGGAACAGGGGATTATAAGAATATACATTTTGACCACATAAGTGAGATCTCAGCTATGAATCAAATGATTTTTTTTTAGTTTTTATCGGTGTTATGTTCAGGCAAAGAAAGGTCCATTTTTTTCATTAGTCTGTATTCTTTCTTACAAGCAGCAAATTCTTCCAATTGTATTTTTAAGATTACTTTAGACACCAAAGATGTTTAGGGCGTCCAATCGTTTTTTTCCAGTTTTATTAACATTTTCATTCATAAAACACTGATTTAGTGATTCTCACACTTGTGACGATGGTGATTCGCGCAACGACTTTGACGCAACAGTTGATCGTCGTGTCATCTCTGTTCTATACATGCAAGCAGAAATAGCGCTATCTTTTTATTCAAATGACAAGCACGAGATACCATTTCCTCATTCCCCTTGACGCCACTGCGAACGCTGGACCTATGTCAATTTTTGCAATTTTATTTGCGTACTTAATTACGTAAAACACCTAAGAACTAATAATAGCTAATTTCGCCGCGCCGCGTCACGCTCAGTTGGATCAGCACCAGTCTTATACTAATCAAAGGTCGCGAGTTCAAATCGGGGGTATCATGAATATTTTTCTACATAGTCACAATATTTTTTTAGAAAACGAAATAAGTATTTATTTTAATTTTTGGACATTTTAACATTTAAAATAAAAAAATTTAAAAATAAAAACTAATTAAATTTTTAGGTTTTTTTTTAAAGTAGCAAATCCTATTAAAAAAACTACATAACAATGAAAATAAATTTCAAAAAGAAAATTAGTATCAAAAACATCATCACCATGCGGATAAATCTCCTCAATGCCATGAGGATGGAACCCCCAACCTCTACGTGTTAAGCAAAATAAAAAGAGAAAGGCTGTAGCGACATATATAATTGTTGTGAATAAATGAACTATATTTTTGTACCAATCGTAGAGATGAATCCGTTTCTATAGTAACAATATAAACAAAAAGCATAAAACACTCATGTCAAATTATTGTAGTTTTGAACATTTTCTCTATTTGGAAAAATCAGAGCTAAACCATAACTGTAGGTTTAGCAGTAATCTCAAATGCTAAAGCTGTGCCCTGGTGACTCTAGTATATTGGAGACGAGAAAATATTATATGAATTTGAGGGAGGGAGAAAATTATTAGGTGATAGGTCTATATTAAATTTATTTATTTATTTACATCTAGACTCCTGTGATAAAATACAAACATTGGAGGTTAAGTTAAGGTCGGTCTAGCTCTCTTCGTGTATGGAACTCAGGTTTCCATGTTATTTACGTACGTACGTACACATTTTCTGAATCGTGTAGTAATAATGCATTGACTATCTATCTCTTATTTGGTGACATGGACTTGAGCGACGAACATGGAGATTACTCAGTATAATCCAATTATATTTGCATTCAGAAATGTCAAATCTGAATAATTTTTTCAATTTTGTTCTGTCGAAAATGTGTGGAGACTGTCTTAATTTTATTTTATAACCGTTCCTCAAATTGCTGTTACTGAATATCCAAAACAACTTTGGTGTTTGTGACACATAATAATTCTATTAATCTTGTAGTTAGCGCCAAATGGCGCTTCGGGGTCACGAAGGGTTCCGTACCATTATCTATGAAAATGGCATAAACATCATATCTGTTGTCAGGGAGTCCCATACAAAAGATATGAAGTCCTAATAATGGGGCAGCCCCTCATTATTATCATTATCAGAGTAGATAAGTTGTATGAGAGCAACCTGAAAAAAAAACTGTTTTTTAAGTTTTTGTTTTTTCAACGGCAACATGAATACATCCTTCCTGAAAATTTCAACTGTCTTACTATCACGATTCATGAGATAAACCCTGGTGTTGCCCTTTCGGTGTAGGAACTCATGCTCATCATAATTCATTCCTTGTAGGGAGGTGTCTCAAAAATATTTTAAAATACATATTTTAGGCGGTGTGATTAGGATATAAAGAAACCCATGCCAAATTACAGTTTTATAGTAAAAAAGGTCTATAAGCTAGACTACAAAAAGTCAAACATGGCAAAACCATATATGGTTTATCAAAGTAATTGTGTGGGTGCGGTGCTCTAATTAACAAACCTAGACACTTGAAATATGGCATCTAGCTAGGTAATAATGTGTAAGCGAAGGAAAAAATCTAAAAACAAAAGAAAGTTTTTTAATTGTAGGGTCTGAAACCGTTATAATTAAGTGGATGGAAGCTTGCACAAAATATGTATTAATGATTTATGAATAAGCAAATAAATATTTCTATAAAAAGTTATGATATCCCAACAAAAACATCAATGTGAAAAATGATAGCCAAGTTCAATGCTCAGTATATTTGATAGTGAACTTCGCCGAAAAAAGTATTGCATCTAAATGAGAGATTACTACTAACTACTTTTGCCTTACTATTTTCTTACTTTCTAACACATGATAGTCAAGTCATTTTTATAGTTCAGGCTGATATTAAGCGAGTATTTTAAGCGTGGTGTGGGTGATTAATTTACTTGAACCATTTCACGGGACATCCAAAATATACGCGGGCGACGTCGCGGGAGACGACTAGTAAATAAAAAACTTTGATATTATTAAAGGATTACTGAAACGATAAAGAAACCTTTGTCTTTAATTTAGCTTTCCATATTTGTAATGTTAAACGGAAGCGTGAAACATACTGCGCAGACCCTAGATACACTGGGAACAGGGCAAGAGAATGATGATGATGATTTGAAATGTTATGAATTTCAGTGTGTAAAAAAAAACCATGACAAAATTCTCGTGATGGGTGAACTTTGACTTATATACCTACTGGTTTGTACGGAACCCTAAATTTGAAGTGCCATATCTGTAATGGTCTTCAGTCATCATCAATTGGAAGACTGATGGAAGATAGTAGTGAGACTATAACTGTGTCGACAAAAAGGATCTTAATATAAACCACCTAAATGTTATTACATTACATTTCCTACACCTATGGGTTGGCTGGAAGAGGTATCTTTTAGGGATAAGCCCACCTTTGTTCACATTGTGACTTCTTGTACCTATTTTCTGTACATCTTATAAGTGCAATAAAGAATATAATAAATGTTATCGGATATTCTTTCTTGTTTTTATAATGGTTACAGGTTGCTGGCATAAAGTGCTGACCAGTCGTGTGAGAATGAAATGCCACTCTTTGCGTTCCTTGTTCTTTCGATAAACGTTTAGACTAAAAAGCATGTATGGTGTACTAAAGAAACCATTTTGTAAAAGTTCTTAGGGGTTCTGCTAGATGGCGTGGGTATGTTACTTACAAAAGCGCATGAAGTATCTTATTCAAGAAAATTTTGTTCCTTAAATAAACACTAGATGGCTTAATTATACACGAGATTTGTAAGACAAAGTTGACAGAAAAAGTTTTGTGCGGGGGTGCTGGTGGGGGAAGCGCCCCGCACTTTTAACAAGGGGGCGGGGCTTATGAGATAATTTGACGGAATAAGACGGCCTTAAGATGATGAAAACCAATTTATAGTTTATTTAAAAACGTTTTAATTATTTTCACATTACGACTTTTAAATAATTTGTATTTGTGTAAGTTAATTTCAAGAACGGATAATGAACAGATTTTAATGATTGTGTGTAGCTGAATTAGTTTTATTAAAGTTAGTGTAACATTAGATATGATATTGGGACCGTGCGGAGAGTATGGTGGGGGAAAAGAAAACGATCACTGCGCATGCCGTGGCAAAAATGTGCAACTAAAAGGGGTTACTTGTCAATGTTTGTCATCAAAGATATGAAAATGGGTAAATAAATTTTATAATTAATAAATTAGAAACACGGCTTCCGTTACGTAATTTGCAAATTTCGTGTAAAAGGTAATGATTTACATTACAATATATGTATATAGTCGATCTGTCATTCATAAAAATATTCGTTATTTTACTTTTTTAGGCAAATTGCCAAAGGTAGTCCTTAGTCCGTAGTGTTTCTAATGGTTTAAATGAAACGTATTTTATACATTTTTAGAGACGAGAAAGAAAATAGGCTTAGGTATGTTAGTGGTAGCTGTTTCAATTGATCGTAAGTAGTAGTTGTCTTTCTGTTAAATACTCTTATGTTGGGATTTGGAAAACTTATTTGATTCTATTTGAACTAAAATTGAAAATGTGGTCGTTTCTGTCTATGACATCTTTTTATAATATATTATTTGGTTTTATATAGCCCGGACGCTATTCAAATAAATAAACTTTATGTATACTTACTTTGATATTCAACACAAAGATATATGAAATCATTTGCAATCTCCGCAACTTCATTCGCTCGTTTCCATTTTACTCTGTTCCCGTAGCCTTATATTTTAATAGATTATTTAATAGCCTTTCGCGTAAATAAGCTATATTTAACAAATTGTACTTTTCAAATCGAAGCAGTATTTCATAATATTAGTGCAAACAAACAAACAAACTTCTTAGCTTGGTAAATAAGTATGGATAGATGAATCTGAGGCATTTAAGTGTGATAAAGATATTTAGGCATATCTATGTGTGATCAGAGTTATTTTAAGCCAAGAAAGTATTTTTCTAAGACCAATTAGCTGCTTTTCAGCAAAGTTTGGGTCTGGAAATTTAATAACAATATGCATGTTCCCCACTACTGCCTGTACTAACTGCCTCTAAAATTATATTTAATGTCTCTTTTTATTTCACATATTTACTTTAATTTATCTAAATAAAATAACAAAGCTTATCAGGCACCATTTGACAGGTACCCTGAATGTTGCGTTTTTAGATGGCGCTACTGTCGTGCACGTTCCCAATAGTATGTCAACCTTATAAAACATCATCTAAGGGGTAAGTACATAAATTTTCGTGTGATGCTAATATTAAAAGTATATTTTTTTATTTTCAAGCCGCGCCATCTGCTTGAGCATACATAAAACACTTACTTTCAATGAAAGTGTGTAAAGTCGCCATCTCGCGATTTACGTGCGAATTAAAAAGGTAGAGCAATGCCGTAGTTAAGGAAATAACAATAAATTAACCAACTTACTTACTTGTCTTTTATTCACATCGTAAAGTCAGTCAAGGTACCTACCACAATGCTCCCAAAAGAAATATAACCAAAACACTATAAACGTACAATTGACTTAAAAATTTAGAACTAGATAACAAAATATACAATCTTATTACTTAATTATCTATATGAGAACTTAAAAACCCACGTAGTAAATCCTTGAGTGATGATAGTACGACGATGCAGCATCAGAATCAGACACGGCAGCCACTTTATTTGATATCGCATCTTCGTTTTCAGTTTTGTTATTTGCCGTATCTTGAACTTTTTCAACTGTAGTAGGTTCAACAGTATCTAAGGAATCAGACTTGGTCATCATCATTGCAACTACTTCGGGCATAATTTTATTCGGGGAGCCCTCTATCGCTTCAACTGTGACCATTGGTGATTCAGTTTCTGCAACCGGTTTCTGAGTAACACTTGCAATTTCAACGGGCTTAAGTAGCATCATTTTGTCGCCAGCCTCGATTAGTATCATTTTGTTTTCACTATCTTTCGATTCTGTCTCGACCTCTTTAACGGGTATAGGCTGGACTGGTTTGTTTTCCCTTTCGATTGGTACACTTTCAGTTGTCTGTGGCTCTGGGTACGAGTAATAATAGTCCTTGCCGGGGAAGAAGTGGTTGATTTTGACGCCATGACCGAATTGCCTTGTCTGTCCAAATACTGAGTATGCGTTGTCGCCATGCTTATTGATGCTCTTGCTGACAACTGCATTAAACCTGTAACGTAATAGGTTTATTTCGTTATTGGTTTATAAATTTCACTTGTAAAAAGCAACCGTGACTCTGTGACAGACGAGGAATCGAACCCCGTGTCTAATGCTATCCGGGCTATCGTTATTGATTGCTATAGGAATGGGAGGGTGAATTGTTTTTTTTTATGAAATACCTTTCTTTCACTCCAACAAATTATTCTTAATTGAAAATTATCTCATCTTAATGACAACAGTTTGTCAATAACAAAAATGTAACAATAAAATTAAGTGAATAATTAGAGCT
Source organism: Pyrausta aurata (assembly GCA_963584085.1). Classification (NCBI taxonomy): domain Eukaryota; kingdom Metazoa; phylum Arthropoda; class Insecta; order Lepidoptera; family Crambidae; genus Pyrausta; species Pyrausta aurata. The sequence goes on along the minus strand of OY757256.1, from coordinate 5,366,743 downwards.
GCTTTACTTACCCATTTTGGTCATCGGCGTCGTACTGTACCCTCCTCATAGAACCGTCAGGTTCCACCAGGCTGTATTCCCCTCGGACCCTGTCTCCGTCCCTGGACTCGCGGTGGTGCTTGTGGTCTCCTGTCTTCTTGTCCGACACGGCATATTCAAACTCGTATTTTGGGTAGTTCTGAATAAAAAGTATGTGAAGTCTAGTTAGGAAACACTTGGAAAGAGTCTAGGGGGAACATACATTTTGTTCGAGTGTCAGAGAAAATCTGAAGAGTGAGATTAAGTATAACTTCTTTCAATTATTCCTTCGTTTAAGAAATGTTGAAAGATGCTGATTAATCTTTGAACAGACATTCACACATCAATACTACTTAATTTAACGATATTACATATTATTTGAGAAAAATAAGATAAATCAAAGACGATCTTTGGTATAAGTCGTAATAGAAAAGCCACTTCTAAAAAATATCTATCTAACATCTTTAATGAGCAATACTTAATTCCTGTGAAAATCCATGGAATTATCATTCCCTAGGAATATTAATTTTATGGTAAAATTTAAATCTCGGAAAAACGGCTCCAAAGACAGCCGTTGCCCGTTTCTGGGGTGAAGCATTGATGTAGCAAGGTGAAATAAGTAAACATCGTTTTATCCGTGTTTTCAGGCAAAAAAGGAGCAAAGCTCAGCTATCCAGGTACTTTCTACTTACATAGTGATCATATCTGTGGAACAGTCGATGACTAACTGGCTGAAACATTTTCACCGTCTGCCATGCCTTTGTATTATCTTTGGAACTTGTTTCTACATAGATAGCTTGACTAACTCCTACGGAGCAAATAAATAGAAGAATCTGAAAACAATCAATAATATACATATTAATATATAGATGTATAAAAAAGACACTTATGATATTAAAATAGTAGTTAGGCATTGCAGAAAATAGGTCTAAACAATGAATTCTGCTTTGGATGAAAATGCAACTGAGCAAACTCATAAGATGTTAATAAATTTAAAATCGCTTGTTTCAAATACGAAATCTGGTGAAGTAAAATTTACCTTTACAGACATTATGGCGTACTTAGGGGAACCGTCGCCAAACAAACGAAGTAGCGGACTGTTGATCTATTGATACACTATAAACCGTTTTATACTTTTCCAATTCGTATTATATAAAATTTGTTAAATGTCTAATATTCTAGTAAATTTGCAGGTAATACGAAAGATTAGAGAGGATCACAGTCTTGTAAAGTAAGTAAGTAAAAGTAATCTACTAAACATAAAGCGGGCGCCGCATAAACGATCGTTTGTCGGTTGATGTTAAAATGATTCAGTAATTTAATAGCGTTTTATTAGTTAACATTATCTATCACCTATTAACTCTCTTAAATGCTGCAATAACGTTGATGTTATCTGATTATGTACTGAATGAACTTAGCGCCTCAAATCCGCTAAATGAGTCGTCACTGAGTTGTGCATCAGTTGTACTACGAGAGTACAATTGACACACCTCGCTATTCTGACAGCGGCGTCCTTTCAATGTTGCTAACTTTAAGCACATGATGTGTTACAATAGCACTACTGAATTACTACGTACTGTAGTTCAACAGTAGATGCCGAAAATACGCGAATCGAGGGGCTGGTGATTGGAAAAACGGTTAATTAAAATTATGCTAACGTTTTAAGAACTTGTCTTGATTTTTGGCTCTTACACTTTGAGAACTCCGTGTCGTATCAATATTAGCCTAGCTCTCTGAATTGTAACGAGTTATCGTATTGTCACCATCTCCGAATCAAAGGAGGCATTGAGTCCATTTTTCTGTTAAAGATAAAGGGGAGATTGGGCTACATTTTAAAAGAAATACTTATGTATGTACTTTCTTAATGATTGTAATTTATATCTACTTTAATTTATAAAAATAAATTTGAGAAAAAAGTCCATACTTAGTGTGTTTGCCTGCTTGCTCACAAATAAATATACAAAATGTCATTGCAAGGGGGTACCAAATTTTTGGGGGTGAATGAGACTATCAATATGAACAACATTTACTACGGGGTTATGGTCGAAATCTTAAGTTAAATTTCAGGTGCCCCACACAAAATCAGCTAGCTACGTTGACGATAATGTATGGAGAGACAGAAAAAAATTAAGCTTTTGAACGATGGCCCCATATTAAAGTTGCAGGTATTGACAGTTTAATTCATTTCCTAAAATTTGCCAGCCCTTTGGAAAGTCACCCTGTATTACTTGATTGAAGTGTTTAAATCATTACTATCATGAATATTATAACACATTTATTCTCACACAGTTCAATATTCACATGGCTTTCGTTTTACTCGGGGGTTGTTGAAAGAAAGTTTAGATATCTGTAAATTAATAAATAGATAGTAAAGTTAAAAGCGACATCAAATCTATCAATAAAATAAGTAGCAAGCAAGCTTTATGGAAAACTTTGGGCGATATCTATTTTCAGCAGTCCCCTAACCCGGACTTACTTCAGTTTCATTTCAAGTTTTGTTTAAATTTGCAACTGAAGTCTACGAACTGAAGTTCATTAATATCATAGTTTCAAATTCGGGGATTGCATTCGCAGCTAACCAACATATCCCAACAGAGCGGCAGGATTACCGACAGAATGTAGTAGTGAGTCTAGTAGGATGGACTTTTCTATTAAAATCTACAATATTCAGTGATGATCCTGTGCCATGGCGAGTAGACGCCGTCATGAAATAAGCGTTCCCCTGGTGTTGGGTAGCAGCCAGCAGCATCAGTATTAGCAGAAAGCTGAAGATCAGAAAAGGTTTTTGACTCGGTAATAGGAGGCGGGAAACCCCCGATTCTTAAACTGAGGTGTTGGAGGCAAGAGGAAAACCACCACACTATCTTCCCTATTTTGGAGTATTTATGGAAAAAGACTCCACCGACAAGAGCCTAGCTCTTAAATTTGATGATAAGAATCAAATTGTCCTTTACTACGTATCCATAAATTTGTTTTTGGTAGCGTGTACACTAAGTGTATGTTACCCCAGCTTACCACTAGATATTGTTATTAAGTAAATTTCACAAAAGAGAGCGGAATCTGTCTTGTTATCATGTAAGGCATCAGTACAATTCAATAGACTCGATGAATTCATTGTTCAATAGTGCAGATGAGAATTTGGTTCATATTTCTGGTTGAATGGGGTTAAATAATAAAAGAACTTAATTTTTACAATATATGCGTATAGCATCAAGCCAATTTCTCAGTTTCGAGTAATAACATGACCTAGTTATACCAAATTTTAGTTACCGGGTAAATAGAGTATTCCGTGTTCGGAAAACGATACACTTTTCTTTTTGTTGTAGTTTAAAGTTAGTTTTTCTTTGTTTGTCGAATATTTGTTAACGATATTTTGATAACTTTTGTATATTAAATTATCAATTAATAATTTTGTTTAAAAATATATGAGTGTTGAACGACGAATTACTATGAGGTTGTGAGTTCTCAATCTCATTTTAAAATGAATGATTGTTTACAATTCTCGACAAGCAAGGAAACGTCTTTAAAATATAGTTTAGAAGGATATGAAGGATATTACTTATAACTTTCCTCAGTTGCTTCGCAATGCCAATTTTGCGATTCACCTAGTTGAGTGGGAAATGAACTGCCTGGAAAATGAACGAATAAAATCAGATTGCAATACGCCTCCTGAACACCATATAACTTGGTAGTGAGTTGCAGTATGTAGTTATTCTCAAAGTTATCTATTTACTTTTGTACCTGATTTTATGTTTAATATTCTGACTATACGATGTTAAGGTTTACTATTTCTTTTCATGGGCTTGACTACAGTCGTGATATAAGAAAAACGGTATACTTATTACCTCACGTTGTCAAAAAAAAAAAACTATTCAATTCATTTATTCATATGACAATAATACATGAAATATTGGGTTCATAGGGTGGGTTTTATTTAAAAAAAAAACTCTTAAAATAAAACACACGCCTCTAACTAAACTAATGGCTCTAGTATTGCGGTCCTGCGCATTTCTTATCGGTCATGTTGGACTGCCGTCTCACCGAATTAATGAGAGTGAAGGAACAGAGAGTGCATTTGTGTATTGCGCCCACATTACTTTAATATTTTCTGCGTGCCTATGGCATATCTCTGTTAAGAGGGCCTGCCATTACCGAATCGGTAGGAGAATATAATACCCTAAGTTGAGCTATTACTGTAGCTTTGTATCGAATGTTCTATAGGATTTTTGAGGGTTAATAATAAAATAACATATTTAATTATTTAAACTTCATTTAATTGTTAATAAATAACGTCATACGTATACGAGTAGTCTTAGGTAATTGCAGGTAATATATTTTCCTAGTGTTTGTAGTACTGAACGGTGGGGGCCTTGAGCAGTACAGGGGCGGACTTAACGACGACAGGGGCGGCAGTGGGGGCGGTGTTGTGTACAACCGCGTTGAAGCCGTTGTGGTCGTCGGCGGTGTACTCCACGGTCCTGATGGAGCCGTCAGCCTCGTGGAAGGAGTAAGAGCCCTTAACAACGTCGCCGTCGCGAGACTCCTGTAGGGACTTGTTGTCACCGGTGTGGCCGTCAGCTACGGAGTAGTTGTACTCGTATTTGGGGTAAGCCTGAAGAAAAAAGATGATTTATTACATCAGTCAAAATAAAACGATATCGATTTATAGATACTTGATTAATATTGCTACACTTACGATTTCCTCAGGCTGAGCCAGAACTTTGGTGACAGGGGCGGCATGGTAGGAAACCTGAGCGGGGGCAGCATGGTAAGTGACTGGGGCGGGGGCAGCGTGGTAGGTGATAGGGGCGGGGGCGGCATGGTAGACAGGAGTAGCTAACAGCTTGGCGGGCTGCTCATGGCGTACAATGTTCTGAGAGCTGACGGATTCAGCAGAGGAGTAGTGGACAGGGGCGGAGTGGTATGCGACGGGGGCGGCAACGGTGTATTTGATGGGTGCTGCAGCGACGTGAGTACTGTATGTCTGGGGCTGTTCGTGGCGAGTGATGCTTTGAGAGGACACCGCACCGGCCGAGGAGTAGTGCGCGGGGGCAGCGGGCAAGAGGCCCGCCTGGGACACCGCCACCAACGCGCACAGGGCTACCAACTGAAAATATATCACACATTAGTTTACTTAATCACTGTGATATCACTTTTTTTCAGATCACTCAAACACTATTAGACACACACTGCACTTACTTTTGAGAACATATTGATTTTGTCTCTGAAGTCAGATCGTTAATGATGTCTACATTATCAAGGGCCCAGTTTTATACCCGAAATTTTAAGCAAGATTAGCCCGAGCACAGGTAGTGGAAGTTGTCAAACTAGCTTTATGCCCCGACCTTGCTCTGGGTCAACAGTGTCGCGAAACAATCCGTTCACTGAATGTGTTTCAGAAATTATGAAACACTAGCCTAAGTTTACATAATATTAATATCCTTTTATGAACCTGCTGTACCTGCAACTATTATTCGTGTGAGTAACATATGTTTAACGACTGACCAGATTTTGACATCTATCGATTATAATCACTATAAATGATAGCATCTGGAGATAGATAAGTATCATAAAATTAAATTCATGGCCTGTTTCGTCGGTGCTTGTAATCAATGTGTTGCTAAAACTTCAAGATTTATTGTATTAATTTTGGGTCGGATGTTGCGCCTTTGTATTTCCGATCGCAGTTTTCAATATTATTATTGAAATTATTGAATGATTAAACTTTAAGGCAATTAGTTGATGAGGCAGTAATTAAGATTAGCTCAAGGACGCCGCTATTGCACCTACGTAGATGAATTTTGAATTAAATATAGGTAAAGGTTTTAATAAAAAAATGATGTTTTCTTTATGTATTATTAATCTTATTTATTTTTGCTTGAAAAAGCCAAACACCGATACATTTATAGATAAACGTTTACGTTAACGAGTAGGCATATGATTGCGGTCTGAATCATACTTTGCTTCTTATCGTTTAACTAACTATTGATTTTAATGAAGTTCTCAAAGGCATGCTATAGTTTGCACATCCTACTAATATTACTTGTACGTTATTAGTTGGTCATATTCTGAATAGCAACACATCCTCAGTAGAGTAAAATCAAATATTAGATGAGTTACTTTGCTATATTTGGGTGGGTTAATATTAAAGTGAAGAGGATAATTAATAATTATTTATGTTTTAAAGTATCAAAAATTATCTATAATTTAAAGTGAGATATCCAATTATTATTTTAAGAAATTTTATATGTGATTTTAAATTAATGATTTATTTTGGCTTTAGTACCTGTACCTAAGTAAATATGATTTTAGAATGTAAAGATATTTTTAAACTTTAGTTTGTTTTCAAGAGAGGTTTTACAATAGTACAAAAAGTATAATAGCGAGAAGGAAAATTTATCTGTGGCTTACAGTGTGATAAAAATTAGTGATAGATAGGCTATTTCATATTTTTTATCTGTTGTATTTTATAATTGTAAAACATACAATTTATTATGATTTCAAAATATTTACACTTAGTGATTGCCTAGATTTCACAAAAAAAACATTGTTACTTTCATATTTAATATTTGTTTTCTGTTAATATTACAATTGCAATACAAATATATGATTCTCTATCTCAGACTCAGTGGCCCGTTAGACAACACTAGCAGAGGCCCGTTAGACAACATTAATTTAAATGCAGTGTGACACGTGCTGACGGTTACCCCAGTATGTACTATGCAAGTGCACCCAAGGACAACCCGGTTCATGTAGGACTATTGCAGGATATGGATACAAACCATACTGGGTTATGGGTGTCTGGTACTATTAAAGAACTATGGCCCCTGCCTGACGTATGTTTCTCACACGGATAAAATGGCAGGCGGTGACTTTCACACTCAGTCGATGGGCCCCCTAAATAGGCTGCTACCAAATGAGGTGCTAGGGGAGTGGAGAGGTGTACCAACCACGTCTCTCAGGACAATTCCGGTAATCGTTCAAGATCCCTATAAGCATCTTACTGGCACACTTCCTTCCCCCGAGCATCTCTGCTCTAACAAGTCTCCACTCAAGCCAGCCGTTTTTTCTGTTGACTGTACAAATAGCTTTAAAAATTCTAACGATGACAAAACGCCCCTACATTTTTAATTAAATATTTTAACAATGATGAAACGCCTTTTTATGAACACTAAAAATGGACGAAGAAAAGTCAAAAATGACCAAACGCTCCTAACCCGTTTTACCTACTCCTATCCTACCTACTCCTATCTTATTTTAGTACTAGCACGTATCTCTTCCTAAATGCAAACGCTTACTTACTTAATTATTTTTTAATTTAAAAAACGAATGCTTCCTCGTGACTTCATAAGCGCATATTTTGGAAGTTCCGCACAAATTATCATCCCCATTTTCCTTCCTAAGGAATGTTTTCTAGAATTCAAACTTTTCTTGATCCGTTTTCAAATCCAAACGTAATACATGAAGCAAATGAATAAATGAAATAGCATTCATCAGAATAGGTTTAGCTTTGTTGGCGTGAAAACATAACATAGTAAAAAAATACCTATTTAATCCCTGGCCGGAATGTATGTGTTGAGCCTTTAACGAGTTGAAATAACCAACAATGATGTGAATGTGTTTTATATGTTAACACTCTACAAAAAAACAATAACTGATATCATAAAAACCAAGTACTCTCAATAATAAAAGGGTTTTTATTATTATTTATTATTATTATTTATGTTATATACACTATTGTTGGACTAAAGTTTAGATTGTAATTTAGAACCTTTTTAGTTCTAAGCAAGTTAATACTGTAATCTGTCTGTGTACTTACCAAAACAAAACACATTCTTATGCACTTCCAAATTAATGAAGGGAATTTACTAGGGAAATCAAGTAAGGTCTAATTATCATCCAATTGGGAATATTAACGATATTAATATGTTATTATTCTCAGTAAAAGTAACAACTTATAATTTAGTCGTTTATTTCAATAAATAAGAAGTCAGTCGTGACTTAGTGGTGGTAGTATTGGAGAGCGGGAGCAGCCTTGTACAGGACAGGGGCGGCCTTGTATACGACGGGGGCGGCAGCCTTGTACACGACAGGGGCGGCAGTGGGGGCGGTGTTGTGCACCACCGCGTTGAAGCCGTTGTGGTCGTCGGCGGTGTACTCCACGGTCCTGATGGAGCCGTCAGCCTCGTGGAAGGAGTAAGAGCCCTTCACCACATCGCCGTCGCGGGACTCCTGCTGGGACTTGTTGTCGCCGGTGTGGTCGTCAGCCACGGAGTAAGTGTACTCGTATTTGGGGTGCGCCTGAAGGAAAAATTAATAACATATACATCAAGTTCATAATGTAGGTATCGTAAGTAGTGTTGATGTCCATTCTAATAAATATTACATAGGTAACTTACGATTTCTTCCTGGTGAGCTACAATCTTGGCAACAGGGGCAGCGTGGTAGGCAACAGCAGGGGCGGCATGGTAGGCCACAGTAGGGGCGGCGTGGTAGGTAACAGCAGGAGCGGAGTGATACGCAACGGGGGCAGGGGCAGCATGGTAGGTGACGGCAGCAGGGGCAGCGTGGTAGGCAACGGGGGCGGGGGCAGCGTGGTAGACGGGAGCGGACGCTACGAGCTTGGTAGCGGGCTGGTCATGGCGCACGATGCTCTGGGATGAGACAGACGCAGCAGAAGAATACTGGATAGGGGCGGCCAAAAGGCCAGCCTGGGCCACCGCCACAAAGGCACAAAGAGCAACTACCTAAAAAATATAAAATTCGTAAGACACAGTGCTTGTTTCATTAACAAACTTCACTTTTAGCTATGTACAGATTTTTGGTTTTAATTTTTATATTAGCTGCAAATGAATATTAAACTTACTTTAGAGAACATTGTTACAAGAGTGATTATCAATTCGATACTGATTAATATTTCAAATGGACTGGTTTATATACTGCATATTTTTTGCATACGGTTCAAGTATCGATGAACGTGCTACTACGATAAGTTGTCAATCAAGATAGTGACCTTGCTGCGGGCTTTGGGGCACTGTCACGAGAGTTTTCATTCATTAAATTGATACAGATCTGTGGGTACAATTTGCATTATTAGAATAGTATTTGCAAGTAAGATTATAATACTAAATCTTTTGTATTAATAATATGTACTACAGTAGCAAAAATAACATATACAGAAAGAATGTGTATGTAGTGTCAATTCTTTTGTATTTCAGTAGGTAATCATTTGAGCTTTAGCGTCGGTGACTCAAGCAGGTCTTGTCCCTCCGCAGCACACCTCTTCCCAGCTGAGGCCGTCTCCTCACAAAGCATAGTGCGTTATGACCGACCAGTCTCAGACACACGCCACTAAGGTGGTAGCACCAGTCGTCAAGTTGTTTGTAACCACCCCTATGTACCATGCCGACCCTGCCTCTGTTACAAACCATACAACCCTGTCCCAGTGGCGTACCCTGTTGCCCCAGTCGCTCACCAGGAAGAAATTGAAGTGTCGTAATTGTTGATGGTTAGATTAAACAAAGATCAAAAGATGTTAAATTGTTTTTGAAATGTATATTAGGGTCTGGGATGTTTTGTTTTTATTTTTTCACTGTATATTTGACTTTCATAAGTGTCATTTCATGACCTTAATTAAAATAAAGATTTTGAATTTGAATTTGAATTAAACTTGTGTCGATACTTTGGGCCCCTTACATCTCAGCTGCTGGAGCAGCAGCGGAGTTGACTGAATTTCAGCCAAACGTCGCAAGTACGTCTCACTTGCAAGTGATTATATATTTGCGCCGTTTGGCGTTGAAACGTTTGGGCCGCGGGGACCTTCTGCTAAATTGCTGTTTAGAAAAATTATGCTAAAACTCAATTATTTTACGGCCAGTAATAAAACTGGCTGGTTCCTAGGTCAAAGGATTGGCATAGCTATCCAACGCGGCAACGCAGCCAGTATTATAGCCTTCTTGCCACAAGTAAATGGTTTCGTTTTTAATAGGTTAGTCATATTTTTGTATGTTGCATGTTTTAAATTTTTCTTGTTTGTTATTAATAAACTTCCATAGTTAACCTCGTTGTAAAACGAATGATAATGTTTATTTTCTTCAGGCTCACTCCAAATACTAGTATACGAGTACTCCGTAGCTGACGGCCATAAGTCCTTACAGGTGTCTTGCGATGGCGATGTGGTGAAGGGCTTTTTCTTCTGCCACGTGGCTGACGGCTTTATCAGCAGGGCGATTCAGAACGTTCGATAAGCCATTCGGCTTGGGTTTCGGCTAGATTTTCTATTCATTTTTAAATTAATGTCCTAGTTTGAAAGGATGTTGATAGTTCAGTTCGGTAACAAATATAATAAAATATCAAAATAAAATAGTTGCATCGGAGAAAACCACGTTATTATGATTTTATTAATAAGTGAAAGTTATCGAATCGTAACCCAATCCGTAACCGAATGGTTCTGAATCGGGGTGCAGGACCGTGAAGTAAACCACCAACAACCAAAACGGCTTCAACGTGGTGGTGCACAACACCACCCCCACAGTGGCCCCTGTCACGACAAGGGTGCATCCACCCTCGTGTACAAGGCCGCTCCTGGCCTGCAGTACTACCACCACTAAGCGTGGGCGTGCCAAATCTTAACAAAAACTGTTGAATTATTTATTGCTAAAAATTTATAGATTTTAACATATTAATTATTTTTCTATTTATTTATAGGCCAAACATATAACTATAATTACAGGATTCAGACCTAATGCTATAGTATGAATATTAAAACAATGTTTAACTATGTATAACAAATATAAGGTGTCCCAAAAAGTAATGTCAAGCCGAAGGCTAGAGGTAGAGCATCACCAGGGCTCTCTGAATCTCCAAAAAATATGAGCCTAGGTTTGCATTTTAAGGACCAGATTTGATTTGATAAGGTCACCCAAGTTCATAATAACTTATTGATATCTTTATATTGCAAAGCTTTGGAAGCGTCAGAATAAATAGTTACTGGCGCCGTTTGTATGCACTTATATCACAGTTACACTTTTACCGACCACGGCAAAGCCAAAGCCAAAGAGAGGGTTATTATTTTAGCAGTCTATGAATCTGTGTATGTGTGTAATTACGTGGATTCCACGTTTGCAGCTAAACTACAAAAGCACTACACTACAAGGTTTCGTGATCAATAGTTAAAAACTCAACTCATGGTTAATGTCATACATAACCACTCGTTAAATAATTACGATTGTGCGTGTTTTAAAGACCGTTGGTTAAGGTATTTATTCTTCAAAACCGCACAATCGGAAAAGTTAAGCCGCTGATAACGACACTCAAGCATTACTTGGGATAACTATCAATCATATTCTTTCAAGAAGTCAATTCGTGAGCTTTCACTCAGTAAGAATACCAAGTGATGCTTAAAATTCAAAGTGGACACTTTGAATTTCATAAAATATCTGTTAGGTTTAATATGTTTTACATAAAATCTCTGTTAGCTTTAATATGGATAAAATAATGTATTCAAGTATGTTTACTTTTTAAGTATTTGTGTATGTATAATTATGAGTATTATTATTTTGTTGCTTTTTTTGTGTTGTGACGGCGTAAAAGACTTCACCCAATAGATGTCTGGTAGAGAATGCTTTAAGAATTAAGTCCGCCATTTGTACTTTCTTTTTCTGTGCAATAAAGAATAATAAAAAAAAACATAAATCCGAACACGATTTTGTTGTTTCTTAGTCGTGTTATAGTTATTTAAATAATTTATTAAATTATATACTTGATGCTGGCTCCGTTAGGTAAGTTGGCACAAACAATCCACAGCTATAATTTTACTGTTGTAGGTTTTTTATAGTGTAAAATAACGTAACTTATTTTAAGGTAGTGTTTAAAAAGCTTTTTCAAAGGTGATATTCAATAAAAAGAAGTGTTACTATTCGAACTTATTCGTTTATATTGCAATAAATAATTAAACAGTCACTTTTAAACAAATATGGTACGCTTAGTGGTGGTAGTACTGCAGGGCAGGGGCGGCTTTGTACACGACGGGGGCGGCAGCCTTGTACACGACAGGGGTGGCAGTGGGGGCGGTGTTGTGCACCACCGCGTTGAAGCCGTTGTGGTCGTCGGCGGTGTACTCCACGGTCCTGATGGAGCCGTCAGCCTCGTGGAAGGAGTAAGAGCCCTTCACCACATCGCCGTCGCGGGACTCCTGTTGGGACTTGTTGTCGCCGGTGTGGCCGTCAGCTACGGAGTATGTGTACTCGTATTTGGGGTGCGCCTGAAGAAAAAATACATTTAATTGTGCTTAACTTCATAAATAGTGTGAACGAAAGAATGGTGTTGTACTGTCCTGTCATCAGTTTGTTATGAACTCTTGATAATGAATCTTATTTATTATACATATATTAAATGAATAAATAATGTTCTTCGAATAAGCTTCAGCTGCTTTTGGATTATCAAATATGTGTATAAATTATACTAAGGAAAATAATGCTGTGCATTATTGTGCATGCTGTGTGTACACAATAGTGGAGTCGCAGCCTACATCTGTATCTCACTTTCTTTTATTTTTGATTTGTCATGCAACTGTTGTTACTCTGTTTTGTACACCTTATAAAAAAATGGTTTCAGAAAATGGTTAATTCTAATCAGTATAACTTATGTTACTTACAATTTCTTCCTGGTGAGATACAATCTTGGCAACTGGGGCAGCGTGGTAAGCTACAGTGGGAGCAGCGTGGTAGGTGACGGCGGCAGGGACGGAGTGGTAAGTGACAGCAGCGGGGGCAGCATGGTAGGCAACATGGGCGGGAGCAGCGTGGTAGACGGGAGCGGCCGCTACGAGCTTGGTAGCGGGCTGGTCATGGCGCACGATGCTCTGCGATGAGACAGATGCAGCAGAAGAATACTGGACAGGGGCGGCCAAAAGGCCAGCCTGGGCCGTCGCCACGAAGGCACAGAGGGCAAACACCTTTAAAATACAAAAAATAAATGTTCAATATAACACTGTGCAATTATTAAATACGAAACAATATTAACCTTTTTACTTACTTTAGAGAACATTGTTACTAGAGTGATTATCAGTTTGATACTGATTGATGTTTTAAGTTTACTGATTTATATCCTACTACTATTATAAAGGCGAAAGTTTGTATGGATGTATGGATGTTTGTTACTCTTTCACGTAAAAACTACTGAATGGATTTGAATGAAACTGTACCACAATATAGCTTATACATCAGAATAACATATAGGCTACAATTTTTGAGGTTTCTAATGTGAGGTCGTAAAAAAACACATTTTTTGCGCTACTAGACGGGACGAACCTGAAGTCCACGCGAACGAAGTCGCGGGCAAAAGCTAGTACCTCATAAAACTTTTGCATACGGTTTGAGTATCGGCGCATAGAACGTGTTCATGACTGTGGTCAATCAAGACAGTGACCTTGCCGCGGGCTTTGGGGCACTGTCACGAGACTGACGAGTATTTTCATTCATTAGTTTCTTAAAATCTGCGGATGCAATTTATTGAAACTATTTGGGTATGAATGTATAATTGGATTTTTTTAGATAACCAGAAATAAGTGGTTTATACAATCGTGATCACATAATTAGGAACACTATCAGAAAATATGCAAGGGCTTCCCTTAACACCGATAAATGTTTTAAATCACGAAGCTTTGAAGTTTTATCTTTATGAACAAGTAAAGAACATCTGTTTGAAATATTTATTGGTCAAGTAAGTAAATTCCACAGTGCGCCGACATCTCGTTCAGTCTTGAGTTTCGCGCTTTATTTCACTTCAAGTCTTCCCTATGTTCTTCGCTTCTACACTGATTCTGGTATGTGTTCAGGGTACCTTCGGAGTGTGTGGCCGATCCAGTTCCACTTGCGGCGATTGTTCTGCTGGTCGATCAGAGCCTCATCGCAGCGGTCCCATAGTTCCAGATTGGAGATTTTCTTGGGCCAGTGTGTGTTCATACAGAAAAAAAACTTCAGAGCTTTGTGATTAAAAAACATCAGTTTTAAGGGAAGCTCTTAAATTGCCTATTTTTTGATAGTGTCTCTAATTCGATGACCGCGACTTTGAAGAAATCTACTACATAGGTGAAACTCGGCGTGTTGAGTGTTTTTTTATTATAAAATCGCTTAAAAAATGGATCTTGGGCATTTGTATAACATATTTTACATAGGAATTTAATGATATTTAATCACTATGTCTACTCAAAATTGTATTTGCAATCAACAATTTGTGTGATGAATGACCTAGAGCAATGTCACAAGTAGTTAGGCGACTTCTACAAAGTACTTTCACGATCAGTTGCAAACGAACGGTGTGCAAAAGTTTTATGAGGTATATAAACCAGTAAACTTAAAACCGGAATCAGTATCAAACTGATAATCACTCTTGTAATAATGTTCTCTAAAGTAAGTGAAGGGTGACATATTGTTTTGTATTTAATATTTTATAGTTATTTAATATTTTTTTGTACTTTTAAGGTATTAGCCCTTTGTGCCCTTGTGGCGTCGGCCCAGGCTGGCCTTTTGGCCGCCCCTGTCCAGTATTCTTCTGCTGCATCTGTCTCATCCCAGAGCATCGTGCGCCATGACCAGCCCGCTACCAAGCTCGTAGCGTCAACTCCCATCTACCACGCTGCTCCCGCCCCTGTTACCTACCATGCTGCCCCCGCTGCTGTCACTTACCACTCCGCCCCTGCCGCCGTCACCTACCACGCTGCCCCTGCCCAAGTTGCCTACCACGCAGCCCCTGCTGTTGCCTACCACGCTGCTCCCACTGTAGCTTACCACGCTGCCCCTGTTGCCAAGATTGTAGCTCACCAGGAAGAAATTGTAAGTTGCATCAGTAATGCTGATTGGAAATAACCACTTCTAACCCATATTATATTTTCCTTAGTATATTATGTATATATTTGATAATCCAAAAGCAGCTGAAGCTCATTCGAAAAGCATAGGTTAGTAAGATTCATAATTAAGAGTTCATAACAAATTTATCGCAGGGCAGTAAAACACCCCCCCCCCCCCCCCTTCTTACTACACTAATTATGAACTTAAGCATAATAAAATGTTTTTTTCCTTCAGGCGCACCCCAAATACGAGTATACCTACTCCGTAGCTGACGGCCACACCGGCGACAACAAGTCCCAGCAGGAGTCCCGCGACGGCGATGTGGTGAAGGGCTCTTATTCTTTCCACGAGGCTGACGGCTCCATCAGGACCGTGGAGTACACCGCCGACGACCACAACGGCTTCAACGCCGTGGTGCACAACACCGCTCCCACTGCCGCTCCTGTCGTGTATAAGGCTGCAGCCCCCGTCGTGTACAAGGCTGCCCCTGCCCTGCAGTACTACCACCACTAAGCGTTAGCGTGCCATATCTTTACAAAACTGGCTGTTGAATTATTTATTGTAAATTAAACGAATGAGTTCGAATAGAAACGTTTTTATTTATATACAAAAAACCGGTTAAGTGCGTGTCGGACCCGCGCACTGAGGGTTCCGTGCCACCCTTAACTGAATTCAGGGTCCACTTACTTTCACTTAACGAAAACATTACAATATATTGCGACAGCAAAAATAACTTTGTTTTTCATAGTGTTTGTATGAAAGACAAAGTTATATTTGCGGTTGATAAAAATGTGCAATATCTCAAAAACTACTGGTTCGATCTCCTTCAAACCAATTTTCGTTGCAAGTTTTTGTTGAGATCTACATCATATATTTTTTTCAAAATTTTCACTTTCTTAGTTCAAAAGTTAGAGGGGGGGGGGACGCCCATTTTACTACTTTGGAAGCGTCTATATCTCAAACCTTACACTTTAAGAAAAAATGGTTTTAGAGACCTATCCATAGACACCCCACACGCATAGGTTTGAGTAAAAAAAATTTTTTAGGTTTTAGTTTCATGTATGGGAGCCCCCCTTAAATATTATTTTTTCTTACTTTTTGTATCTGAATCGGAAAGCGGTGAACAAAATACACCTACCTACCAAGTATCAGCTATGTGATGCTTATAGTTTCAGAATAAAGTGGCTGTGACATACGGACGGACAGACAGACAGACAGACAGACAGACAGACTTGACGAAACTATAAGGGTTCCGTTTTTTGCCATTCGGCTACGGAACCCTAAAAACACAACTACACAAATTTTCGAACTTTGCACGTAACTCCCCCTTCCTATGAATAGTTTATTCCTTTACCTAAAGGTTGTCTGGAAGAGATCGCTTTTAGCGATAAGGCCGCCTTAGTTGTACATTTACTTTGAGGTTAAAACTGTAATTTACTTTGTGTTGTACAATAAAGAGTTATCTTCTTAATCGGGCACTCTTGACAGAGTGGTCGTGGCTGCAGATGAACAGGATTGCGGCTCGCCGTCACACACCGCTCACTTTCAGGGCTGCAGCACGTCTGGCGATGTTTCTCCATCTCTGCCGGTTTTCTGCATTGCGAGCACATTGTATGGCAGTCGATCCGGTAGTATCTCTGATAAGATCTATCCATCGAGTTGGGGACCGACCACGTGATCTTGTGCCTTCAACACGGCCCTGCACAACAAGTCTCTCCATCGAGTCCTCATTCCGATAAAGAGTTATATTATTATTATTATTAACTACCATAGCTTTTAACTTAGCTTTAGTAGTGTCGCCTTGCCGCCCCTATGGTCGTGAAGACCTGTCTGTGTTTTGGGACGTTAGAAATATCCGGATGTCTAACTATAACAAGGGGCACAAGGACTTACGAGTATAATATGGACCCTCTAACCAAATCAAATTCGGCAAAACAATTTAGCCTGCACCAATTGATGTACTATCGATGTCACCGCTGCCTTACCACGTTAAAATCGTTTGCATTGCATCTTGCATCGTTTTTTGCAGACTAAAAAACATCGTTTAAGTTCGATTGTGCGCGTGTTTTTAGGATTTTGTAGCCGAATGGCAAAAACGGAACCATTATAGTTTCGTCATGTCTGTCTGTCTGTCTGTCCGTCCGTATGTCACTGCCACTTTATTCTGAAATTATTAGCATCAAACAGCTGAAACTTGGTAGGTAGGTGTACATCTTGTTACCCGCTTTCCGATTCAGATAAAAAATAAAAAAAGGACATTTAAGGGGAGGGGGGAGCTCCAATACATGAAACTATAACCTTCCCTCCAATATCCAATATTGTGATAATTTCGCTAGGTGGAAGTAAGTGGACCCCGAATTCCATTTAAAGGTGGCCCGGAACCCTCAGTGCGTGAGTCCGACTCGCACTTGGCCGGTTTTTTCAAGTATGTCCGTCGATTTCTCCGACAATTTTGATCCAATTTCCAGAATTCTTTTAAATCACGCGACACCGGGCCTCTTGTCGTATTAGGAAGCAATTTTCGTTTGAAACTGGTAAAGCGGCATGTACTAAACCTTTGTTGATCTTGCTGCAAGCATCTGTGAAAACTATGATGTCGCCAGATTTCTTGAATGTGTATCTGTATCTGCCCATAGCACGAATTTCAATTCCTTCCGATAAATACAAGATTTTAATGTTGGTGTGTATTAATTGTGCGTCACTAAAAATGCAACAGTGCCATTTAGAGAAACTTTGAGGCATTTCTGGTGACAAGCCTAGAGAATCTTGACTTGCAAAATCGAATTTGTAGCGGAAGGTTCGGTTGTAAGCTGTCCGTGTTCATTAAGCGTGTAGATATAGGATGGCTTAGGTCGAGTATTCCGTAAATGGCGCTTATAAGGTACATGTGGTTTTGCCAATCTTTTTCAAAACAAGCTTCTCCTTTATTTTTAGCAGCTAGTAATGTAAAGCTTGCTAAGGTGAGGAGGTGTGATGTTTGTGAAACGTTATAGCTGAAAAAACTCCATTATATTGTATATTAAAGGTAACGTTTTAGAAAGCGCTATTAGAGCTCAAAAGATACTAAAGGGCTTATTACCGTATTGATACATTTGAATATATTTTTTTCATTTCATTGTGGCAGACCCAGAAAAGATGGCGTGACGAGCTGGACTCGTTTAACAGAGACTTGCAGGCAGTTGCCCAAAATCGTGGAGAGTGGAAAAGGGTAGGGAGGCCTTTGCCCTGCAGTGGGACACTACGGGCTCATAATAATAATTGTGCCATCTTTACTGTCAATTAAGTAATTTTGAATTGTGTGAATTGTGTAAATAAACACGCAAGTAAATAATGTCGATTTTTTATGACACGTTGTTAGCTCGGTTATATTGCACAGATATACGTTGTAGTGCACAGAAACCTTTAAAATAACTCTATGATTGTCAAAATATTCGAAAAAAATATTCGAGAAAAGCTAAGCATAATTATTTTCAATTCGATTTTTTTCTCATAAGAGACCAGAAATTTCGCGATAGTGGATTCACAGCACGGTTGCTTGATTGGTTGTTAAGATCTTTGACCGGTTTGCCAGACGTTGCTGGTTAAACTCCAACCCATGCGCAAATTTTTGGTTACTTATTTAATTTCATTATGTATAATAATGTCTACCGGGTGACTTAATATGATTAATTTTAATAGAATCATCTTAGAGTTTATAATACGATACGATAGAGATTGTACATATCGTAAAAATATACAAATACCACGAGGGCTTTGCGTTGCTAATTAGCATCGCGCCGATTCGCTGGTTTGTTTACCGTTGCCAGCACATCAGGCTATTTTTTTTAATAAAAAAGCCCTTTGTAACAATTGCTTCAAGTGTGATAATTTTTACGTGCTGCCAACCGTATTGAGCCCTTAACTTTGAGGTTAGTTAAATTATTTAAAAAAAACCTTTAACTCGTCAAGTATGTGTGAACGAGACACAATAGAAATTCCATTGTTATGCGACTCTCGGCAGTCGTTTGATACCTGACTGATTAAGTATAGCTTAAATAAGCTATTATTTATTTTGAGGTTAAAGTTGGTATAGTGTGAGTTGGTGGAAAGGATTCATAATTATAATTTTAGTTCTGAACGTTTGTTATGTTGTGTGATGAATGTGTTACAAAAAGGTAAAGTGATTAAAAACTATATCACGGGTTGTGTTTTTAAATGAAAAATATGTTTTTTATTCGAACTTATTCGTTTAATTTGTTATAAATAATTCAACAGTCAATTTTGTAAACATATGGCACGCTAACGCTTAGTGGTGGTAGTACTGCAGGGCAGGGGCAGCCTTGTACACGACGGGGGCTGCAGCCTTATACACGACAGGGGCGGCAGTGGGGGCGGTGTTGTGCACCACCGCGTTGAAGCCGTTGTGGTCGTCGGCGGTGTACTCCACGGTCCTGACGGAGCCATCAGCCTCGTGGAAGGAGTAAGAGCCCTTCACCACATCGCCGTCGCGAGACTCCTGCTGGGACTTGTTGTCGCCGGTGTGGCCGTCAGCTACGGAGTAAGTGTAGTCGTATTTGGGGTACGCCTGAAATGGAGTATATGCATTTTAGGCAACTGTTTACAATCTGGAATTTGTTTCATTTTTTTATGAATATTTGACACTCACAGTGTTATCTTTATTATAAAAATTCGATTCTAAGAAGATTTCGTGCGGGAGGGATACTTATCGGCACGGTAGCTCGATTAGAAAAGAGTTGGCCCGGCTAGCCCAAGGTTGTTTGTTCGTATCCAACTCGTGAGAAATTTTTGAGTCTTATTTTCATTATGTTGGAATTTGTTTGCTGCAATGACTCATGAAACTGACATTTACTTTTCACCTATTCTAGAAAAAGTTGAATATTAAATTTTATAACTTACAACTTCTTCAGGGTGAGCCAGAACCTTGGCAACGGGGGCAGCGTGGTAGGCGACAGCAGGAGCGGCATGGTAGGCCACGGGAGCGGGGGCGGCGTGGTAAGTGACGGCAGCAGGGGCGGCGTGGTAGGCGACGGGGGCGGGGGCAGCGTGGTAGACAGGGGAGGCTACGGCAAGCTTGGCCACGGGGGCGGCTACAAGCTTGGAAGCAGGCTGATCATGGCGCACGATGCTCTGAGAGGACACGGCCGCGGCAGATGAGTAATGGACAGGGGCGGCCAAAAGACCAGCCTGGGCCACAGCCACGAAGGCACAGAGGGCTACCACCTAAAAACCACAAAATAATATTAACACACTTGTCACTCTATGGTCACTACCAACTCCAAATGTTTTATCACTTATTTTAATAACTTATTATTTAATTTCACTTACTTTAGCGAACATGTTTGTATTTTGTTAGATGTAACAAATAAACTGATGCGATATCATTTTCGGCCACGCATTTTATAGTGACTCGTTTGACAGAGTAGGCTTAGCGGGCTGCAGCTAAACCGAACAACCTTGCCTCGGGTCATATTTTGACAAACGGGTCCCCAGTCGCTAGATTACTTTCACAATATAAAATTACGTCCTTAGATCGAATCATAGTTTTATCGAAGAACTAAAACAAATGTTTCTTAATGTGACATTCAACGATAACATTAGTCCAGTAAATTTTATGTATTGGCGCCTTGCTGTAAATCCGGTATCTAATTCTTTCTTTGCACATTCGTTTATGATGGCCCAATGATTAATGCAAGTTTATGAACTCGAACTCCGGCCGGAACTTTGTCAAAATTCGATAAATCCGTGAAAATTTTGGTTTTTTTTCGGATTTTGGCGAATTAATGGGGTAGTGTTAGGCAGCACCCTTCAGAACATCTCCAAAGAAGACTAAATAAACTAAAATATCATATTTCTTAGATCACGAGATAAAAACTGACGAAAAGTATCATTATACGTCATATTATTAGGTACACTTTTTTTACCCAAAATCGTTTAAAAAGCCTAATCTAAATAGTTACTTTAATTAGGAGCAAGACATGACGCCGTATATTAGTGATCAATGTATATTTGTTCCCCAGGATTTCGACCGCGCAGTTAGATAAAAGTGACGAATTTTTTACCTTGGAAACTACCTATTGGGTCTGCATGTTTTTACGATTTTAGGGAATACCATCCTCATGCAATCGCTTGAAGGGAATACCAGAAACGACTAATAATCGCCAAAATCTGTAAAATCATCTGGCATTTTTTAAATTTTTGACAAGGGGTCCGGTTGATCAGAGCTCGGGGTCAAAAACTTGTATATACTGGCTACACTTCATTAATAAGCCTGAAAAAATCAGAGCTACCAAATCTGACGCAACCCCAATTTTAAATTTTACTGAAGTAATTGTAATTGATTACGATATTAGTGACATATTTAAGACGCATATATCTAGGTAGGATTTCGTGAGCTAGGTATCTATGAAGTCTGTGTCCATATGTTTAGATTGAATGTGTCTTCAGCTGTGTAAAACCCTATTTAATGTAGTCATGGCTAGGGGACAACTTATAATTTCATTCATATTTCTTAGGTAGCAGTTTTCCCAAAGATTGCTGGTAGCAGGTTTTATAAAAAAGGAAAGGAAGTGGTACAGGAAATTGGCGATTTTTATATAGATGTCACAGGGAAAAACTATTTAAAATAAAAATAAAACATTTACAATCCAATATAATATTTTATGATTACTGTCCCAACACTAAAATAAATTAAAAATTCTACAACTACTATTCTAGCCTACGAGTAGTTCATATTTATCAGTGATATGTACAAATATTTTTAAAAGATGATAGTTATTTCTATTTAATCTCAGTTACGTCCAGTTCATATTGACCAGTGATATTTACAGTTATTGTTAAAGATGATAGTTATTTCTATTTAATCTCAGTTAATTTTCACAGTCAGGTTTAGTCAGTGCAAAACTGAAAGCTATTGGCAACTCTTAGATTAAGTTACAAATTGGTATCTTTGATACCACATTTATGCCCTCACCACAGGCGAATATAAGTTTCTATTTTGTGCTGAGAGAAAACTATTTTTTTCGGTATCTGTAGGACTTCTTATTTGTATGAAGGCTTGAGTGTGAGTAGGGTTTTTGAGTGTGATGCCGTGTTGCGCCTTGGCCAACACTTGAGCAATGTTGTACGTGCGAGCTATGTTCAGCAACATTTTGTGAGCTTTCGGGTGTGGCACATATTCCTGAACGTCAATAAGTGGTTTCAACCCCAAAGGAACCATTTTGACATTTTGTGGGTGTGCGTGGGGCCCTGGAACCATTTGCACATTTGGTGGCAGTGCCTGCTTCGTCATGGGGACCATCAGGACGTTGGGATGATATCCAGCACCCTCTTCTCCACGGAACCTGGAATGTAAAACGACAGATTTTAGTTTCACAAAAGTCAGTACGTCAGCATCGCTTATGTTGAACTATTAAAGTTTTTTTGTTGAAAGATAAAAAGAACACAGTTTCTTCATGAATGTTATACCCTACTTTTTAAGGGCTACTTTGATATTTATTTTAAATAAAAAGATGGAAGGTGGACGACCTCCGTGGTGTAGTGGCTAAGCACGCTGGGTTTCAAGGCGTCGCCGCTCCGAGGTCCCGGGTTCGATTCCCGGTCGGGTCAATGTAGAAATCAAAATTTTCTATATTGTCCCGGGTCTGGGTGTTGTAGTACCACCGTTGTGTCTGATTTCCATAACACAAGTGCATTAGCTACTTAGTTTGGGATCAGAGCAATGTATGTGATTGGTGTCCAATATTTATTCAAGTATTTATTCAAGTTATTCAATATTTATTCAAGTACAGAAAACCCATCGTTTATCGATGGAACTGGTAAAGAAACTGGCTCACTGAATGTTACTGATAGGAGTGTCTTCCACCTATGTAAATTAGAATGAAATCGTTCAAATAAAATAGTGCTCCTTACTGCGCGGTTGGTGGACCATATGTTTGTTTAGCAAATGAGGTCACGGTTGGCTGCGGCACCGGCGTCGCGGCTGCAGTTGGAATCTCATACTGCGGCGGAGCCTGGGTTGTTATTATGAATTCTTTGCCTTTGTTTTGAGCCAACACGTATTGATTAAGATAATTCACCTGTAACAAAAACATTCATATCATTCGATTTCTCACTAGTGACACTAATGTCGCGATTAGATATACAAATGAACTTATCACATTTGTTTATTAGACCGTAGACCTAAGTACTGAAATAATTGTGACCACGGATGTAATGATGTAAGGCATTTGAACTATCAGGAAATCAATCTTAAAGAAAAGAGCCCGAAATAATTCCGTTAAGTGTTTTTTATCAAAGTAGGTCAATACAAATATATTTTTATTAGTAATATTGTACACAAAAGGTGTATTGTATGATCTTGTACATTACTCTGATATCAACAATATGGAAGTTTACATTACCTTCTTCAGTTTCTCATTAGAAGCCATGTTAGGGTAGCTTCTGTAAACAGCATTATGTCCTGGGAATTTGCTGACTGTTTGTAGAACTTCAATGTTATAACCTGGTACGTATGATAAATGTGGTTGATGATGATTATCATATTCTGTATTGGGTTGTTTTCGCGATTGCTCCGAAAGTTTTGGTTCCAAATTAATCTTCTCTTCAACTTTATTTATGGCATTTGGTATGAATTGCTGATTGCCATCACCATACAATGGTGCGTATTGGATCTTGGGTGGCTGTTGTCTAACCAATTGTTGCGGAGGTTGTTCCGGGGTCGGCGTATAAACATGTGTCCAACTATATTTGTATGAAATTGGTACGTCATGACGTTCAAAGCTTTGAGATGAGATGGCTTGATTTGACCGCGGCTGTAAATGTGTATGGGTATCAGCCACGCACACTTTTAATAATGAAATAACTGTTATAACCTGCAAAAAGAATTCGGACTTTATTGTTTGTTACATACAGTTTGATCACACACTTCACTGAATCTAAGTCTCACTTTGAATATCATCTTTCCAAGCATCAATGGCTGTCGAACGTCGGAAGTATTTGAGCTCGGATGCAAACTGCTTCACTTATATATGTAGACTAATCATAAAGAGAAATCACTTGTTATATAACGTTTATTCTGATAGGCCAAAGTGAGTACTTATTTAGAGTAATTATAATTTGTTAGCTTCCGGCACGTGGGTCCCTAACAAAGCGTTGGCTGGACCTTTCACCAATTTTTTGCAAACTGTATCAGCGTTTTTCTGTTAAAAAGGTATGTAATTAAAAGTCGACCGTTTCGAAACACTAGCTGAGCCCTAGTGACTAGAAATGTTTTGGATTAGCGAGACAGTGATGACAACATTCAGGCTCCAACTATTGTTTGTATAAAGATCAGGATTGCGTCATCTTCATCCATTATTATATCATTCGTGTAAAAACGATTTTAAGGAGCAAGCCAAGTGTACCTTAACACTTTCTTTATAAGCTTGTCGTAAAACTAACATTGAATATGTCATCGATGTTCCGTTAATATAAACGATTGTTGACAACTATCGTTTGTATTATCAAATATGTAAGCGTATTGTCTTCAAACACGTCATGGTAAACAGTATTAAGGCAAAACCTACATGATCTACGTGATACTACAATGTGAGTGCAGTGTGCATCTATAACGCAACATATATTGGTGTCCAAATGCCCAAGTTTATCCTTTTGCGGTTGCATTTCACTGACAAAATGTCATAAAATCGTCACGGAATTCAACAAATCTGTCCGTCATCTAAAACTGATGAAAGGGGTACTAATTAAATGAATCATTGGCAAAAGCTGGTAGATGGGCCATGATGGGCCATATTGCCAATAAGTGACAGATTGTGAAAGAACATGACAAAGTACTTGAATATGCTAGTTAGCTCTTGCCTCTACATTGACGGATGAATAATAGATCAAAGTGATTATTTTTTACAATGGGTTTCACATGGGGATCTGGGAAGATCTAACATCCTTTCTAACAAAAGACAATCAGCTGTTACATGTCAGAGTGATATTATAATAACCTCGCGATGATGGTCAAATTGATTAAGATCAGGGAGATCAGGGGGCAGATTCTCGCGTCAATCGAACTTACTTAGTTGTTATGGTTCTGGTTCGATCTCATTTAAACCAATTTTTGTTAAAAGTTTTTGTTGAGATCTTCATATTATTTTTTTGCCCATTTTGCCACTTTGGAAGCGTCTATATCTCAAATGGTTTTTGAAACCTGAATGTCATTTTAAAAGACCTATCCATAGACACCACATAAAAAAATATAAAATAAAATAGGTACATAGAAATCGTAACACTGGTAGAACAAAAATTTTATTTTCTTTGAAAAAGGAAATACGATCAGTGAACTTTTTTCGAATGCGAACTGCATGAGAATTGGCACCCAGAAATGTAGAGCCCTAAGTCGGCCCTACATAAAGTTTAGATCGTCGTAATAAAGGCCATTATAAGATTATATTTCAAAGTTTTCAAGTGTTCTTTAGTCGGGTATACACAAATGGTGAAGACGGAATACAACAGACAAGCTAATTTATTGTCCTTGTAAAAAAAAGGTTTTGTAAAAGTTACAAATAAGTTGTATTCTAATAGATTGGTTCAATTATTCATGTAGGCACAAATGGAAGATAAGTTGTTGACACTTGATTGGGTGTGGGCCATTGCCCACGGCGTTATTTGTATGATGCAAGTTATAGGCGTTGGCTTTATCAAAAAATTTCAAACAAAGTTTGTATTTACAATGCTAAGGGCCAGTTTTTTGATCCGTTGTGAAGGTAAAGTTACGTACGTAGTTAGTATACGTTACCAGTGGTTGAATATTTACGATTGTGTGTTTTAATGAAAAAATACCTTAACCAGTGGTCATTCAAACAGCCATTCTGACATTTGGTTAAGGTACCTTTTCTTCAAAATACACACACAATCGTAAATATTCAACCGCTGGTAACGTAACTTTACCATTACTACGAATCAAAAAACTGGTCCTATGCAAACAAAAGTGCTAGTCGAGTTGAATAACTTGATAAATCATAAAGAGATTTAAAACAAAAGGTTTAAATCATAATCGTGCAAATACATAATTGTGCCAGAAAAATACTTTTTTTTATTTTTTATTTATCGTATAACAAAAATTACAAGATATAGGAAATATTAACATCTAAAAACCACAGAGGTTTATCGTAATGCTAATGAGATAAGTTAACGTCAGTAATAAAAGAAACAGTAGGCGAATAACAAATCGAATAATGTGTGATGAGCAGATCGGTAATACAGTAAATTAAAAATAATGACATAAATGTACTATGCATTGTATACTATAGGCAAGAACCAGGCAGGATTTATATTGAGTTTAAGGTTTTTTTATCTACATTGAGAGATCATTGTTGAAAGTGTGCACTTATGTAATAATTACAATTAAAATAATTAATTATCACTACAATTTAGACAAGAAATAGCTTTTGAGTTTGGTTTTTAAGTTATCTTGTGATATTTTTTCGCAAACAGCTGAAGGTAAACAATTAATTAGACGCGGTACCTGATAAGCGGCCGTCCGCTGGCCGTACACATTATTTGCAGTCGTCTGCCAGAGCCGGTTTTGTGCCATGGCGCGTGTGCGTACAGGGTGCTCCACATAAGATTTTATATGATCACAATAGAAATACTGTTTTAATGATATCAGTTCAATTTGGTCATAAACTGGTAAAATTTTACAGTGTTTGAAAATTTTGTTTTCATCATCAAGCTGATCACGCATGTTTGGGGATAATATGTTTTTAAGAATTCTAATTTGAAGATCATAGATTTGTTTAATATATGATTTGTACGTTCGACCATAGCTTGCCAAACCGTACTGAATATTATGATTCTGCCAACGAGTTATAAAGCATAAGCCTTACTTTGAAGGGTATTCTATTTTTTAGTATTTTTATGTTGGCCAAAAAGTGTCGTAGTTTATTGCACACATGTTCAATGTGATATCCCCAGTTTAATTTCGAGTCAATTATAAGACCAAGGTACTTTTGTGTGGCCACAACTTCGATAGTAGGACATTGACAAGTTCCTAGGTGATGAAGGCAGTCGTGATTATGTGCAATTATTGGTTTTGGAGCAGGAAACTTCATGTATGGAGATTTGATAACCATGAGTTTGGTTTTATCGGCATTTAGCACTAAACCAACGTCATGGCACCATCGAATCAACATATCTAGATCGGCCTGAAGAGAGCCACACGCATTTAAGATATCTGTACCCGAAAAAAGGAGACATGTATCGTCTGCAAACTGATAATAGGAACTGTGTTTCAGACAGTTACCCATTTCATTGACGTAAGAAAGGAAATGCAACGGCCCAAGGACGGATCCTTGGGCTGTGCCGTCAGTCACATTCTTAGGGTCACTGAACGAATCATCTAGTTTAACCGTAAATGTACGATTTTGGAGATAACTTCTACACCAGTTGAGCAATGGACCCCGGATACCACAATCATCTAGTTTATCGATTAGAATTTTATGTTGCAACGTGTCGAAGGCCCGAGAAAAATCAATAAACAAGGCGAGCACACAATTTTTGCGGTTCAAATGCTCGTTTACCTCATCTGTAAATTTAAAATGAAGATAAGTTGTACTTTTACCAGCTTGAAATCCGAACTGATTCCTGTTTATCACCTCGTGTTTTCGGTAAAAATCATGAATCTGTTCACAGACCACTTTTTCTGCTATTTTATAAATACTAGAGAGCAACGTAATAGGTCGATAGTTCGAGTAGTCATCGTGTTTACCCTTTTTGAAAACCGGTCTTACACAGCCAATTTTGAGATCGTCTGGGTATTCTCCAGATTCTATACTGCAGTTAATCAAATTCGCAATAGGTAAGCAAACATATTTATTTGCTAATTTAAGATCAGCCACTTTAATACCGTCAGGCCCAGGAGCCTTATTTGAGTTCAGCTTCTTAATAACTTTGTTAAACTTTGTCCTGAGAAACTTTCCGAAACAAAATGCTTGAATCCACCGGTTTACGATAAGTCCGTGGATCAGTTAATTTCGAACTGCATCTAGGCACAATGTCTTTAACTGCTTTTTCAAAGCCATTTGCAAAGTTGTTTGCAATGGTTTTGGTGGTAAGGCCCTGTCCCTCAAAAGCTCTCAGTATCCCCTCATCGATGGATAAAGTTACCCGTCCTAGCATCTGATTAATGATTTTATAAACTTTTTTTGTATCTTTAAAGTTATTATGTAAGTTAAGATTTAAGTACTTAGATGTCGATTATGATTAACTTTATAAGTAAGTACCTTCTTAATTTATGTTCAAGTTTTCCGCTTCGTCTTATGACTTGGTCCCCACACGTGAGCTCTGATATGAATAAAATATAATGCATGCAGCGTGTAATGCGTTTTGACGCGAACTACCAGCTATGTGGTTATCCTTGACCTTAAAACTGGGTCAGAACTTTAGTCTTTCGGTAACGAATGCCATACATCTGTAATTACAGCCCTGCTTGCGTCATTGAACTTTGCTTTATTATCTCATTTTTCTTCTTATTGCAAAATATTGATCAATTTCCGCCAAAAATTCTATTATAATATAAGAAATTCAAGATTTTGTATAAGAAAAAAGAACTACATGGAATTAGGTTCAGGCCCCAAGTGACTAATAAAACATTGATATTTTGCTGCATGCCTGACGGATGTGTGAAACAAGATTACTGCTTCCAATTAAAAAATATATATATATTCACCTAGACATGTAGAGTCTCTAATAGGTACACTAAACTGATTATCATTGAGGAAATGTAATCTTACTGCTTCAAGATTATTAAAAAAAACAATAACAAACTTATATCCTACTTAGCCTTTATCTATGAAGAGATTTTATTATGAACAACAAGCTGGTAATTATGAAATTATTAGGTTGTCACTCTACTCCACTAAAATTCAATAAAATGCTCCATATGTGGAAATTAATCTTTATCGAATTCAGAAATAGAAATCGTGATACAAGAAGAACCGGTCTCGTTTTGGTGCTACGAGTTCATCTTCGTTTATTTTACGAGTAAAGTTTGTGAATGAATGAATCATCACTATTCAGTTACATAATACTTGAGGTCAAAGCCCGCGTTTGAGTAGGTATCATCTTCACTAATGATACCGTTATTTGATAGTAAAGGTGTTGAATACTGATTAAACATGCCGCTTCTTTCAATAATTGACTCCTAAGTAGACGTGTGTGATTTTGGACGACTACTGCATTATTAACGTCTAGTAAGTGCCTGGTCTCTTCTCGTGTGGTATTTTTTTTAATTTTGGAATTATGTAAAATGTTTTATTTTTATAACACGTTCCGGGACAGTGAACGCCTACAGGCGTGAAAACAATAAAACATCTATTGTGTCTGGAATAGAGTCCCGGAACGTGTTAATCTGATAAGTATTTCAAGAGATCAAATACTCACTATCCTATAAACAAATGCAAAGACTTTACCATTTGACATGTTGTTTTTTTTAAATTGTATTTATATCTTACTGATCATTATGGTAGGCATAAACGAAATATCTATGAGTAATCTAAAGAAAGCTTTAGGATCTGAAAGACTAGCAGCTGCTTCGTGACCCGTCGACCTTGTTACGCCCGAAATACATCTACCAGTATAAAAGCGCCCATGTGCCTGTGCAATGCATCAGTCGTGTCACAGACAAGCACAAACATGTTCTCCAAAGTAAGAAAAAAGAGTATTATAATTATTATTTTTTATCAAATAAATCATCATAGTCATTAACACTCAACGGCCGTTAACTGCTAACCACCGCGGTTTTCTACATGCGACCGGTTGCAAGCGGTCTGCATTAAAAAAAAACCTATACTAATAAATGATTAATTTGTTTTTGCAGATCCTTGCCTTGAGCGCCGTCTTGGCTGTAGCCGCGGCTGGTCTCCTTCCCGAGCCGCACTACTCCTCCGCCGCGGCTGTCTCTTCCCAGAGCATCGTGCGTCACGACCAGCAGCCCTCGGCCAAGCTCGTCGCCGCCGCTCCTGTCTACCACGCCCCCGCCCAGGTCGCCTACCACGCTGCCCCCGCTGCCGTGACCTACCATGCCGCCCCCGCCCCCGTGAGCTACCATGCCGCCCCTGCTGCCGTCACCTACCACGCCGCCCCTGCTGTCGCTTACCACTCCGCCCCTGTCGCTAAAGTGATCGCCCCCGCCGCTAAGGTCCTCGTCGCTCACCACGAGGAGGAATACGTAAGTATCTAGATTGGAATGTATTAATGTATTTTCAATATTAATTAAAAATATAACTATTCTCAGTACTTCAATAATTACTCGTTTTTAATAATAATTCACTTTTAAAAATATCTAAAGACAACAAAAAAAAACTTTTAACAACAATAATTGAATTTGTTCCTTTTTGGCTCATAGTACCTTATGATTCCAAGACATAGTTTTTCTGTGCTCCAGTCAAATACTGATTCCTCTTTTGTTTTATCAGGCCCACCCCAAATACGAGTACTCGTACTCCGTGGCCGACGGGCACACCGGCGACAACAAGTCGCAGCACGAGAGCCGCGACGGCGACGCCGTGCACGGCGAGTACTCGCTGGTGGAGGCTGACGGCTCCGTGCGCAAGGTTGAGTACTCCGCCGACGACCACAGCGGCTTCAACGCCGTCGTCAGCCACTCCGCGCCCGCCCACCACGCCGCCCCCGCCCCCGTGCTCCTGGCTCACCACCACTAAACTGAACTGCGTTGTAAAGGACAAAAGTGATATTCCTCAAAGAGTAATGTGTTGTAAATAGTCATTTATTTTATTTATAAATAAAAAGAGATTTGTTAAAAGCCAGCATTTCATTATTTCTCTTTTTAGAATTGACATATCTTACCTCACAGCTCCTTTTTAAGCTCATTAATATACAAGATTCGCTTCGCTTTTTCAAGTTCGATATGAATCACATGAACAAGAAGGAAGATCAAGAGCATTCCTTTTTGATATTTTAGTGTCAACTACTTTTCATTTTTTTATGTTTTGAGATTGTTCGACGTTTTGCATAAACTATTGATTGAGTGGGGATTAAAAAAAAATCCCTCGAATAATGTAAATGGACCTTTCATAGGAAACAAAAAGCGGGTATTCCACCGACGACCAAAGCGGCTTCAAAGCCATGGTGAGCCATTCCGCACCAACCCAATATACCGCCCCCGCCCCGTGCTCCTCGATCACCACCACTAAGATACTCCGATTGATTAATATCAATTCACCGTAATACTCAACACAGTTTTTAATTTTTAAAGTTTGCAGGTACTGCATAATTGTTTCATAATTTGTTTCATAATTGTTTCATGAGGTGTTTAATACATCGTGTGCTAAAAGGCTTTAAAATGGCTTATATTGAGGCATTTGCTATGTTTTCCTAAGCTGCCTTTATTTTCTTTTAAGGGCCTTTAGTTTTTTGTATTGATTCTATATGTTTTTTTATGAAAAATATCCGAAATTCGGAATTCGATTTTTTTTTTTAATATTATGGCTTTTCTCCATGTTACTGTTTTTTATGCCTTGTTTTACGATTTTAATGATATCGAAATCAATAAACAAGCCATGTAGTTTTTGTAAAAGAATATGATATGAATGCTGAATATATACAAAAAGTATATTTGGTGCGGAAATTGAATGCAGTATTTTGCGACTTGGGTCACTTAATGAGAAAATTTACGGAGTTGTTTGAATGTATTCATGATATGTGGCATACCTTTAGCATAAGCACAGTCTAGAGAAGTTCATGAAGTTCTAAGAGTAACTAAAGAAGGCCCTTAAAAAATTTAAAGGCAGGAAAACATAGCGAATGCCCCTATTTTAAGCTGTTTTTGCATACCATATACCAAACACCCTGTATAATATCTTTGCTTCTTACTAATCAATGATCAGAGGCTCTCATTGAGACAATCAAGTAATATCTTCATACTTCTTGATAATTAAGGAAATAGAGTTTTTATTTAGGCTCTCATATAGCAGAACCCCCGAAGTTCCACTAACAACGATTAGTCATTGTTACTTGTAAAATTAATTAATTCATGCATTTAATACCCTCCCCTCACTCCCCTCGCACCGCATGTCCACGCGTATTCATTGAAATCTTAATTACATCATTACTGATAATTACTGTTTACGAACTGTATAAATTTCTTAGGAAATGTGTCTAATATAACTTACATCACAAATTTCCAAGTGATTTTAGAAATAATATACATTTCCATATTATTTCTAAATTCCTAGGAATTTTATACAATGACGGATATATATACATCTTCTGTAACATAATAAAACTCCTGAAACGCGCTTGAGTATGTTACGTAACTAATGTGCGATATTAATAACAAACAACAGTAATTCATGATTTGGTTTAGTTTTTATACGCATATTCATATACGAGTATTTCATATAATGGGTAGTTTGAAAAAAGGTATTCAATACTCAATACTTTATTGCTCCATAATGTACAAATAGGTGTTACAATCAAGGCAAAGTGCAAACGATCATTATGGACCCTTTGGGGCGCTGCGAAAACAAGTGCTATAGAGAGAGAAAGCTTTACTATTCAAATTAAGAACATAGAAAATTATATTAAAAATAATAATAATAACTTGAAAATACTTTTGTCATGTGTTCATTGATGCTATAATAACACTTAGAAATAAGTAATTGTTTCAGTTTCTTTAGGAAAGTGTTATTGTTATTTTCTTGAGATAAATGATCGGGTAGTTTGTTATATACTTTTATGGACATATTAAATGTGCTGGATGAAGTTATTTGGAGCCGGCAAGTTGGTATTGTTAGTTTGTTTTGGTTACGGTTATTGGTATTAACAATGTTAATGTCAATTGCCTAATCGGATAAGGTCCGTAAGAATCCTTTACTTGAAACGAGCAATTTTTGGATCTCGGAAACGGCTCCAACGATTTTCATGTAATTTTTAGGATTTCGGAGGAAAAAAAAACGATCTAACTAGGTTTCATTTTCAGAAAATGATGTTATCATCACCGTATTTATAGGCACAGAAAAAGAGTTACAATATTATTTAAATACGAAGGTAAACTTCGCCCACAACTTCAAATTCAATGTTACGATGCCTCGGGCCCAGAAGGCCTACTACGAAAAACGTAATCCGTCAATACGCTACGTCGTTTTGCGGATCCAAAGCCTTTCGTAGTAGGGATTCCATACTAAAAACCTTTGGATCCGAAAAGCGATAATCGTATTGACGGATTTCGTTTTTCGTAGTAGACCTCCAGGTACGCGCGGTTCCAAAACTCGGATGCTTGGGTTCGTAACTCGATGGATCCAACTTTTTTTTCAATAAAATACCGAGTAAAGCTCTGACACCCAGATATTGAAAACGTTTAAATTAGGTAATTAATAAAAACTCAGTACCTTGTTTGTGTTGTAAAGTTTACCTATGATACAAGTGATATAATGAATAAAGATAAAACTTTTATTATGATACTGAATGTACGACTGATTTGTCAGGAAAAAGTAAAATACTTTAAGTTTATCACAATTGCTGTTTTATTCCATAAATAATTTATATTTACAAGTCGTATACCTTACTAAACTAGATTCATAACAATATCATTTGTAGTGACTAGCGTTCGTGTTTTAGTGGTGGTGAGCCAGGAGCACGGGGGCGGGGGCGGCGTGGTGGGCGGGCGCGGAGTGGCTGACGACGGCGTTGAAGCCGCTGTGGTCGTCGGCGGAGTACTCGACCTTGCGCACGGAGCCGTCAGCCTCCACCAGCGAGTACTCGCCGTGCACGGCGTCGCCGTCGCGGCTCTCGTGCTGCGACTTGTTGTCGCCGGTGTGCCCGTCGGCCACAGAGTACGAGTACTCGTATTTGGGGTGAGCCTGGTATAACAAAAGACAAATCAGCGTGTAACTCACAGAAAAATTATGTCCTAGAATCATAAGGTACTATGTGCCAAACAGGAATAAACCTTTTTTGTCTATAGTTTGTTATTTTTATAAGTAACTGAAGATATTGTCAAAAGATAATTTTATTAAAATCGGGTTATTATTTAAGTACGCAGAAAAGTTTTATTTTTAGTTATTATTGGAAATAGATTTATTACTACAAACCCTTCTAAAGAAAAGAAGGCTTATCTGCGTAATCAAATAGCAGGAATTTTAAAATTTTAATCTAGATACTTACGTATTCCTCCTCGTGGTGAGCGACGAGGACCTTAGCGGCAGGGGCGGCGTGGTAGGCGACAGCAGGAGCGGCGTGGTATGAAACGGCAGTAGGGGCGGCATGGTAAGTCACGGCAGCAGGGGCGGCATGGTAGGCCACTGGGGCGGGGGCAGCGTGGTAGGCAACCTGGGCGGGGGCGTGGTAGACGGGAGCGGCGGCAACAAGCTTAGCCGAGGGCTGTTGGTCGTGACGAACGATGCTTTGCGAGGACACGGCATCAGCGGATGAGTAGTGGACAGGGGCGGCGTGGTAGGCCACTTGAGCTGGGGCGGCATGGTAGGCCACTTGAGCTGGGGCGGCGTGGTAGACAGGGGCGGCTACAGCCACTTTGGCGACGGGAGCCACGAGCTTGGTGGCGTATGTTTGGGGCTGGTCGTGGCGCACGATGCTCTGGGAGGAAACAGCCGCGGCCGAGGAGTAGTGCGGCTCCGGGAGGAGACCAGCCGCAGTAACGGCCAAAACGGCGCTCAAAGCTAGGATCTGCAAACAAACACATTGTCAATCTTCATTGCACTTCACATATTGATCACATTATTTTGTATTAGGTACCGAATATTGGCACTCACTTTAGAGAACATTGTTGTAATGACTATGACACAACTGATGCATTACGTATGCTAACAAGAGCTTTTATACTAGGCGAATTTTGGGTGCGACAAGGTCGACGAGTCAGAAAGTAATTTAATCTGTATTAAATCTGTGACATACTATTATAGGCTTTTTAGGTATGTATGTAGATCAATTTATTTTACTTTCTTCAGGAGTAGATAGATAGATAACTCTTAATTGCACACAAAATTAGTGAATTTACAAATTTGTTTAAAGGAAATGTACAATTTAGGCGGTCTTATCGCTATTAGCGATCTCTTCCAGACAACCATTGGGTAAAGAAATTATGGGTTTATAGGAAGGGGTATTTAGTATTTTAAAAATCTACATTTTAAAGCATTACTTGTATTAGGAAGATTGTTACGAGGCTAAATATGAAGGAAGTAAAAAAAACTCGATATATTGTTTGCATAGTAACTACTTGGATCACACCTTTTCTAATTAAACTTTCATAATGCCTGTCGATAAGATGGACAGATGACCTTGTGAAGATCGCAGGATCAAACTGGATGAAGACCGCTCACGGTCGCTGTGGAAAAACGTGGGGGAGGCCTGTGTTCAGCAGTGGACGTCCTTTGGCTATTAATGATGACGATGATGATGAATGCCTGTGAAACATAGGATCCCATTTTCTTTGATGACTTTCGTATCAATCGTTCTACTGTATTCGCATTTTGCTACATCTTATAATTAGGCTAGTTAGTAAAATTCTTTATATGTAGGTTCCATTCTTTTATAAACTTATCAAGTCAAGTATGGTGTACACGTTGTGACGTATTTTGATCCAGAATCGTCACTTAAACGTAAATAAAAATCAGTTCACCTCGCTACCGGTTGCTTTAGTAACACGTGTTGACATTGGAGAGTTACTTGGAAGCATGGTGACCTTATTATTTGGTATTGAATACTTTTGTTTTTAATAATGAGTGTGTTCTTGAGGTCTAATAATACAGTTACAGTAACTTTTTAAGTTGTTAAATCATAAGCAAGGTTTTTAACTGCTAGGAACCTTTTGCTATTCCATTTTACGCACAGATTATTGGGTTAAAGTATAATATATGTATTAGGAGGTAATAAAATCACAAAATATATACAATTTATATTATTTCTTAGAAAGTAAATAAAGAATTAAAATAGAAACAACTGGTGGCGTCTTAAATCAATCTTACAAAATTATCAGCTTAATGGTGTTTGTGTTCTTCAACGTGCTTGGTTGAGTGTTTCACTTCAGCGTGGATTCTGAAAGAATAAAAGGTTCGGTCGTTCATTTGTTTTTGACAGCTAGGTACTTCTCCGACTCTTACATGTCGACGGTATAACGATGAACGTAAGTTAAGTCGTAAGCAAACTGCTTTTTGACTAAAACGATTCGGTATTTTTGCACAGCTACGTGCAAGCACACTAACGTGTGTCAACTAAAGTGGAACTAAAGTATCTCTTACTTAATTAATTTGGGAACGAATATTATTTGTCTAAACATAAGAGACATTGAACACGTCGGTACGCTTAATTAAGTAATATTAATAAAAAAGTGTTTATTTTGCTTTCATTTTTTGTCTTTCATGAGATCTTGAAGTGTCACAATAATTTACAGCCAGACAATACAACAAAAATGTGTTAAGAGCAACATCTTTCTTTCTCTTCAGTTTTTCATAATGTGCTTTATTCTGTGTCCCAGTTCTATTTCTTACCCGGTCTTCTTATCAGCGTAGTACTTGACAGTGCGCAGGGAGCCATCGTGCTCCTTGAGGCTGTAGACGCCCTTCACCACGTGCCCGTCGCGCGACTCATGCTGCTGCTTCTGGTCGCCCGTGTGCGGGTCGTGCACGCTGTACTCGAACTCGTATTTACCGTGACCCTGCGACAGGAAAAAAGAGTGATGAGTGTGAGAAGGGTCGGTAATTACAAACAATTTAGGCAAACAATTTCGTTTCGGAGTCAGTGCTCTGATGGATGATGATGTGCCTTGGTAATAATGGGACCAACTAGAAGGTAATTTTTATTTCAAAACACAATCAAATTGAAGACCACCTAAATGTGATAAAGATGCAGTGTACCTGGTGTAGGGTTAATACATGAAACGTATAGAATACTTCATCAATATTATGAGCGTCAAGCAAGACATCACAA
Source organism: Pyrausta aurata (assembly GCA_963584085.1). NCBI lineage: Eukaryota > Metazoa > Arthropoda > Insecta > Lepidoptera > Crambidae > Pyrausta > Pyrausta aurata. Next base: position 5,329,928 of record OY757256.1, on the reverse strand, counting down.
GACGCCTTTATTTATGGGTCGATTGTTTTTCCACCTGTTAACACTAGTTGGTGAAATTTGGAACGTGGATTTCTCGATTATTTTCTTTAAAGCCATAAGACAAATGCAGATTTTTTACGCGTTTTACTTCATTTGCCATTATTTATTAAACGCAACTAAATTAAAGACAAAGATTCAGAAGCACCACTGGCTGATTAAAGTCACCTATCACGATGGCCAGTGTCAATCACTAAAGTACTAAACGAAAATCAAAGATGACATACATCATATTTGTGGAAGTCCTTAGGAGGGTGGGCGGGGACATCGTGACGTTCGATGTGCTGTGAGGAGATGGCGTAATGCTTGTGGTCGTGTTGGGCGGCTGCAATGGCGGCTAGGGCGGCGAGGACGATGACTACCTAGATAGAAATGATAGTTGACACAAAATAATAGTTGGAAAGATGATTCAGAAAAGGGGGCGTTTTATCAAACACCCAAATTCGTGCGTATCGAGCTTGAATGAGTTTGAAAGAGCCTTAACTATATGACAGTTTAGGGTATGTGAGTGCGTTACAAACGTATTGATTTTGTTTTTATTAATCAGTTACTATTGGAAGTGCTCTAAAGCTCACATGTTCTAATTACATTTTATGAATATCTTTTAAGTCAAGAGTAAGGTCGAACTTGAATAGATAATACGTATTTGGAAACCAGTAGGTTTAGATGTAATTTATATTAACAAAACTAAAAGGATTAATGTTAATTATTTTTTATTACTTTAAATATTTTATTCGAATATCTTACTTTGAGGGACATTGTTGATTTTTGAGATCTCAAGTAAGTTTGAATTAAACACTTGAACTGATATCATATCACAACTGGGAGCCGATTTTATACTTTTACACATTACACTTACTATTACAAAGATTTTGGGCCGGTTTTGTATTACTTTTACTCCAAAATACGGCCTCAAAGGTCGGCTACTTTCAACTTGTTCCATATTCTCATCAAATGTGATTTAAATAAAGCTATGTGATATATTGGAAACTTATTTCATTGAATTATAGGTAAACTAGTTTTTGTTTGAGATTACCCCTGTGGCGGTGCCGTCTACCGCATCTTGCTCCCACTAGCCTAAAGAGAATTAATTTTAATTCAAAAATGTTTTTACTAGGAGTATATAGCTCATCATCAAATTTAAGAGCTGGGGTCTAGTCGGTGGAGTTATTTCCCTTCATCTTCATAAAAAAATTAAATTAGAGCACATAGTGAGGCGGTTTCCCTCTTACCTTCCACATCGCAGTTTAAGAAATGGGGGTTTCCCATCTCTTAATGCCTAGTCAAAAACCTTTCCTAATATACTTTATCTTCCTTCAGCCTTCTTCCAGTGCTGAAGTTGCTGCTACCTAGCACCAGGGGATCGCCTATTTTAAGGCAGCGTTTACTCGATATGATACAGGATCGTCAATGTATATTGTAGCTTTTAAAAGAAAAACCCAACCCTCTAGACTACCCCACAACGTTCTGGTAATCCATCCGCTGTTTGGGCGCTCTTATATTATTACTGAACAAAAAACTGTGTTTGAAGATTCACTGCACTTATATGAAAGGAGGTAACCTTACATTATGGAAACAGTAGAGCATTTAATTATCTAGGTCCAGTATTTTGGAGCTGAATGATTAATAGCTGCCATGACATAAATGGTGAATATGTTGCCGGTAGAAAGGCAAAAGGCTGATAGGTACTGTGGGTGATATAATTATTAAAAAATTTGTTATGTTAACGTAAAGTGACTTATTTTATTTAATTTAAGACCACAGTTGAACCCTAAAGTGCTTTATTTCTTTAACATGTTGAAATAAGATTGTAAGTCCTACGTATTTTTATTCGTTGCCCGAGTAAATCAGGTTCATATGTTGCGAAAACTATATTGGTTTACTGAAGTATAAAAGCTAAAATCAAATGTTATATTGATCAGACAACAGGTGACCATTGCATCGTATTAAATATTTAAGATTAATACATTGTTTTAAAACCATGTTTGCCAAGGTAAGTTTAAACTAGTTTGTTGACGTTGGAGATTAGCAAATGGAACATAAGTCCATATAAGTAAACGTTTTTCAAAAGGACTCCATCGTTCCCAAGTTTGTGTAAAAAAAATTACATAATATCTAAAAGTAATTAATTGACCCATGATATACCGGCATCCTTATATGAAGATGTTGCGATAATAATATAGAGACACGAATTAGTTTAACAATTGTTATCACGCCCCATATAGAGTCATTGAGGCTTGACGGAATACTAGAAGATAACATGTTATGGAGAAAAATCGGTTAAAACTCAATTTGTCATAGGTCATCTGCCTCGCTCTCGCTGTCGTCGCAGTGTCGGCTCGTCCCCAGGAGAGCAACGGGCACGGGCACGCGTTCTCGTCGCAGAGCATCGTGCTGCACCAGACCCACCACCAGCCCGCCCCCGCGCACCACTACCAGCTGCAGTAGACGCAACATCACGAGCAAGAACATAAGCAGGAGGAGTACAAGCACGAGGAACACCATGACGAGCACCATGAAGACTACTATGTAAGCATTCGTTGAATTACGCGTCAAAAATAGAGCACGCTTTAGTTATCCAATAATAGGTATATTCTATCAATTGCTCTTTTCTATTGCACTAACACACTTCATTTTTATTAATAAGAGCTTATACTATTTGCTATCAACAAAGTTCCAATGTTAGTTTTATGCACACAGTGCGATTTTTTAAAGGTCATCTGGTGCTTTTTTGCAACTATTCATTAATCATCTATAAAACTTGGGCAGGAAAAAAAGGATGAATCGTACTCTATTTACATAGTTATTTTCCAGTTTCCAGTCAAAAGGGCTACAAACACCTGCTATTAAAGATCAATCTTCTAGAATGTTCATCCAAGCACCTGATACTACCTCCATAATTAATAATACAAATTCCATCAGGCCATCCCCAAGTACGCGTACGAGTACAAAGTGGAGGACCCGCACACGGGCGACAGCAAGTACCAGCACGAGACGCGCGACGGCGACGTCGTGAAGGGCGTCTACAGCCTGCACGAGGCCGACGGCACCGTCCGCATCGTCGAGTACACCGCCGACAAACACAATGGGTACTTACTGTTCCTGTTCTTGTTCAACTTCAGCTTGTATTCTAGTCTTCTAAATAACCATATCTATCAATACCTTCTGAACAGTGATAGTAACTATTTTATGCCTTTTCAGATTCAACGCTGTGGTGAAGCGTCAGGGTCACGCCAAGCACATAATTCCTGAATACAAGCACTGAATTCAGCCAGTGAACAACTTATCTATGTGATAGCTTCAGTCAAGGAATGTGATATTGTTACCGTTAATTAGTTGTAAATAAAATGATATTGTGTAATTCAACCTTACTTTTCTTTTGTAATGGGACATGGTTGATAAACCCTTATTTCATCGCTTTATGCCGCCAGAGGGCTACCGCTTTGTCAAACCCATTGATCCACGCAGTCTAATTATTCAAGTAACTATCTAAGCACTTTATAAGTTATCTTCCTTGAATGATCTTGAAAATATGTAGTTATTCTGCGTTCTATTATTGTCTTATGCACTAATCGATTCAAAGAGAAGAAAATTTTTAGAATGTTTTACACAGGGAATCGGTAATAAAATCGTTCTATTCCCAACGATTACCATTTTTAAAACAAATACCAAAATAAGGTAACTACCGTTTATGTGTGACTAGCGGCCCGCCAGCGACTTCGTACGCGCGTAATAGTTTTACTCCGTTTGGTTCCCATAGATAGATCGTAGCGAAAATATTTATAAGCCTATACGCATTAATCAGTCAGGTATCAAACGACTGCCGGGAGTCGCATAATAATGGAATTTCTATTGTGTCTCGTTCACACATACTTGACGAGTTAAACTACTTCTATAGCCTTCCCTCATAAATTAGCTATCTAACAATGTAGCTAACATATTTTATAACCGGACCAATAGTTCCTGTTATTAGCGCGAAACAAACAAACAAAAACATCCAGTTTTTAAATATATACGTAAAAATGTGTAAAGATAAATGTTAAGTATATTTTATAAATACACAACACGCAGCCCGGTTTTAATCTGGTCAAACTTACACGGGGATAATATGTTTTTATTTTACAACGAAATGGAAATACTTACTACGCCTATCGTCAATCGTATATTTCTTTCGAGAGCTAATGAAAAAACCAGGCTATACTCCGTGCGCTTACACCGCATCACGCCATATACAGGCTTTGGGAGAAGCAAATTCCTTCAAGTCTTCTCCCGCTACCTTAAGAGTTTGAACTTGAGCTTGTTTATAGTCATAGCGAATACTCTACTTTCTTGAATTCAAATCGTGAATTCAAAGGGTTAATTCTATGTAGGGATCTACCCCATCATCATCATCATCAATACCCAAAAGCCGTCCATTGCTAAACAACTTTTCGTGGGGGCCTACCCCACGAAAAGTTTGCAAAAAAAAGATTGGACACCCTTCGACCACAGAAACAGCGTTGAATGTCCACCGACAATATGAACAGACGACCTGCAATCTACACTGTACACAGACCGCTTGATACCTACCCTGTTTAAACACAAAAAAATATTATTTACTGTTTTAAGGAATAAAATCTCTTCTCGAGCATTTTCTCAAGAGCAACATCAATAACAAAGATGTGTCAAAACATTGTGTCTCAGACATGTCAAATGACTGTCAAAAATTATATACAAAATATTTTTATCATTAGCACTAAAGAGTTTTGATATCAACTTCGAAGAAAATCACCCCCAGAATAACTTTGTCACCCTTTTTCACCCCCTTAGGAGATTAATTGCAATAAAATATAAAATAAATATTCCGTCAATTCTGTAAAAGAATGTGTATGCAAAATTTGAAGTAGATTGGACCAAGGGATCACGTAGTTCCATACAAACTTTGCACCCCTTTTTGACCCCCTTAGGGGCAGAATTTCGAAAAATCCTTTCTTATCGGATCCCTACGTCATACAAAGAACACACCCTCCCAGTTTCAGGTTTCTACGATCAGCGGTTTAGGCTGTGCGTTGATCCATCAGTCAGTCAGTCAGTCAGTCAGTCAATCAATAAGTCAGTCGTTCAGGACAAAGCATTTTATAGGTATAGATGATGAGGTACACAGAAAACATTTATTAATAAAAATGTTTTTGTATGCGGTTATGTGATTTTAAACCGTATTCTATTTCTATTTTTCTATTTTTATTTGTTAGGAGTAGAACGATTTTTAACACGCTTTTATTAGGTCGTCGTGTATGTAACTATAGGTAAACCGCGAAACTGAGACGTTTCTGACGTCACTTTTGTTGTATTTTTCTCACAAATAAAGTACTGCACATTAATAATATGAATTAAATGTTCTTCTATTAGGTAATTGAAATATCGTTTAGTTCATACCAATGATGAGGAGTACATTGATTGGGAGGGAAATGAAAACAAAGTCGACAAAAGTGACGTCAGAAACGTCTCAGTTTTGCGGTCGACCATAACTATCCGGAATGGAATCTTTGGTAACTAATTAAACCATCTTCCGAGGATCGTAGCGTCATATAAATTGGCAGTTGTATGTAGTTCTGCGAACAATATAATATAATGGTACTATCAAACTGATCTGATGATGGAGCCGGAAGATATGAACTGAACTTCATGATGTAACATCGTATCATATCTGTGTTTGGACTTGTTAGAAAAGTCTTGTAATGAACTTTGACCACGATTCGGTTTCAAGGTCTGATGATGAAGCCGGAAGATATGCACTGGCATTCCATGATGGAATGTCGAATCGAAGCTGTGTTTGGACTTGTTAGAAAGGTCTTGTAATAAACTTTGACCACGATAAAGTTTCATGGTCTGATGATAAAGCTGAGAGTCAGGAACTGGCATTTCATGATGGAATGTCGTCTTCCAAGGTAGGTAGCGTCATAAAATTGGCAGATATAGTGCAGTTCTGAGGACAATATAGGTACAATAATATGGTTCTGTCGAACTGATCTGATTATGGAACCGGAAGATATGAACTGGAACTTCATGATGAAACATCGTATCATACTTTAAAAAAAAAAAAAATGATAAAAATGTTTCGTTACCAAGGACTAAAGGTATAAAATAAATTTATTAAAAACACTAAAAAACATTTTATTTCTTGGCTGAAGTGCAAACTATGTGCTTTGAATTGTAATATTTAATAGTAAAAGCGTGGGGCGCTGGAACTGCTGTAACTTCCATTCCAGTTTGATAATCTGGTACTTTGAACAGACTGTCTAATGTAGACTTTTCCTGTAGAACGATTTTAATAAGTGTCATCCATTACCAATGGTATTAGTATTGAGTAGTATTGGAATGGAATAAATCGTAAATTTTACTCTATAAGTTACAAATCGTATATTTTACAAAACAAATAATTTTCTGTCGGTGAAGAATGAAACGACGTAATCATTGTTTGTTTTTGATGAGTGTTTAAATAAAAAAAACATGGTTGATATTTATCTTGGTACATTTCTATTAAAATCCCGATTTTACATGTGTTATGTGTTTATTACTTATGTGTTTTCTGCGACTTTTAGCAGCGATGCAAACGCGATGCAGCATCGCTGCTTAAAGTCGCAGAAAACACTAGCAGAAAAGTCGCAGTGTGTAAAGGCTCGTAATGGGGTCCGAATAAAAAGCACGATTTCAGTGCACGTACTGCACTGAAATCTTGATTTTTATTCAAAAAAGTTTTCTCATTTGGACCTGAATGTTTGTATGTATGTATGTAGATATGTTTGTCCGCGTTTGGCTAAGCCAAATTTGATGCGGTTTCATTAAAATAGTGTAGTTTTTTAAGGTTAGAACTTAACAATTTCAGTGCTTTGTTTTAACCTAATTGCACAATCAAACGCTCTCGAAAAATGATCGAATACACCTATAGCATCATACTGAACTTCATGAACGTAAGAATTATTATTTGATAAGAGCTACTCCAAATGATTGTGTAGGTATTTCTACCTTTAGAAAAACCAAACTGTTGTCGTGTAGTATCCATTACTTCAAGTCTAAGTTTGCGCTGCATAGGAATAGGACTTGAGTTATAAAATAAAGAAAGATGAATTGATTTTATAATTATATTTATTGCATCGTAACAGTAATCAAACAAAACATAAACAACATAACAGTTTAACTAGTGTCATTGTAGGCCCAGGAGATCAGTGGTGGTATTTAGGGGTGTCATGTTTAGCGTGACCCTCGCGTCTTACAACAGCGTTGAATCTGAAAGAATGAAACATTGGTCTTTAGTAACGTGTGGGTCTCTAACTTTCTCATTTTGATATTTGGTATGATTTATTATCAGTCAGCTGTGGCGTTAAATGCAGTGTGCAGATGACAAAAGCTAACCCATTGTGTTTGTCGGCGGTGTACTCGACGATGCGGACGGTGCCGTCGGCCTCGTGCAGGCTGTAGACGCCCTTCACGACGTCGCCGTCGCGCGTCTCGTGCTGGTACTTGCTGTCGCCCGTGTGCGGGTCCTCCACTTTGTACTCGTACGCGTATTTAGGGATGGCCTGATGGAATTTATAATAGTATTATATTATGGAGGTGGTATCAGGTGCTTGGATGAACATTCTGGAAGATTGATCTTTAATAGCAGGTGTTTGGAGCCATTTTAACTGAAAGCTGAAAATCAACTTTGTGAATAGCATAGGAATCATCCTTTATTCCTGCCCAGGTTTTATAGATGATAAATGAACAGTTGCGAAAAAGCACCAAATGACCTTTAAAAGATTGCACTGAGTGCATAAAACTAACATAGGAACTTTGTTGATAGCAAATAATATGAGCTCTCATTAATAAAAAGAAAGTGTGTTAGTGTACTAGAAAAGAGCAATCAATAGGAAATACCTATTATTGGATAACTAAAGCGTATTATACTCAATTTTGGCGCATAATTCAACTAATGCTTACATAGTAATCTTCATGGTGTTCTTCGTGGTGTTCGTCGTGGTGTTCCTCGTGCTTGTACTCCTCCTGCTTATGTTCCTGCTCGTGATGTTGCGTCTTCTGCAGCTGGTAGTGGTGCGCGGGGGCGGGCTGGTGGTGGGTCTGGTGCAGCACGATGCTCTGCGACGAGAACGCGTGCCCGTGCCCGTGGCTCTCCTGGGGACGAGCCGACACTGCGACGACAGCGAGAGCGAGGCAGATGGTCTGTGGGAGTAAGTTGAAATTTTAAACATGGCATCTTAGACTTAAACTTGAGATTTTTTTTGACTTTTGATTTTATTTTTCTATTATTCGGGATGGTGTAAAAATGAAAAAGTTCCAATAGTTAATAAACTCCATTATAGATTCCAATTATTGTTAGCGATTGTCTGAGAATTTTTGCTAAGATGCTGTATTCTTCATCTTAAGTATGTCGCTTACTTTTGAGATCATGATTGAATATATAAATGTGTGATAAGACACTGAACTGTTAGGCTGCTGTTTATTTTATGATAATTTCAGAACCATGAATAAACTTTTATACTTGTATCGTTATCTCTTGCGTAAGTTTGAACTTGTCCGCTCATGACACGAAAACCTACGCATACTTACTACTCTTGAATGTGCGAAATAAGAAAGTAGTATTTTGAAAGGTATTGCTGATTACCGATTTTAGTTAGTTAATTACTTTTAGATTTTTTTGATTTAACAATATTTTATAATGTAAGGCATTCGTATGATTTTAGCAATATCTGCCAAAAATAATGGGTTTTGATATCCCTTATTCTCATAATTGGAGGTGCTCGTGGCGCAGTGGTGGCAGCGCTTTGGTAGTAATACCGAAGTGAAGCAACTTTCGGCGCGGTCGGTGTTTGGATGGGTGACCATTCCGACCATATAAGTGACGTACATCACGAGCATCTCCGTGCTTCGGAAGGCACGTTAAGCCGTTGGTCCCGGCTAATATCGATCGGTATTAGTCGTTAAGCCTAGTCAGAGGCCCTATGGGCGGCTTGATAAAAATCTGACAGCAAGGTCGGTCGCTTGCCTTGCAAACACCCCTCCGCCAATCCGCACTGAGCCCGCGTGGTGGAGTATGGCTCATACTACCTCACATTTGAAAGAAAGAAGAAAGAAAGAAAGAAAAAGTATTTAATGGCATAACATCACAAACACACACATACACAATATAACACATAAATTACAGGCAAAGACAAAATTATAGATAACACAAAAAAGTTAAAACGAGAGGAAACAAAAAAAAAAAAAAAACACTAGGATAACTGCGAAATCCCAGCCAACCAGTGCCGCAGTGTGTGTGTGCGTGCGTGTGTGTGTGTGCGTGCGTGCGTGTGTGTGTGTGTGTGTGTGTGTGTGTGTGTGTGTGTGTGTGTGTGTGTGTGTGTGTGTGTGTGTGTGTGTGTGTGTGTGCGTGTGTGTGTTTGTGACGCCTATAGCCAAGAGGACCTCACTCAGCATAAGCCAGGTCCCCTGAGGGACCTGACGCTGGTTTTCAGTGGGCCCCTGCTGAGTGAGGCACACAGAACCGGCGCCAACAGTGCGTTTATAAACTACTTAAATTAATATAAGTTTCAGTATATACTACATTACGATAATAATAAGAGAAAATAAAAATAAATAAATAAATAACGACATAAAATTATCTATACTATCTATACTTATAATATTATAAAGCTGAAGAGTTCGTTTGCTTGTTTGTTTGCTCGAACGCGCCAATCTCCGAAACTACTGGTTCGAATTGAATAACTCTTTCTGTGTTGGATAGTCCAGTCATCGAGGAAGGCTATAGGCTATACAACACCACGCCACGACCAATAGGAGCAAAGATACAGTAATAATAGGTAAATGTGTAAAAAATGGGAGAAAAAAGTCATCACTCCACGCGGACGAAGTCGCGGGCAAAAGCTAGTGTGTCATATGGGAACAAAGTTGCAAAAAAAACATCGTTTGAGTATTTGTGCTCGTCGTGCTCGTGAGTCATCACATCCACTCGTGGTCATAGCGAGCGCAGGCACTGCACACGGCGTACCTACCTACTTACCGCTCCGCTAAAATATACAATATAAAAGTTAACACAAAATTGTTTTGAACCGTAAAAAAACTAACACATTTGAGGTAAGGTCTTTGCCCAGCAGTGGGATGCTTACAGGCTAACTTTACTTTACTATCCCTTATTAGTATTTGTAGTAGTACTTCTTCTTCTTCTTCTTTATTTCTTTATTTATGTTAAACAATTTACATTAAAAACATATTTCAATACCAACAAAAACCTATATAGTTTTATACGTGGTAATGAGAGTCACTATACAACTCGTTACAATTTTAAGACAATATGTAGTTCTTAAGTATTTTTATACATTTAGCACTATTTTCTAAATTACTTATTTGTTCAATAATATTGCTAGGATATTCATTTAAAGTAGATGGCAGGAAATACTCCCACATTCTTTTACCATGAACATTGTTGCATGAAGGTATTATATATCTATATACTATTCCGTGATTTAAAGCTAGGCAGTTTTATATTTATAAAAACAAACGATTTCATTTAAAACATAATAGTCCCCCTAGCCGATTTCGACTACGGTGGCCAGTCACAACGACTTACCGACTGCGCGGGACATATTATAGTGCACAAGTGTGTGCGCAAACACAGATGCACTCTCTATTCCTTTCACTCTCATAGCCCGATGGGACAGCAATCTGACACGACCGGAGAGAGATCAGGCGCAGGACCAACGGCTTAACGTGCTTTCCGAGGCACGGGGGTGAAACACCGCCAACTTCCAAACTCCGGGCTACCCTGGAAAAATTCTGAACAGAAAACCTCCGGTACATATTTTTGGCCCGACCCGGGAATTGAACCTGGGACCTCCGGCGCAGCCGTCGCATTTAAAACATATGTCCTAGGTAAATTGACTTGGCATAGGCCTATGCCTATGCCAAGTATCAGTAGCCTATGCCTATGTAAGTATAAGTAAGTAAGTAAGTACTAAGCTATCTTAGTGGCAAAAATGCTTTGCGCCAGAGATTTAAGATAAGTATATAAACCGATAGGAGATTCCTCCAAAGTTAACATTTATTCCTGAGTATGTTATGTGTTAATGTTTAATTTATCAGTTCATCAGATCCTATCAAATAATGGAGGTACTGAACATCGTCGTCATGACATAATTAATTAATTTCATAATTAATTTTTATCATGAAGTTCTTACTGTAAAATTTCGTTGGTGTTGTCAAGCCAATGATTTCTAAAAATAACTCAAATCTGGTAAAAGATGAAAGTAACTGACCTTCGTTACCATAAATGCGTGCAATTCATTTGCAGAACCTGCTTTTCGTTACGTTCAACTGAAGTAATCAAGTAACAAGGGCTTTCCATATAAATTGGCTGTAAATTATGAAACTTCATCAGTTGATTCATTCACATCTGACAGTAATAAGCTACTAAAATGTTTATCAAAGTAAGCTGATTTTAAATTTGAATTGCTATTGGATTCCAATCCGGTTGATTCGAAAAGAAGTCTTAAAGTAATGATATAGACAGATAAATAATTTAAAATACATTACAGGTGATAGCAGTCGTTGCTTTAGCAGCAGTATGCTTGGCAGAGGAGCATGCATACTCATCTCAAAGCATCGTGCGTCATGAGGTCTACCATAAGCAACACAAGCCCGAGATCAAAATCGAGAAGCAAGAGATCAAGAAAGTCGTTCCTATTGCTTACTACGTAGAAGAAAGCCACAAACATGAGGAGAAGAAGGAAGAACCCAAGAAAATCGAGTACAAACACGAGGAATACAAGGAACACAAGCCAGCCATCTCCTCATCCTACATTGAACGTCATGATGTCCCCGCGCACCCTCCTAAGGACTTCCACAAATACGACGTAAGTGCTTCGAAGTATTAATATCCGTGAAGATGACATGCCGTCGACGTATGTACGACGACTTGTCGATGACAGCCCTCTATAAAACGCTATTGAAAATTTGCCGCCTAAATATTGACGGCGCATCGGCAACGCGACGATGGCGTTACGACATCATGTTGACAGCATGGTAACGGCATGTCGACGCCATGACACTATAAATCATGTCGGTGGTTAGCGTTACTTATGTCACCCATCAGGAAACTGACGTTCGTTTATAAGACCACTAAGATTCTTCTAGTGATAACTGAAGGGTTTCAGAGGACCATGTTAAAATCTGTTTTAATTATCTTTAGGGCCCAGCGAAGTACGAGTTCGAGTACAGCGTGCACGACCCGCACACGGGCGACCACAAGCAGCAGCACGAGTCGCGTGACGGGCACGTCGTGAAGGGCGTCTACAGCCTCCAGGAGCACGACGGATCCCTGCGCACTGTCAAGTACTACGCTGACAAGAAGTCTGGGTAAATATAACTAAGATCAATTGTGTAGGTTTTTGTGAAGCACCAGTTCCCTTCCACACTTCGTATTCCTATACTCAAAGCATCCTACATCAAGTAAAGTTACAAATTCTTTCTTTACAAGTAATTTCTTTACAAGTTACAAATTTGTAAAGAAATCTCTTTAGAATAATTTTAGTACCGCAACTTTTTTCATGCAAAGGCCACTGTATTAATGTCTTTCTTTCTTTTTCAGATTCAACGCTGAAGTGAAACACACCACCAAGCACGTTGAAGAACACAAACACCATTAAAAGCGATTTTCATTCATTGATCTGTTATCTGCCAGTGACTGTTTTAACTTATTTATTTTAATTTTACCTACTGAATAAATCCAAATCCTTAAATTATTTAACTTATTTCATTATTTGTAATACCCTAATCAGTGGTAACTGTCACAAACTATAAACATCATCTTTTGTTTATTTGGTTCTGAAGTATAGGCGAATACTACTCATTGATTAAAATACTTGACGGAATTATTTAGCGCGAAATAAATTCGTTAAGTATTTAAATCCATTTGTTCTTAAAAAAATACGTATTAGTCTTTTAACAAGTATAACCAGAATTACTGTAGGAAATCAATAATTATTAAAATTCATAAGTATTACCTATACCTATATTATAAGTTTTACCGATTTAACGATGTCATTTTGGGCTTCTGAAAAGTTAAAGCCAAAGACCTGGAACCATGCCATTACTGTAATTTCTCAAAAGACTAGGATTTGATGCGGGGTTTGATCACGCTACAACGTGCCGTGCTCCGTCCGGACCAGGAGGTCTACTACGAAAAACGATATTCGTAAATACAATTATTTTATTAAATATAAAATAGAAAGATTTTGTAGTTTGGAATGCTTACTACGAATCAATCGGACAGTCTCCGGTCTACGTTTGGGAGGACAGAGACTACATTACGTATTTTGCTCGTAAGCGAATATGCCCATTGTAAACTAATTTGTAGCAGCTATAACCCTTTCAATAGAACTCTGAAAACAAATACAGCCTCAATCGACATTTGGCTAAGCACGCCAGTTTTCAAAGTCGCTCCCAGGTTCGAGTCCGGGTCAGGTCTATACAAAAATGCTATCGGGTATGGGTGTTGATACCACCGTGGTTTTCGATTCCATATCAAAGTGCTTCAGCTACTACTTTACTTTAGGATTAAATCAATTAGGTAATTTATGTAAGGTTTGCAAATTTAAGTAATTTTGTACGTTATTAATTTATAGAGTATTATTTACACTTAATAGCGCTTTTGCGATGTTGCTTTGACAGTAATCAGCTCTGCTTTGGAACGGGACTTTTGCGGGACTACTCGAGTAAGGCCTACTCGCGCACGTCGATTTAACCCAGGATTACGCTTACCCAGGATTAATTCATCATTCTGTCTCTGTCAGTTTATTTGACGTTAAATCATCGGTTGCAAGTCCCACTCCTTGCGCACGATGATTTAACCCAAGATTACGCTAACCCAGGATTAAATCATCATTCTGTCTCTGTCAGTTTATTTGACGTTAAATCATCGGTTGCAAGTCCCACTCCTTGCGCACGATGTTTTAACCCAGGATTAAATCATCATTCTGTCTCTGTCAGTTTATTTGACGTTAAATCATCGGTTGCAAGGCCCACTCCTTGCGCACGATGATTTAACCCAGGATTACGCTAACCCAGGATTAAATCATCATTCTGTCTCTGTCAGTTTATTTGACGTTAAATCATCGGTTGCAAGTCCCACTCCTTGTGCACGATGATTTAACCCAGGATTACGCTAACCCAGGATTAAATCATCATTCTGTCTCTGTCAGTTTATTTGACGTTAAATCATCGGTTGCAAGTCCCACTCCTTGCGCACGATGATTTAACCCAGGATTAAATCATCATTATGTCTCTGTCATCGTGCGCAAGTGGGTCTTAATGGAATAGACATACTTTTAAATTATCTTAAGTTGCATCGCAATGCCAATTTGGCGATCAACTAGTTGAGTGGGAATGGAACTGCCTGGAACTTGAACGGATTAAAGCAAGATCGCAAAACGCTCACTGAAGAAGTTCAGATTCAATAGAAGAAATGCTAACCCACACATGGAATGGTTCAAATCCGTGTCTTACATTATTATTAACAATCCTAATAGAGTGAAACTAATTAGATGATAGTATTTAAACTCATTCACACATATTTTAATAGGAAATTACTCCACAGCGCAGTTATATGTGCAGAGCTTTTCACAACTGAAAAATGTATCCTTTAGAATTGACTTGGTTTTGATTTAAACTAACAATAATTTACCTACTTGAAAGGCACTACCTGATACAATAATAACACAAGAACATTTTTAAAAAGAGTTTGGTTTTGGAGCTTGGATGAATTTTATATTATCCAAATACTGTAGTTAGTTAGAGATGTATGTATTTTTTTTTAAACTTAACAAAGATACTTTATAGAACGGAGCGATGTATACCCCGTCAAGAAAAATTTAAGAACTTACAGTAAGTCAACCTCCCAGCCTATTATATTATAAAAAAAAAAATATGTACATATATTAGTACAGACGGAATATTATTTAAAAAACCGGTTAAGTGCGTGTCGGACCCGCGCACTGAGGGTTCCGTGCCACCCTTAACTGAATTCAGGGTCCACTTACTTTCACTTAACGAAAACATCACAATATATTGCTACAGCAAAAATAACTTTGTTTTTCATAGTGTTTGTATGAAAGACAAAGTTATATTTGCAGTTGATAAAAATGTGCAATATCTCAAAAACTACTGGTTCGATCTCCTTCAAATCAATTTTCGTTGCAAGTTTATGTTGAGATCTACATTATATATTTTTTTCAAAATTTTCACTTTCTTAGTTTAAAAGTTAGAGGGGGGGGGACGCCCATTTTACCACTTTGGAAGCGTCTATATCTTAAACCTTACACTTTTAGAAAAAATGGTTTTAGAAACCTCAACATCATTTTAAAAGACCTATCCATAGACACCCCACACGCATAGGTTTGAGTAAAAAAAAATTTTTAGGTTTTAGTTTCATGTATGGGAGCCCCCCCTTAAATATTATTTTTTCTTACTTTTTGTATCTGAATCGGAAAGCGGTGAACAAAATACACCTACCTTCCAAGTTTCAGCTATGTGATGCTTATAGTTTCAGAATAAAGTGACTGTGACATACGGACGGACAGACAGACAGACAGACAGACAGACAGACAGACAGACAGACAGACAGACAGACAGACAGACAGACAGACAGACAGACTTGACGAAACTATAAGGGTTCCGTTTTTTGCCATTCGGCTACGGAACCCTAAAAAGTTAGTTAGTTGGCTATTGACATACTGTTTCTGCTGCCTTAAAGATTACTTTGATTGGAATTAGAGTTTTATAAATTTTATGACATTGTATTTGACATTTGTATTAGAATAATAATTAATTTTAATGTTTGCATGCCTGCGTGCAGGCGGACTACACGCACTACCATAATTTTTAAGATCAAACTTTTGTATACTGTTTTCTAAGGCAAATAAATAATTGATTTGATTATAAAAACCCGATTTTAAACACAGGCACTTAACTAAAGATATTGGAATGCACGACACAATGCCTCAACAAGCATACAGAAAATAAATATGTGAAGCTTGATCCCTCGTATTTAATTCTTCCTTCCAGCCTTTGAAATATAAAATAATTAGATTTTTCCTAAAACTCATGCTTAAAATGCTTGAATATTTAGAAAGATGTCATAATAGTTTTATATATATGCTGCAATGCAATGACTATTTTTAATTGGAATGTTATTTCATAAGTGCAATAAATGGGCTATTATATTCAATCTGGGTTTGCTAATTAATTAAATGAAAAATGCATGCAAGTAGGCAGGTACTTATCAACTTTCATAAAACGTAAGGAGATAAGTTAAAACATTGTCGCAATGAAAGTAAGTGGCCTTCTTGTTTAAAATTTGGGGTAAAAGTAAATACCGGCTTTTTAAATGTATCATTTTTAATTCATACTTGAGGGTTGAAGTGTATAAATTGGGAGCATATCATTTAGACAGCATCAGTTGAGGTGAACTGTTCAATCCAGCAACATACACACACAAAAAATGCATCTAACTAAGGTATTTTAAAAATAAATTATATCTCTTTTAAAATAGTAAAAAAAATACACATTTTATAGGTCAACGAAATATTTATTGACTAAGCAAATTTTCCAACCTTTTCTCTTTCGGTACCATCACACCAATTTGTATCTCTTGCAGGCCATTGCTATCATCGCGTTCGTAGGCGTTTGCAACGCCGCGCACACATACTCCACAAAAAGCGTCGTGAAACACGAAGTCAAGCACGAATACAAGCATGAGGAACCGAGGAAGCACGAAGAACATAAGCATGAAGAATATAAACATGAAGAGCCTAAGCATAAGGAGTACAAGCATGAAGTGAAACACGAAGAGTACAAACACGAGTCTTCCGAACACAAGCATTCTCATAAGCCTGCCATTTCTTCAGCCCACATTGAACGCCATGATGTGCCAGCTCACCCCCCTAAGGACTTCCACAAATATGACGTAAGTTTTCCTTTGCCATTCTTTTTTTAAACTGAAAAGAGTTGTGTTTTTATCATCATAATATATCATACTCAATTACTTTATACCTACACCATACAAAATATATAAAAAGCCGTGTAACAAAATATCGACACAAGTTTTTTTTTATTACACTTCAAAAATCTTGAATGAATCCTAGCTAACACTTACTGTGTTAAGGTGCAAGTCGGTAGGCATACTGCACCAGGCAGTCAACTTTTCTTAAACCTTCCGCAACTAGGGACATGTCGTAACGGACTACGTGTTGTCTGCTGCTGTGTGTTGTCAACTGCGATCTCACACCTTCAAACCTGTCACTGACCATCATATCGACACTTGTATTGTAAAAGCTCATAATAATTCCACTCTTTGTAGGGTCATGCGAAGTACGAGTTCGAGTACAGCGTGCACGACCCGCACACGGGCGACCACAAGCAGCAGCATGAGTCGCGTGACGGGCACGTGGTGAAGGGCGTCTACAGTCTCCAGGAGCACGACGGCTCTCTACGTACTGTCAAGTACCATGCTGATAAAAAGACCGGGTAAGGAAATAGTTTAGAAGTTGTAAGCAATCAGAAAGTTCCGGATAAGGCCGTTTTTTAAAAAATCTAAATCTGCTTCAGTTGGCTTGATGACGTAGCAACCCGAGATCCACAGCCGTAAATTGTTAAGGCAGTGCAGGTTGTCATGACCAGTGAGCAATCAAAAAATAAAACAATCAAATATCAACACTTTAATCTTTCATCGAACACATGATTATAGCTCGCATGTATCGCTCAATGTCGATGAAATCGTATTGCTATAAGATATAACCTACAACAAACTTTTCATGTTTTCAGATTCCACGCTGAAGTTAAGCACTCCACCAAGCACATCGAAGAAAAGAAACACCATCACTAACACCCATGATAAAGATGATCTCACTACCACTTTTGTTCAATAATTTATTTTCGCTTTAGAGTTTAGAATACAATTTAAAAACAAACAACTGCCTTGTTATTTATTCCTTTAATTTATTGAACCCTAATCAATTAATTATAGAAATATTATTATCAGCTAAAAAACGTCTACTGCTGAACATAGTCTCTGTACACGGGTTTTCACAAGAACGACTTGTAAGCCGTCTGCATCTAATTGAATGTGTCTATCTTAGAGTCAAATGGAAGAAGGGTAGCAACCTTATGGAAAAAATTTTGGTCACTGAAGGGTCTCTTAAAGAACAAATACTCTCTCCTTTCTCTCTCTCTCTCTCTCTCTGTCAGTTAAAAGAAATCAAATTCTAATCCTGGATACTTCTAGTATTTTATATGGCATGGATTTCCACGCAAAAAGTAACCCAGAAACAATTTAAACCTTTAATCTGTCTCTATAAGTTGTAATCTTTTATCAATCTTTAATCCTACTACTATTATAAAGGCGAAAGTTTGTAAGTATGGATGTATGGATGTATGGATGTATGGATGTATGGATGTATGGATGTTTGTTACTCTTTCACGTAAAAACTACTGAATGGATTTGAATGAAACTTTACCACAATATAGCTTATACATCAGAATAACATATAGGCTACAATTTTTGAGGTTTCTAATGTGAGGTCGTAAAAAAACACATTTTTTGCGCTACTAGACGGGACGAACCTGAAGTCCACGCGAACGAAGTCGCGGGCAAAAGCTAGTATCAAATAATATAATGGTCAGAATTTTATTTAATCCAGATAATAGTCAGCATATTTGTTACTGTATTTGCTTTATGACGTGCAATAAAGAATATATCAATGGTTTAGAGTTTGCGAAGTCAAGAACTTCTTTAAATATACATAGGTCAGTATAAACTATGACGTCACAAATCTAAGACCTTGTAGAGAGAGTAAGAGGATTGACTCTACATGAGATTCACAATGTTAGCTGTTTATTTATTTCAAGATTTTATTTCACAGATTATGATATCAAAAGTTGAACTTAATGCTAAAAGTATTATTCACCAGTCAAAACTTTAGGTCAAGAAGAATAGTCTTGTCGTGGTAACATTTTTTTTTGATGGGCGTCTCTCCAGAACTCTCCTATTCTCATTTATCTACGAGTATTCCTTGTGATTATCAACTTTTCTTATTTGCTGTTATTGAGAAAAAAAGTTGTTATTACGTTCATACGTGTTCATCTATAGAGGTAATAGGTTCTCTATACTCGTATATGGGCTGTAACATAAGTTATCGCACATTTACTAAATTTTTATGCATCCTACTAATATTATAAAGGCGAAAGTTTGTAAGTATGGATGTATGGATGTGTGGATGTTTGTTACTCTTTCACGTAAAAACTACTGAATGGATTTGAATGAAACTTTACCACAATATAGCTTATACATCAGAATAACATATAGGCTAAAATTTTTGAGGTTTCTAATGTGAGGTCGTAAAAAAACACATTTTTTGCGCTACTAGACGGGACGAACCTGAAGTCCACGCGAACGAAGTCGCGGGCAAAAGCTAGTATCTAATAATCATAACGTCATTTGGGTTTTCATCAATGGGTTTTATTTATTAATAAATTTTATTGCACAAATAATGTTGCACGAAATTGCCCTATATGCTAAAAACGTTATCTGCCAGTCAATGCAGATCAGGTCATGGTTTTAAGGTTTAACTCTCCTGAAAAATTTACGACAAAGAGCAGTTGTTACGTAGTGGGAGATCGGTGTTCAAAATGCTCGGGGTAGGTCGTTCCGATCGAAATGTTCTGGGATCAAAAATGATATCAACACTCAACAGTGTCATGTGCGTCGTGAAACCTCATATCACAAAGCAGTGTTTTTCTTCTTTTTCTGAGTGATAAGTAAAACTTTAGTGTAATTTCTTTGATGAACGATCAAAGTGTTTTTTAACCGACTTTATAATATCCATAAAATTAATATTCCTATCGGAAGAGAAGGACCAGCAAAAGCTGTCAAACGAAACCGATTTTGGATGGCAGTAACTAACTTTAGTAGGTAACAGTAGTAACTTAAAATGAGATTACCTTTCGTCCAGGTGATATATACTCATTTTCGTAGGTTAAACATATTAGTTTACTGCATAATAAACAGTCGACACAAAATATCGAACATGCAGCCTTAGTGTAAAACAAAAAAATATTTCTTTGCACAAAATATCCGTAAATATGCATTATGTGTTATTTTGTCTTTATTTAATCACCATTTAATAACCTTGAGCTAAATCGTTTTCGTGTCGTGTGTGCAAGAGATTTTCGTTGAAAAGTGGTTAGGCGCGAGAGACAGATCGACCGTACCTAGAGTAGAGAGTAAACTTCGCCGTGATGAAAAAACGAACCAAATAGGGATATCAAACAAAACATGAAAAATAATGTTTAAAATAATTTATTGCTTCAAATAAGTTACAATAACAACAGTATAGTACAACATTGATTTTTTAACTAGTCCGTTTTCTGGTTGAGGTTTGTTTGAGGTTTTAATGGTGTTTGTGTTCTTCAACGTGTTTGGTGGTGTGTTTCACTTCAGCGTTGAATCTGTGAAGGAGAGAATATAATGTGTAATACATACATACAGAAAAGTTAACGTTCACTGCAGATTAAAATATTTTTGAGTCGAAACCGAGACTATCTATATAACAGTAGCGGTAAATTATTTATGTCTCTTATATGACCTGACAATGTGCCTAAGAAAATCAGCTCGTAATAAACAACGCGAGCTTGATCTCCTTCACTCTTTCAGCTTCGGAAAGTACATGTTCTTACCCAGATTTCTTGTCAGCGTAGTATTTTACGGTGCGTACTGATCCATCGTGTTCATGCAGGCTGTAGACTCCTTTCACGACGTGACCGTCGCGTGACTCGTGCTGCTGCTTTTGGTCACCCGTGTGCGGGTCGTGTACGCTGTACTCGAACTCGTACTTCGCTGGGCCCTGGAGATTCAAAATAGGTGAAATCATTGCATCAAAATCGCTAAGACTAAAGAGTCTAGTGAGTAAAGACTCACTGCCACTTTTAGCATCGATAATAACGCGCGTTTGCATCGATGCAAACGCGATGCGCATTGCGACTGCATCGATGCTATAAAAGTAGCGCATTGTGTAAAGGTTGACATTTTGCGACTGCATCAATGCGTATCGCGACTGCATCGCGTTTGTATCGCTGCTAAAAGTCGCAGTGTGTAAAGGCTCTAAGTGGTAGCTAGATCACCAGAGAATACAATACGTCGACCAAACGGTTTGAAGGAAACTGTGGAGGATTGATTAATTATAGCTTGACCATAAGAGTTATACCACACATTCCATAACTGTGTTTTAGTAATGAGCGGTACAACTCTAGTGGACCAGCTGTGCCAAAACCTGCACGATACATTTAACCAGCTGCCAACCCCCTCGGCAGCGAATCCTCTACAAAAATCGCAAGATGATGGTCATGGTATGGGTTTATAACACAAGATGGTTGTGATATAATGGCCCTAAAAAGGCAGCAGTTTACCATCTTACATAGTATGGGAAATAAACTATCAGTATTAGTGAGTTGTTATTGCTACATTTAGAGAAACTTTGCCAAGCAAAAAATGTGTCGCAAATACGATGACAAGGTTAAGAAGTATTCCTATGAAACCATTTGTATGAGTTGATGACAAGTGGCGTCAATTCATGGCGCAAGAAATTCCTTCGTGATATCAGTTCCAAATACTAGTAATAGTGTTCAATGCTTACATCATAAGCGTGGAAGTCCTTAGGGGGGTGAGAGGGGACATCGTGGCGTTCGATGTGGAAAGACGAGATAGCTGGCTTGTGCTCTTCATGTTTAACTTCTTCATGTTTGTATTGCACATGCTGTGGCTCCTCATGGTGTTCGTCGTGGTGGCTCGCGACCACGTAGTGCGCGACGGGAACGACCTTCGTGATCACTGGGGTCACGTATTTATGAACTTTGATTTCGGGTTCGTGATGCTCTTGTTCGTGGTGGGTGTCATGGCGGATGATACTCTGGGATGAGTAAGCGTGGTGCTCTTCAGCTAAGCAGGCACCTAGGATGGCTAGGAGGGTTACGGTCTGCGGAAGAAAATAGTTTTTATTTTATTAAATTGTCAAATCAAATGTTTTATCCTGCTTTCTTCTAATATTACAAACGCGAAAGTTTGTGTTGTGCGATGTTTGTTATTCTCACGCAAAAAATTCTGAATAGATTATAATAAAACTTTATAATAATGTAGCTAATATATTGGAAAAGCACAAAGGCTATGATAATTAACGGTTTTTAATGAGATCCTATATTTACGCAAGTAAAACCGCCGGGAGCTGCTTGTATATATAATTCTCTTGAGCTTTAAATAGTATGCATCAAGTAGATAAAATGTTGATCTTACTTTGATGAACATCTTTCTGGATTTTGTTCGTATACCAATGAGTTGAACACTGGAAGTGATACCATTGTGGATACACAACTGGCTTTTATACTGTTTAACCCTTGTTCTGATTGATTTGTTATCTCATGAGCCGGTTTATTTTGCTTTACCCCAATTATATCTCCCTTAAGGTCGATTACTTTCTCACCGAAATTTCAGTTCACTTACGCATTACACCTCCATTAACATAATATACCAGTTTATAATTTCTTAACCACATTTATTTCAGGAGAATTGTTTATAATTGTATTTAATCCATTCTCCTGCACCTATTACAATCATTACATGATATCTTTCTGCATGTCCTAACTGTATGACTTTGATGAATAAAAAGCGGTATTACAGGGAGAGAATGCTTT
The DNA here is from genome assembly GCA_963584085.1 of Pyrausta aurata. Taxonomy (NCBI): domain Eukaryota; kingdom Metazoa; phylum Arthropoda; class Insecta; order Lepidoptera; family Crambidae; genus Pyrausta; species Pyrausta aurata. Next base: position 5,307,125 of record OY757256.1, on the reverse strand, counting down.
TAGCATGAAGTGCACCTCTTGTCAAATCAAATTAAATCAAAGGTATTTTTCATATTGAACACATAATAGAGACACAGCTTTTATTTGTAAAAAAAATCAATTTATGTTGTTTGTTAGAGACTGATGGTAAGAATTACCTGTGTTTCAGGTCATCAGCCTCCCACTACAGCGAACCGCCATAGAGATGCGGAATATTCATAAATAGCAGTGCTAAAAATATACATCAATAAGAAAAGGATATAGACAATAAACAATAATTAAAAAAACTTCGAATAAATATAAACTTAATTAAGTAGATATTTACTTGTATTTTAATTTTATAATTTAATTTATAGTCTTATGTTTTGTAGTCTCAAAGAAAGTATGCATCGAAGTTTATGAATAAATTAATAAATAGCATACAAAATGAATCTAAATAAAAGCTTGAACTGATAACCTCCTTCTTTTTAAAGTTGGTGAAAAATCTCAAAAAGGTTTGAGTCATTTATAAAACTTTGTCATTTAATTTTATTGTATTGTTCCTTTCTGATTAATATAGCAATGCATTTGAATAAGGTAGGAATTTAACGAGTACGTCGTTATTCAACATTTTTATTTTTGTCATTGTTTTTCATAACTTTTTGAATAACATTATTTCATGGTATTAACACTAATAAGATATTTAATAATAATAACTCTTTAGTTTCCATTGAACTAGCGTATGTACTGAAATCACGAACAAATTTTGTACTCCATGAATTGACGACACGGTCATCAACTCATAGGACAAATTCATAATTCGCAATTCAAATTTCAAAGAAAACGTCACAATCTTGTCTTCGTATTTGCGGCACATTTTTTGCTTGGCATAGCTTCTCTATACGCAGTAGTAACAACTCACTGTTAGTTTCCCAGATTTTTTGATGACTGATTGATGTGATTATTGAATGGATGACACACGCGGTCTTGTCATGTACGAATTCATTCTTTGTTATTCATCTATGGTCTTGTTAATAGTCTTGTCGTAACAATGGTCCTAACACAACTGGCAAATGGTCTTGGCACGTAACGTCGGTTGAAACACAACTAGATAATGACGTCCGTAGCATCTCTCTCTTGTCCACGTTTCGGCCCAAGCATATTTTTTGGAGGCGCAATATAGTGCTATAGCTTGTTTAAGCTAGCGCTTGGATACTACCTTGGCGTCATGGAAAACCGTCTGACAACAATGGCAAGCGTTAAGAATTTATAAAATATGTGAAACAACTCCTTGTTGTTTCACCGACTAAAACTATTACTAATGAACCTAAATTTTACTACCATTTACCTACAGCCCTACACGTACTAAAAATGCCGTCTCATCCGAAAAATATGAAAAATGAACGCACGGCTACAGTATATTTTACATGAGATACAACAACCACTTTAATAGTAGTAGGTAGTCCTTATGTTTTAATTAAAATTTCCAGGTTCCGCAAGACATTTTTAGGGTTCCGTAGCCGAATGGCAAAAAACGGAACCCTTATAGTTTCGTCAAGTCTGTCTGTCTGTCTGTCTGTCTGTCTGTCTGTCTGTCTGTCTGTCTGTCTGTCTGTCTGTCTGTCTGTCTGTCTGTCCGTCCGTATGTCACAGTCACTTTATTCTGAAACTATAAGCATCACATAGCTGAAACTTGGAAGGTAGGTGTATTTTGTTCACCGCTTTCCGATTCAGATACAAAAAGTAAGAAAAAATAATATTTAAGGGGGGGCTCCCATACATGAAACTAAAACCTAAAAATTTTTTTTTACTCAAACCTATGCGTGTGGGGTGTCTATGGATAGGTCTTTTAAAATGATGTTGAGGTTTCTAAAACCATTTTTTCTAAAAGTGTAAGGTTTAAGATATAGACGCTTCCAAAGTGGTAAAATGGGCGTCCCCCCCCCTCTAACTTTTAAACTAAGAAAGTGAAAATTTTGAAAAAAATATATAATGTAGATCTCAACATAAACTTGCAACGAAAATTGATTTGAAGGAGATCGAACCAGTAGTTTTTGAGATATTGCACATTTTTATCAACTGCAAATATAACTTTGTCTTTCATACAAACACTATGAAAAACAAAGTTATTTTTGCTGTCGCAATATATTGTGATGTTTTCGTTAAGTGAAAGTAAGTGGACCCTGAATTCAGTTAAGGGTGGCACGGAACCCTCAGTGCGCGGGTCCGACACGCACTTAACCGGTTTTTTCTTAACGCCGCTGATATGCGATTTTAGGGCGAAACTCAGGCGAGCCCCTCAGTCAGTTTTGCATTAATCATTTCTCGGTAAGTATTACCTGTTTACAATCATAGCTGCAACTCCAGGGCTCTATTTTTGAATAACTCGCTTCAAGATGGCAAGTGATTTTCGTTCGAAAACGAGTTATTTTCGTTGACTTTTAATTCATCTTCGAACGAAAATCACTCGCCATCTTGAAGCGACTGATTCAAAAACTATTTTTGATTTACTCGCGTCAAGATGGCGTGTGATATTTAATGTTTAAAGTTGAATTTTGGAATGAAAACCAGTTGTAATCTACATAAAAAGGATTTGAAAAATCATTGCTCAATTTTGTGAGTACTTACGTCTAGATTTTGAGTGATTTCCGTTGAATTTTTATGTGTTTTCGAACGAAAATCACACGCCATATCCAAGCGAGTGATTCAAAAATAGGGGCCCAGGGGCTTGTTCATAATATTTACGAGCGGTCCCCCTTGATAATTCAGCCGTGTTCTTTTATTTTACTCTAGGTATTCCCGTTGTTTTTGGCGATAGCGCGTTCAGACAAATAAACTATTCAGATTATTAAAGTTATTTAAATAATATAAATAGGTAAAAGTATATATTTCACCTTTAAGTTTTTTTATACATCTGCAGGCTGGTTCAGACAGTAAAAAGATATCTTTGTAACAAGTACTTACTCTGTGTATCTATTTAATTGATTACATACTATACCACTATACGCATATTTTAAAATATTTATGTAATAAGTAATAATGCATATTTTGCTGCATTGAATTGAATTAAATTACACTTATGATGATTTTAAAATGATTTAGAATGATAATAACACTCACAGTCATACTTGAGTTCTTAAAAGATGAAATAAGAAACCAAAAATTGCGCTCGAGCGGGACTTGAACCAGCATCTTTCTTGCTAAACGGGTTGGTCCGCCCGTGCGCAATTTTTGGTTTCTTATTTCATCTTTTATAAATATTATGTTTTTGCCGACAAAGTCTAATAAACCTTTTGTTATTGTACCTATTTGTGATATCAGATTTGACTACTTTTTTATTTAAAATCTGAAAAACGTACGAATTGCTCTTAAATCTTGAGTAGATAAGTTATACATAAATCTGAACACCAGTAAAATTGATAAATAATCTTGCTCGTAAAAAATATTGTTTCCACTTTGAAAGAAATGTGGGTAAACTGGTACAACGTACTCGTAATACTCAAGGTCATACTTTCATTCACAAAAGTTATGTCACGCATAAATTATAACCAGTTTTTGCTTTCAGACTTTATGTTGTTGCAAGAATGTGGATGTCGAAGTTTTTTTACTGTAACTGTATAAATACCTGATAACTCAAAATTAAATTATTCAGTTTATATTAAGCTTTGAACTGCCTCAGTAGTCTTAACTTAGAAATTATTTAGTTAAATTTGGTCTAGTCAATTCTTATATTAAATAAAATGATCTTCAAGGTAAATAAACAATTCGCTTAAAATACAATTGGATTTTTTTAAACTATTTTTAGCGACATTCCATAGTCGAATATACCATATCAACTAAATACGTTGGTTGTCTTCCTTTGAAACACAAACATGCTTTTCTTTAAAAAAACTTTATCTATAAAAAGTTTTTTTTTCTATTTTTCAAACTAACCATAAAATATTATTATGACTTCAGGTATTCGTCGCTGCAACTTTCGCCATCGCTTTGGCGCGGCCTCAGGATGGTCACGGCCACGGTCATGAGGAGCACCACGTGGATTATTACGTAAGAACTTTAATTTGGTCATACGTTCCTTGAATAATAGTCCTCCTAGCCGATTTCGACTTCGGTGGCCAGTCACAACGAATAACTGACTGCGCGGGACATATTATACTGCACAAGTGTGTGCGCAAACACAGGTGCACTCTCTATTCCTTTCACTTTCATAGCCCGATGGGACAGCAATCTGACACGACCGGAGAGAGATCAGGTGCAGGACCAACGGCTTTATGTGCTTTCCGAGGCATGGGTGTGAAACACCGCCAACTTTCAAACTCCGGGCTATCCTGAGAATTTCTCAACAGAAAAACCCAGGTTAATATTTTTGGCCCGACCCGGGAATCGAACCCGGGAACTCTAGCGCAGCCGTCGCTTTAAAATCCGACCCTCTCACCGCTGCGCCACCGAGGCAGTTTTAGTTCCTTGAATAACGTTGATGTCAGTAGCAATTTGTAACGTTACACCTTTCTACAGGCGCATCCCAAATACGCGTACGAGTACAAAGTGGAGGACCCGCACACGGGCGACAGCAAGTACCAGCACGAGACGCGCGACGGCGACGTCGTGAAGGGCGTCTACAGCCTGCACGAGGCCGACGGCACCGTCCGCATCGTCGAGTACACCGCCGACAAACACAATGGGTTAGTTCACTTATGGTCCTACTAGCTTTTGCCCGCGACTTCGTCCGCGTGGAATAGTGACTTCTTTCTCCCGTTTTTTACACATTTACCACTATATCTTTGCTCCTATTGGGTTGGTAATGTTATACAGCCTATAGCCTTTCTCGATAACTGGACTATCCAACACAAAAAGAATTATTCAATTCGAACCAGTAGTTTCGGAGATTAGCGCGTTCAAACAAAAAAACAAACAAACAAACTCTTTAGCTTTATAATATTAGTATAGATGATATGGCCCAGAGACAGTTCAGAGGGCAACCTCAACATAGTCTTTATATGTCAGCCTCATTATCACAGGAAGATGTTTAAGTTGTCAATTCTCAAACTATTCACCTTTTCAGATTCAACGCTGTTGTGAGACGTGAGGGTCACGCTAAACACATCGTCCCCGAGCACCAATACCACCATTAAACCTGTGATGTTTAAACTGATAACTGTTAACTCTTGATTATCTTCGTTGTTAAGTTTGTAAATATAGTAAATTTTGTACAAAATCATAATTTTTTTCTCACCCTGTCACGAGTTAAAATTAAGATGAATTGATATAAATACTTTATGGCGAACCACATTCAGTAAATGATACAAGATATCATGTATCATATCATTAGGATTTGTGTATAACAAGTTGTACAATTATGCAGTTTTAGCAAGTTTCGAGCAATTTTGTTTCTTCATCTCAATTCAACGAAGAAAGACAGTGGTTTCTGATACTAATCTACAGCATATTATTTCTACGACATAAATAAAATGATAGAAAATTATAGATATTATATATATAAGCTTAATTTTTGTAAGAGCAATATTACACCCGTTTTAAAAAAGGGCACTGAATGAAATTACACAGGCGTATTTCAGTTTTTTAACTAAAGATGGAATGAAAGCTCCGTAGCATGGCTTTAACCGCATTTACAGCTCTTGGAGAAAAAAAAAAACTTTTTTGGGGACAATAAAGCTTGCGCTCCCCGTTAATTAAATCGCCCTACATTTTTGTATGGGCTAATTCAACAGTTTTCTTTTCGAATAAAATGACGATTTCTGGGTTTGTTGACATATACACATAAATAATATTATTTTCAAGTTGACAGGTGCAAATGCTATGATAAATAATCCAATTTTATTAAAGGAACTGAAACAACGTTCCAAAAAACGTGTAATTTCGTTAGGTGCCCATTTTTTGAAACCCAGTGTTTTATTGTTATAAATTCAAAGTTTATTCAAAGATAAATTGTCTGGAAATTCTCGTGGAGAAAATATCATCGTGTCAACATAGTTGCTAGGAAAACTCGGTACTGTGTAGGTTTGTAAAATTAACTACATCTTCAACAAAGAACTCGATTCGTGTCACTGTATATTTTTATGGATAAAATTGTCGTTACACCAAACTATGTAGGCACGAAAATACTTATAACCATTGGGGCCGAAAAGTTTTAAGTTGGAGTTTTCAAAAGCGCAGCGTTCCACCGTCAAGATTATGTTACACCTCGTAGGAAGAATAAATGATTAATTTAAATGATGAACAGATGATTTTTACGGATCACACTGGATGCAGGAGGCCAATTCTAAAGTTCGTATACGAAAAAAGGTCACTGATCGAATTGTATTTTTTTTAAGAAATTATAGTTATTGCTTTATCCGGGTCACGATTTCTATGCATTTTTATTTCTTTCGTGCGGTAGTTTTTTACGTGGAATATTACTTGTTTTTTTTCGGTAAAACGGTGATACTCGTAATCGAATTACCACACGAAACGAAGTTCGATCATGCGAGAATCGGCCTCCTGGTCATTGTGAAAATCTATAGTTCTAGCCTCCGATTTGAATATTCATTCTTTTCAGTGGAATTTTCAAGATTAGGTTAAACATTGTACTTAGGGGGTTACCTAGTAAAGATCGTGGAAAACCGTGGGGGAGGCCTATGTTGAACAGTGGACGTCTTATTTACTAGGTACGTAGACGTACTTAATTAAGGTTATTTAGGATTACTTTACTCAATCTAATGCATTTGAATGTTTCATAACACTTACAGTGTCATATTTGAATTCTTAAAGATAACTTAAGAAACCAAAAATTGCACACGGGCGGGACTCGAACCAGCATCTTTCTGGCTTACCGGGCCAACTGCTGCTCTTCCAATTGAGCTACCGTGCTGTCGGTCCAACCACGCGAAATTCTTGGTCTCTTAGGATACGTCATTGCGTGACGTTAGCGACAGACAGACAGACAGATGGCGCTAACGTCACGCAATGACGACAGACGACAGACGGGTAGCCAGAAAGATGCTCGTTCGAGTCCCGCCCGTGTGCAATTTTTGGTTTCTTATGTTATCTTTAAGAAGTTAATCTAATTAAGTTGCCATAATATGGTGAACCTGATAACGATATATGGATTAATCGTATCTGACTAGTGGGCAAAGTGAACTACCATATTCTACGCTCGCAATGTAAAAATAGTACTTTTAAATTACAAAATCTGAGTACCTACTTTGTAACTAAAATAAGCTTTAGTATATTAAACTCTTGGACTGGACTAAACCGACAGCGAATAATGAGTTATTATTCAACTCAATGGAAAATTTCAACTCACAAATCATCATGTAGCTGCCGTACCATATTATCGTATTCCTTTATTTAGACTGCTTCTTAAGTCTCACTAACCGAGTTTAATAAAAGGAGGTTCTTAGTTCTTAGTATGTTTGTGTTTGTACAGCGTGTGGCCTGTAATAGGAGCAAAAAAATAATCAATGATTCTACAGAGTATTCGTAGTTACCTTGATCTTGACCTTGTTAATGCTCCAAAATGCTTTATAAAAGATATAGTAATCCCAAGTTATAATTTCTAGTCATAATCTATATCTATGTATATCAAAATCGCTAACTCGTTGTAGTAAATGACAATGTCAAGTTCTACGACTGGACTTATTTGTTTGCAATACATTGCTGGTTCGATTTATTTTGTTTGAAAAGAACAATAAAAAAAATCAATTTAAAAAATGTAAACCATTAAAAATGGTTTACGCGTCACTTAAAGGGCCTAAATTTTGATTTTCTGGTCCTATTACAGGTCACACCCTGTATATGTTTGTTCGCGTTTATCTTTCGTTTGGTTGACCCGATTTTGATGTAGTTTTTTAATTTCTTTAGGTTTTTTTGTCCAGATAAATATGAATGGATGGAAGAATTTCAGTTCTTCTTTCAAGTACACGAAACATTTTTCATTTTATACATATACGCGTAATAATAGATAGCTAACTATTGTCTATTTGCATAGCTCCTAGTTAGCCGGTGAAGTTAGTTTTTTGAGGTTGTCGGGGACAGAATGTCGCATTGATATTTTAGGCCAGGGTTAGTTGTAAATTTAGACTGCGCAATCGAGCCTTCAGAACTTAATAAGACGCAGACGAATCACTTCTAAAAGTGAATAAGGCACACTTGCAAATTTTAATTATATATAATTATTTCCAAATTAAGTTTTCCGATCTCCTTAGCAAAGATAGAAAGATAAGCCAAAAGTGCTCTCAGTGTAAGTACACTCACCAAGTCAAGGACAAATTTTACACCTACATATCCATAAATCAGTCGACAAAACTGGTTAGCCTCTGTCACTTCTACTTTCTTGCGAAAAGGTATTGGTAGCAAATTTTGTTTTTAGGGTATAAAATGAACATGAATCAACAAAAATACTATCATTTAGTTCAAAGCTTTTGTTCAGTCAACAGCTTCAGTTTATACACAAACATGTGTTCAAAGGTACATATTGCTCGTATTGAAAGGTTCTTTTGAAACTGCTGTTTATCTGGAATAGAAAATGTAAACTATCATATTCCTACAGATCATCCTCGTAGCGGCAACCCTGGCTATCGCGGCGGCTCGACCCCAGGAGAGCCACGGGCACGGGCACGCGTTCTCGTCGCAGAGCATCGTGCTGCACCAGACCCACCACCAGCCCGCCCCCGCGCACCACTACCAGCTGCAGCAGACGCAACATCTCGAGCAAGAACATAAGCAGGAGGAGTACAAGCACGAGGAACACCACGAAGAACATCACGAAGAACACCATGAAGATTACTATGTAAGTATTAGTTGAATTACGCGTCAAAAATAGAGCATAATACGCTTTAGTTATCCAATAATAGGTATATTCTGTTAATTGCTCTTTTCTATTGCACTAACACACTTTCTTTTTATTAATAAGAGCTCATATTATTTGCTATCAACAAAGTTCATATGTTAGTTTTATGCACACAGTGCGATTTTTAAAAGGTTATCTGGTGCTTTTTCGAAACTGTTCATTAATCATCTATAAACTTGGGCAGGGAAATAAAGGATGAGTCGTACTCTATTTACATATTTAATTTCCAGTTTCCAGTCAAAAGGGCTACAAACACCTACTATTAAAGATCAATCTTCTAGAATGTTCATCCAAGCACCTGATACCACCACCATAATATAATACTATTACAAATTCTATCAGGCCATCCCCAAGTACGCGTACGAGTACAAAGTGGAGGACCCGCACACGGGCGACAGCAAGTACCAGCACGAGACGCGCGACGGCGACGTCGTGAAGGGCGTCTACAGCCTGCACGAGGCCGACGGCACCGTCCGCATCGTCGAGTACACCGCTGACAAAAATGGGTAAAGTTCATTGGAAATCTAACCAGCCGAAATTATTTGGTCTATTCTGTTGTGTACTTTAATGGTAGATCTAACACTGCTCTTCTTTTCTTTACAGATTCAACGCCGTTGTAAAACGCGAGGGCCACGCTAAGCACATCATCCCTGAAAACCACCACCAACATTAAACCTGTGATAACTGATAGCTGTTGACTCTTGATACTGTTTTTGTTAAGTTTGTAAATATAGCAAATTAATATTTGACAATATATTTTATTGCCTTTGACCTACACTTATAGAAATTCGTGTTTTAAATTTTTCGGCAATTCGGTAAAAAACGGTAACAATGATGCTACAATTGACGAACTAGGCGACGACAATTGCAATAGTGATATTCAATTGTTGAAATGAAATTGAAATTGTTGTTGAAAAGAAACCTTTTTATAGGAAATAAAAAACACTTTTCTCTATTATACCTAATAATAAATAACGTAAATAATTATAGTAAACAGTGCCATTTTTTTTAATGCAATATAAATTATGAAAAATACCCCCTTTATATCAAATACCCCATTAATTCAATTTATATCAAAATCAATAACTAGTTGTAGTAAATGACAATGTCAAGTTCTATGACTGGACACATTTGTTTGCAACATATTGCTGATTAGCAAACTAGCGGCCCGCCAGCGACTTCGTACGCGCGCAATAGTTTTACTCCGTTAGCTCCGTTCCCATAGATCGTAGCGAAAATATTTATAAGCCGATACGAATTAAACTATTTCTATAGCCTTCCCCGATAAATTAGCTATCTAACAATGTATGTAACATATTTTATAACCGGACCAATAGTTACTGTGATTAACGCGTTCAAACAAACAAAAAAAACATCCAGTTTTTAGATATATGCGTAGAAATGCGTTTGATAATGTTATATTTTATGTAGACACAATACGTAGCCCGGTCTTTAATCTGGTCAAAAAACTTACACGGGGATAATATCGTTTTATTTTACAACGAAATGGAAATACTTACGACGCCTATCGTCAATCATACATTTTTTTCGGGTGCTAATAAAAAGACCAGGCTATACTCTGTGCGCTTACTAAGCATCATGCCACATACAGACTGTGGGAGATGCAAATTCCCTCAAGTCTTATCCCACTACCTACCTTAAGAGTTTGAACTTGAGCTTTGGTTATGGTCATAGCGAATACTCTACTTTCTTGAATTCAAATCGTGAATTCAAAGGGACAATTCTATGTAGGGATCTACGCCATCATCATCATCAACACCCAAAAGCCTTTCACTGCTAAACATAGGCCCCACGAAAAGTATGCAGAAAAGTTCCAAATTGGACACCCTTCGACCAGGAGCAGCGTAGAATGTCCACCGACAATATAAACAAACAATCTGCAATCTACACTGGACACACACAGACCGCTTGATACTTACCCTGTTTAAACACAAAAAAAATATTTTCTATTCTAAGGAATAAAATATTTTCTCGAGAGCAACATCAATAACAAACATGTGTCAAAACATTGATTTTTTTTTATGTTTTACGGCCTTGGAGAATCCATACAGCCATTTCATCAGTGTTGTCACAATTTCTATAAAAGGGTGATAGGTCTTCAATTATTCATTCTGATAGTTTAAAATTGCTTCTTTTCAAATTTTGTAATTTTGCTTGAAATATTATATATCTACAAATGTATCTTGAATGTATGTGTGAATAACTTCATAAGTTTTAGAATCTTCAAGAAGAGATGGCAGGAGGCGGGGTATTTCTTCATTTTTATATAGCTTTGTTATGCCATCTACTAGTATGAGCCTTTGTATGTTGAAGGCGGGACATTGCAGAATCAAATGCTCGAGGGTTGCGGAGACATGTAAGTTGCAGAATTCGCACTCATCAGAAGAAATGATCTTAATGCGCTTCAAATGGGCCGGAAATTTCCCATGGCCAAGTCTTACTCGGTTTAAAGTTGTTATAAACTTTCTTGACGTATATTTCAATTTGAAGTACCATGGCTTTCTTGGAATATGTTTTTGAATCAGATTCAGATTCAGATTCAGCTTTATTGCATACTACATTGTTGTACACACAGATAAAAATTGGTACAAGGTCTTATAAGTACAATGTAGCACCCCGTAGGGGCACAGCAATTACATTTTTTATATTAAATTCATTCAATAGCCACTTACATCAAATTATACATTAAAAATAGATTATTTTCAATTACATACATATAATATTCCATAAAATACTATACAGTATCAGCAAATTAATTAATTAGATAAACATTAGTAAATTTAAAATCAATTATTTATTTCATTATCATTAAAAAACTCGCCTAGGTCATAATAGCACTTATTCAGCAGAAAACTACGTAGTCTCTTTAAAAATATTGTCACTGTTTCTATGTCCCTAATATCATTTGGTATATGGTTATATATTTTTATCAACATTGAATGTGGGCCATTTGTTATAAATTTCAATTTTGAGAATTGTGTTTTGAATTTATTTTTATATATATAATAGGGGTCTATTATTTCTCTTTTGATGTGTGTTTTTGACTGGAGAATATAGATTGGGATACTTTTTTATGAATTTACAGGACTCATAGATATAAATGCATGTTATTGTCATTATTGAATATTGCCTAAAGTGAGGTCTACAAGACTCATATTGGTCTATCTCGCTAAGAATTCTGATGCATCTTTTTTGGAGGACCGCTATGGTCTCAATTTCGGTAGAATTACCCCATAAGACGATACCATACGTGAGCCTTGAGTGTGCGTATGCGTAATAGGCTGAAAGGGGAATTTCCAAATTCGTTACCTTCTTTAGATTATAAAGGGCATATGTAAATGATGACAATTTATTTTTAAGTTTTTGTATGTGTGATTTCCAATCTAAATGGGTGTCAATATCTATTCCTAGTAGTGTAGCCGTGTTAACATGTTCCAAGGTTGTGCCGTTGTAATTATATTGAATTTTAAGGGGTTGTTTTTGGTGTTGCTTGAATTGTATTAATTTGTTTTTTTAAAGTTTAGAGTTAAGTTATGGCCGTCAAGGTAATGTATAATTTTATCTAGAGTTGCATTTAGTTTTTCTTTGAGTTCATTAACATTGGAACAAGGTATCATTATTGAAATGTCGTCAGCGAATAAGAAACAGTTTTCGGGTAATATCGTGGTAATACTATTTATGTAAATTAAAAACAGAATGCACCCAAGAACGCTTCCTTGTGGAATAGAGCCCTTTATTCTATTTTTTTCTGATCTTGTACTCTGAATCACACCAGTTTTAAAGTCTGTGTTTTCAATTTCTGTGTACTGTGATCTATTTTCGAGGTAGGATTTAAACCAGTCTAGGCAAATTCCTCTAATGCCTGAACTGTATAGTTTTTTTAAAAGGATATCATATCTCACCCTATCATAGGCTTTACTCATACCTATCTAGAAGTAAACCCACAGAATATTGTTTTTTATTTATTGTGTCTAAGATCTTCTGAACAAATCTATATACGGCCAAAGTTGTTGATTGGTTTTTACGGAATCCAAATTGATTGTCATGAAAAGCTTCGTACTTTTCAAAAAAGGTGTAAATTCTCTTAGCCATTGCCGTTTCAAATATTTTAGCTGAAGTAGGAAGAAGTGAGATCGGGCGATAGTTACCAGGATCTGTTTTTTCGCCACTTTTGTCGATAGATTTTACCACCGATATTTTCAGGGCGTCTGGGAATACCCCTTCTAGAAACGATTGGTTGACTAGTAAGGTAAATGGGGGGGTCAGTTCAATTGCACATTTTTTTTTCAGTTTTGGGGGCAGTTCGTCTATTCCGCTGCTGTTTTTATTTTTTAAGTTTTTTATAATTTTGAACACTTCTTCTGGCTCAACCGGTCGCAAGAATATCGAATTTTAAATTTTTTCACACCGAATATTTTCTTGCAGCACAGGCTTTGATTGTGTATTGCTTATAGAAGAAAAGAAGTTGTTAATGAATCTGTGCGTACCACTGCCCTTTATGTGCTTTAGTTTCTTCCCAGTCTTGATGCCAGTGATCAAACATGCGTGATTTTAATACTGAACTGTAGTCTGATGGAGGAACAGGTGGCGCTAAGTATTGTGGATGAACGATTTGTGGTATCTGTATTTTCATCAGGCTGTCTACAATCTCGTTTCCTGTAATCCCAGAATGAGAGGGGACCCACATAAACTCAATTTCTTTATCATTATTAGCCACTAATATTTCTCTGATCTTTGTGATATAGTTGTTGTTTTTGTAGGAAATGTATACTTTTTGGAGACAAGTCAATACGCTTAAGGAGTCGGTTACTATCAAAAAGAATTTTTCATTTTTCAGTCCTGCGATATATTGCAATGCGGTATAAATGGCATAAGCCTCGGCTGTAAATATCGATGTATTCTGGTCAAGTGTGAAACACCGACCGAATTTAGTTCTAGAGTCATAGTATGCTGCTTTTGTACTGTCTTCAGTTTTAGACCCATCTGTATAAATTCTTCGATGTCCCTGTTTCTCGGTATTGACAAATCCGAGGAATTCAGAATTGGTGAACACTTTCTCTGGGCAAATAGTCGGCATATAGGACTGAACCTCTACTCTACTTAAGTCCCAATATTCCCTATGGTCTATGCATTTACAAATTTGTTTTAAATCGTTCAAGTGCTCAGATTGTAGGAGATTATTATTCTGATATAAATCTAGATACATTTTATTTCCTAGAATCTTAACATATAACTTTTCAGTAAGATATCTTAGTCTGACCTCAATGGGGGGAATTCCCGCTTCTATTTCTAGAGAGTTAATAGGCGTGGAGCAAAATGCTCCAGTTATTATTCTTAGGCCTTTGTTTTGTACAACTTCTAATCTTCTATACAAATAGTGACTTATAAACTTGCCATACACAACTAAACCATAATCATAGTGACTCCTAACTATAGCTTTATATACAATATTTAATATTTTTGGGTCCATTCCCCACGTAACACTTGCCAAGTGTCGCATGATATTTACAGATTTTTGCATTTTATCAACAGTTTTATGTACATGAGTATGAAACAATAATTTACAATCAAATACTATACCTAAAAATCGTTTTTCATCTACAGTTTGAATATTTACAGTATTATACACAATATTTAAATAATCAAGATAATCAATTTTCTTGCTAAATATCATGACAGAACTTTTAGTAGGATTAATGTCTAATTTGAGTCGCAATTTATAATACTGATATAGTTCATTAAGAGCTTCGTTAAGAGTAACTTCTGCTTGACGGAGATTTTGGTTAGTAGTGTACAACACAATATCATCGGCATATTGTAAAAATGATACTTTTGGGACTGAGACAAAATTATGTAATTGTGATGTGTATAATAAATAAATTAATGGCGATAAAGTGGCCCCCTGGGGGACCCCTTTATACGCAATTTTTGGACCATGAAAATTATTGTTGAATTTTACAAAAACTTCACGTGCGTAAAAAAACTCAAATATCCACTTACACACTTTTCCTGGAATATTGAAGCTATGAAGAATTTCTACCAGCGTCGGTAAATCTACATTATCGAAAGCTCCACTGACGTCTAAAAAGGTACTTACTAAGTAACTATTGTCCGAAAATGCATCTTGTATGTCGCCTGTAAATTTTAAAAGACTGTCAACTGTGCTACGACCCTTACGAAACCCGAACTGATCATATGGAATTATTAATCTGGATTCAGCGTAAAGTTCTAATCTAGTTTTTAGCATGTTTTCAAAAAATTTCCCCACGCATGAAGATAGAGAAATCGGTCTGTAAGAATCAACGAACTTTGGATCTTTGTCTGGCTTAACTATGGGAACAATAGCGACTGATTTCCATGAAGCTGGTATCACACCAGCTGACCACAAATCATTAAATATTTTAAGTAATATTAACTTGGCAGAGCGGTCTAGTTGCTTTATCAAAATATATGGAATATTATCCATGCCTGGTGAAGTGTCTCTTCTGGTATTTAATGATAAGTTTAGCTCAGCCTCGGTAAATGATGAATTCAAGTGCGTGTTTAATTCATTAAACTCAAATAGCTGATTAAGTAACTCCTTATTTATTTGAGGTTGATTAGAGGCTACTTTTTCTATGAAATCTGGTAAAAAATCTTCATCTTTTGCCTTGGAGTCAGAACTTTTTCTATTGAAGATTTTAATGAATTTCCATATGCTACTAATTGGTGTGTTTCTATTGAAATTTGAACACAAGTTTTTCCAGCTTAATGATTTCTGTTCTTTAATAATTAGTTTTTTGGAAGCTTCTAATTTCTTATAGATAATATAATTTTCTACTGTGGGATAACGCCTGTACATGTGAAGAGCTAATTTGGCTTCTTTAACTGCGTTGGCACAAGTTTCATTCCACCATGGCATGGGCTTACGACAGTTTGTATTGCTGTTACATTTATGAATAGGAATAAATTCTAATCTTAAACTATTTAACAAAACACAAAAATCACTGTAAGCCAAAAGAGGGTCCTGATAAGAAAGTAAATGATCAAAAATGGTTCTTGATTTTATTTTGTAGCCAAACCAGTTGCCTTTTTTGTAAACATATTTTTCCAAATTTACAGGATTTTGATGAACTATTTCAGTTGTGAAATCTAAGTACACTATTGTAGGAAAATGATTACTGCCTAAGTTATCCTCTGTATGTAGGGACCATTCTACTGATGGAGCTAAAATTGGTGTAATAAATGCAATATCAATCGCCGACGAGGATTGATTTGGACGGGTAAGAGTAGTGTGTTGACCGTCATTTAAAATATTCATATCAAGTTCGTCAAGCATATCGAAAATTTTAATGCCTCTTGGTTTATTCGACATCGATCCAAATGCCGTGTGATGGGCATTAAAATCTCCCATTACAAGAACAGGTGATGGTAGTGCATTTATAATATTTTTCAAAAAAGTTATGGGAAAACGACCCGCCCGAGGGGGGCAGTACACGCCCAGAACAGTTATATTCCTATTGTGTAATTTAACATTAACAGATATAGTTTGTACTCTATCCGAGCTAGCAGTACTAATTTCAGAGCAAATAACCACCATAACCAGTGTCACTGTCCTTTCTATAAGTTTTATAACCTCTAAAGTAAACATTGTCAGAAGATTTTAACCAAGTTTCATTTAAGATTAAAATATCAATATTAAGGGAATTTAGTAGCTCACTAATAAAAGGAGTCTTAAGTTTTAAGCTTTGAATATTGTGCTGTACAACTACTAAAGACTCTCTATCCATCTTTACATATCTTTTTCAAGAATGTTTCCTTTATTGTTGAAGAATTAATAGGCAAGCTATTTTCCTTATTACATAATAATAACAGAGTGTCAATTATGGCTTTGATTACAATTTCGTTATTTATAACGTCTGCTAAAAGGTTTTTACTGGGAACATCTTTAGTTTCATTATTTTTAGATGACTGAGGCTTGAGTGTAGTACTTGTTGCCTTGGCAAAGGATTTGTTCAGCGCTGGAAAGAAAGACCCCAAGGTCGTTTTGTTCATAATTTTGTTTTTATTTTCGTTTATCTTTTGCTGCTTTACTGGACAAATCCTTGCCACGGCGATGTGATCACCTTTACAATTAATACAAAATGGTTTCTCAGCATTGGGGCACTCTTTATAGGAATGTGACTGTGAACATATCGAGCATACAATGTTTCTTTTACAGAATTTTGTAGTATGGCCAAATGCCATGCATTTATAACACTGCACTACAGGCTTTATATATTCGTCTACAGGTACAATGCATAGACCATAGTTCACATGTGTGGGCAGTACATTACCTGAAAAGGTCACAGATACCGTCTGCAGTGGAATGACGCCTTCAGGGCTTCGCTTTGTGAACCTCCGTACCGCCAGGATCTCCTGGGAACTAATAAGTTTGTCAAAAAGATGTTTGGTGCTCAAGTCAGTGGGAATATGTTTTATGACTCCAATACATTCAGACGTAGCGGCAGGAATGAAAGCCTTTATCTCGTGTGACGACAAGAAGGATGTGTTGGTTAGCAAGGAATTTGCATTTTTAGGGTTGTCAAAAATTACAGCATAGCGCAATGCATTGACTCGTTTTATTTCCTTTACTCCTTTGTTGTAACGACTGAAAATGTTGTTCAGGTATATGGGGTCTTTATTTCCAAATTTAATGGACTCATTTGTACTCTGTATGTAAACTGGGAATACATTGCCTGGTGAATGGTCCGGGTAGCTGCGGATGTGATTTTTCTTGAAGTATGGAGCATGCTTGGTCTCCTCATCTTCATCTGATAGGTCCACCGCTGGGGCGTCGGTTTTCCTTTTTTTGTTAGGTTTACCCCCACTTTCGGAGCCCATTTCGCCCCTCTTACTAATCCAGGTCACTTGAAAATAAACTATTTACGAAAAAAAATGAGCTGCAGAAAATATTAAACCTCCCGCCTCGAAGGTTTCCCGCCCAATCTCAAAACATTGTGTCTCAGACATGACAAATGATTGTCAAAAATGATATAAAAAAATATTTTTATCATTAGCACTAAAGAGTATTGATATCAAATTGGAAGCAAATCACCCCCAGAATAACTTTGCATCCCTTTTTCACCCCCTTAGGAGATTAAATATAATAAAATACAAAATAAATCTTCCGTCAATTTTGTAAAATAATGTGTATGCAAAATTTGAAGTAGATTGGACCAAGGGATCACGTTGTCCCATACAAACTTTGCACCCCTTTTTGACTCCCTTAGGGGTAGAATTTCGAAAAATCCTTTCTTATCGGATCCCTACGTCATACAAAGAACACACCCTCCCAGTTTCAGATTTATACGATCAGCGGTTTAGGCTGTGCGTTGATCCATCAGTCAGTCAGTCAGTCAGTCAGTCAATCAATAAGTCAGTCATTCAGGACAAAGCATTTTATAGGTATAGAAGATAACAATGAATTTATTTTTCATCACAATAAAGATAAAACCATTAAGAAATTATTACTGGTTACTTAGAGGGCTTATACATATTAATTCTCTTAGCAGTAATCAGTCAGGTATCAAACGACTGCCGAGAGTCGCATAATAATGGAATTTCTATTGTGTCTCGTTCACACATACTTGACGAGTTAAGTTCGCCATATGCACCTTTTGTTACTGCATGAATTATTTTAAACAAATAAATCCTTTGGTCCTATTAGCGGCCACAACCTGTATAGAGCAATTTATTTCTCTACATTGCTTTTCGACTGCTTATAATAACTTAGGTAACTTAAAAGTAAGCTCAAGTGACAATATGCAGGGCGCAGGGCGCAGGGCACATAGCACGAAGAACGGACAGCCGTTGGGGCAGAAAAAAAGGAGACATTTTTTTCTTGTATGGAGGATGGGCTCACCCATATAATTGTAACGTCTAGTAATGAAACATATATTAAATTGTTCCTTATAATGTCTTAAAAACATTAACAATATTAGTTTTTCGTTATCTAACGGGAATATTTGAAAATTCATCATAACTTAAATCCACACACGTACCAGTTGACGCACACAGTCGTTGAAACACAATAACGGTTACACAATAACGGTTTAGTGGAATGGAGGCCGTACTTGATGCCTTTTGCTTCTATTTTTCGTTAAAAATCCGGAGAAAACATACACTCAATTCAAAACAAACCAAAACAAACGGAAGGTGACGTAAAGCCAAACGCCAAACGGAAAGTGTGACAAATGACACTCCAGCCATTCCTGTCAATGTCAGTGATAACTGTCAGAGTTGCTATCCGTTCCACGGCTTTATTAAGTAACCATTTCATGCAAAAATCTTAAAAAAGATATTAAAATATTTTATACGGAGATTGCAATTCTTTAAAAAAAATAAAAGTAGAAAAACCGTGATCTAAACACAATTACGTACATGAAATAATTGATATTGTTTTTATATTGTCCAGCCCGTCGTTCCTTTACACGTATTAGTAAAGGAGGAATGGCGTGATGAAAATAGTCAACACAACGCATCTTTAAGTTCGATTTTATTATTCCGGTTTCATTTAAACGTTATCTTTCGTCTAATTGTCTAAAAAAATAAGTGATTAATTTAGGGTGCAATGTCATTATTAGACGCTACAACTTGCTACTGTGCCCAAAAAAAATGTCTCCTTTAAGATTGAGGGCCCTATTTGATCTACGACGTAAGACGTCCATCAACAATATGGACAGATAACTTTATAAATATCGCAGGATATTGCAGACTGCTACGCAACCGGATGCTATGGAAAACTATGAGGGAGGTTCAGCAGTGGATGTCCCGCAGGTGGTAATGGTGATGGTATTAATAACTAGGTGTTGATAGTGTTACTCATTTTAATAAAATCAGGCAGCGGATTATAAATGTAATACAAACTCATTAAATAAATACCTTACTGACTAACATACATACAAAATAATGTATATTTTTTAAATCAATATTAAATTACACGCAACTTCACTGCCGTGTTGCTCGTGGTGTCGCGTAGATTTCTGCGGAATCGGAATCATCTAAATTATGTTTGGCTAGTAAAACATAATTCAGATGATTCCGATTCCGCAGAAATCTACGCCAGCTTTGTATTGCTTTACACATCGTATCTTGTATTTCAGACCGAGGCTATAAACATTGTATAATAATATGATTAACAAAACAGTATCAAGAGTCAACAGCTATCAGTTGAATAAATAAATAAACATGTGCCAGACAACACACCAATTGTCTGGTTTCGAAGTAAGGAATTTTCTTCTTTGTGTTACGAAGTACCACACACAACACAGTACAGTTATCACAGGTCTAGTGGTGGTGGTTGTGTTCAGGGATAATGTGCTTAGCGTGGCCCTCACGTTTCACCACAGTTTTGGATCTGTAAAGAAAAGCAATGTTAGACATACAATTTTCGTACACATTCTGTCAAAATAATTTAAATAAGTAGTTTGCAATTGAGGTAACCATTTGAGGTAAGGCTTTTGCCCAGCAGTGGGATGCTTACAGGCCAACTTTACTTTTTTACTTTTTTTAGTTTGCAATGAAAATTACCCCTTGTGTTTGTCGGCGGGCTGCTGTACAAAACGTATGGTGCCGTCCGCTGCCTCCTCCACTTTGAACTCGTTCTTAGGGATACCCTAGAATAAAAACATGTTAGTAAAACTACTGGACAGATATGGACGAGGGAGCGCAAACCGTAATGTGTAGTGTAAAATGTATTCGAACCAGCTTGAGTTTAAGTTTTAAATGGTCGGTCAGATTGCACATTTTTAAGAAAGAATCATTTGAAAATCTGTCAACTCAGTTTAACTTATAGAAATGGGGTTTGATTAGTTTAGTTAGTGACATTATTGTTCAGATGAAATTACTGTTTTCAATAACGCCGAAGCCCATACTGGTGGCTTTCATCCCATTCTTCGCGTTGTAGCTGGGCGTTTTGATTGTTCCTACATGAGGCAGTGGGTTCGGCTGCATTTTTTCTGTAGTGTATTATGTGTAAATTGCTGGCTGAGTTGTCTTTTTAATTATGCAAATGTGGACTGTCAGCCTGAAATTAAAATTTGAATTTGAATAACTTCTCTTACATAGTAGTCTTCTTGGTGGTCGTCGTCCTTGCTCTCCGGCTCATAATATTGGCTCTGCTGCTGGTGGTAATGGTCCGGGAGGGCAAGCTGGGCGTGCCCGTGGCTCGCCTGAGGTCGAGCCGCCGCCGCAATGGCCAGAGTTGCCGCTACGAGGATGACCTGCGTAGATTTGAATGCCATCATAAATATTTTTTTTACTGACTGTGTTGGCGCTTTGTGTGCCCATTAGGAAGTTCTGTTGATGACAACCATATTTAACAGGTTTTGGATTTTATGAGCTTCAAAACTTAGTTCTTACTTCAGCTTGTGAATTTGGGTCACTAATTACCTTAGAGCACATGTCTCTTTTTCGACTATAACTGTTGCCTCTACAAATAATTCGAATTGACTGATAATGCACACTAAATGCATGTGTCTTTTATACTACTATAAGAAGAATTGTAGCTCAAGAAGGTAGCCGTGGCGGAGGTTTAACCAGTTATCCGACTAATTTATGAGGCTGTGAATGGAATTTTTAAAGCCCTCCGTCATGAAGAAAATAATTAAATTATCTGCTTTAATATTTATTATTGAGATCTTGACACTGCAAAAGTGAAGCTGCCTAATAACTTGAAGACGGGTACATCTATTCTCACAAAACAAAGCTAGGAAACTTCTCTTTGTGGCGGGGTTAAAAAATTGCGTAGATACAGGGGGAAAATTCACTTACGGCAACATCACCACTGTGTTCGACGTCGATCTTGAATTTCAGAATAGCTTGATGGTTCTAAATGCACTGCTCAACGTTGAAGTAAAAGAAAATCGTCAAACTATCTTATCGTTCTCGATAACTGCATTGTCATTTGTTTAGTGAATCGACTTAAAGTGCAGCGTGACAATAAGACCTGATGGACTTGTTTCTCATCGACCAATAAGCACTCATAAACGAATAAAGCCTAGTCATTGATTTGTCAATATATTAAACCACTTTTACTTAGGTTTATAAACCATTTATAAACTTTATTACAAGACAAGCACAAGGCAATATACTGACATTTCATATAGTTCACATGGACAAATCTAGGTTAGGTTCAGTGCCGCCACCATTGCCACATTTTCTTTATAAATCTTATATTTAAACCATTCATACATAACCCATCCCTTTATCAAAAGAATTTGATTTCATTTCAAATTACACTTTCGGTTTTGGTTGATTGTAAAATGGCTTAAGGTTTATTTGGCTCTATTACAGACCACCAATAAAATATTGAACTTTAATAGATCATCTTATAACATCAGTCAACAAGAATTTTGTCTTTGTTAAGAGAGTATCATATTTCGATAGCTTTATTGATAAGCTAAATGAAAAATAATATATGACCTGAAAAAGTCTGCTTTTGAATCCAGAAGAACGGTTGATAAATATTTTAGAAAAGCTGTATGGAAATGCTTTGCCTAAAATGACTTTTACGGTCTAGCCGCCCAGAATGACGATTCTTCCAATGTTTTAATAGGTAGTTTAAGAGTGGAAAGTAAACACAAGAGGTTTAGGTATGACCTGTTTAATTAATGGTTCTTGATTTTGAACCCGCAATCGAATTCGGATTGTTTGGAATCTGAGCAGTTTGTATGGGAACATTCTCATTTAAAAGCAATATATTATTTCATATTTCCTAAATTTGATTGTTTTAAAGGGGTAAAAACTAAATGTGAACAAAGTATGTTTTCTTAATTATTATTATTATTATCTTTTATTTCGGATAGAATCCATAAATGATGTTAGTAACAATTGTCTTAAAACAACTATGGTTAGTATTTTTTTTTTGTTTAAACATTTTTTATTTTTATTTTAATTAAACATTTATGAGCTGCGTGTCAGGGCAGCTGAGGATAAATGAGTAACAACCCAGTGTCTCAACATAGGACTATCCTCTCTTGCAGCTATGGTGTTCAGGATGCTATTGGTGCTACCCCGCACCCTGTGCATCAGAGAGCTGATTCTTTTGCGCACTACTGCGTGAAAACCATCTACGCGGGCTTCAGCAAACATCCCTGACGCACTGCAGTATCGCGGCAGCCCCGTCAGCACCCTGAAACCATTGTTGTACTGCACGCGCAGAGCATTGAAGGCTCTCTGAATCTTAATGATGAAACCTTAAATCTTATCATCTATGAACTTTAATTTTATTTGTATTATCTCGCCATTATAATTTTCTAGTTTTCTGATATTTCTTATGACAAAACTCAAAAAGCCGGCCGGTGCAGTATGTAATATAATAAGGTCCAACCATTTATAACTCGAGGACGGCTAGAACGGTTTTCATTTTTTTAGTTGGTGGAATTTTCCAGAGCCCCGAATTCAAGAATAAATTATTAAATAAATATTTTCTGAGGGGCTACGGGGTTCCTAAGAAGCTCGCAGCGTCAGATAGATTTCTTGTGAGCGTCAGAATCGTAACGTACAATGGTCCAGTATCATAACTACTACAAAAGCAAACTTTTGAACTATCTTTAGTGATTTTCCTTTATTTTAAAGCGGTCGGAAAAGAAAATTACCGCGATACATTAAAACACAAGGAAAAAAAATGTTGAGTGGTGTAATGTGCAGTTAAAGTTTAAAATATCGTAGGAAATAGTATAACAAGAAAAGGGAGAAGAGGTGGAAGCTAGGAAGACTCGGAAGTAGCTACACCGCTTAGGTACCACAATACAGCAAAAGTTAAATGTCTTGTCGTATATGAAGATCAAGAAAAGAAGAAAAACCTTGTAGAAGAGTTAAGTAGAAGAGTGGAAAGCGGAGAAGAATGGAGAAGCTCCGTCTTCGTGATGACGATAATGTTTAGTAGTGTGTGTGCTAATGCTTATGATTTGTGTTGTCAAAGGAAATGAAATATCTTGTCCGGTATCAATTTGCTATATTTACAAACTTAACAAAAACATTATCAAGAGTCAACAGCTATCAGTTATCACAGGTCTAATGGTGGTGGTGGTTATCAGGTATGATGTGCTTAGCGTGACCCTCGTGTTTTACCACAGCGTTGAATCTGTAAAGAAAAAGCAATGTTAGACCATTGAACTATTACTAGCGTATAACTGACATCACGAACAAATTTTGTGCTCCATGAATTGATGACAGGTCATCAACTCGTAGTACAAATCATAATTCGAAATTCAAATTTTCAAAGAAAACGTTACAATCTTGTCGTCGTTTTTGCTTAGCATTGCTCAACTCACTGTGTTAGACAAACCATTTCAGTACACAACATGAATAAGTGATTTTGTTAACTATAACCTACATAGTACTATGTAGGTTTATAATGATATTTACCCATTATGTTTGTCAGCGGTGTACTCGACGATGCGGACGGTGCCGTCGGCCTCGTGCAGGCTGTAGACGCCCTTCACGACGTCGCCGTCGCGCGTCTCGTGCTGGTACTTGCTGTCGCCCGTGTGCGGGTCCTCCACTTTGTACTCGTACGCGTATTTAGGGATAGCCTAAAAGAGAACAAAGTTATGGTCAACCATACGAGCAGGAACATCAAGCCATCCATCAATATACGGGTTTCTTCTACTGTTGAAAGCAGTGCATCGGGGATGCTATTTTGTACATTTCTCTAATAATCATTCTTAAGATATTGCGTAGTATTTGATTGGACCTGTCTGACACCAAGATTTACTGTGAAGACTCATTAGATGTTTGCTCTTACATAATAATCTTCGTGGTGCTCGTCATGGTGTTCCTCGTGCTTGTACTCCTCCTGCTTATGTTCTTGCTCGTGAGGTTGCGTCTGCTGCAGCTGGTAGTGGTGCGCGGGGGCGGGCTGGTGGTGGGCCTGGTGCAGCACGATGCTCTGCGACGAGAACGCGTGCCCGTGCCCGTGGCTCTCCTGGGGACGAGCCGCCGCGATGCCCAGGGTTGCCGCAACGAGGATAATCTGAAAGGGTGTGACATATATCATTACGTTTCTTTATTTGACTGAAACAGGTAATTGCTTTCAATTATGTCTACAACGCCTTGATTGGTCCATTGAAAACGAGCTATTCTATGTAAAGTTTAATTGAATACTTGCACATGGGGCATTTTAATTGTATGAGCTTGAAAATTTATATATAATTTGTTTTGATGACAACTATGAAGTTAGATTACTAATTACCTTAATGCACATGTTTATTTTTTCTTGTAGCTGTTGACTCAACAAAATCTGTGAATTGAATGATATTGAACCAATAGAGCAAGTGTCTTTTATACCTGTAAATCAAAATTTACTACTCACTAGTAAGTTCTCTTAAGAAAGTTGTCCAAACACATGTTCAACCTGTTGTATGAAGTGTGGGTGTAAATGTGTCCTTGACGCTGAATTCTCTCGTAAACAAGCGACACTTAAATTATTCGTGATTGTAGTTCATTTACTGAATCTAATAAAGCTTTAGTATCACAAAAATAAATTAAAGGAATCTTAAGGACGCTGTCGACTGAATAGGAGTAGCAAATGGAGAAAAAATACATAAAAACAGGAGTAACTTTAAATTAATAAGAAATGCTAAAATATCCTATAAAAAGCTCTTGTTAAAATGTTGAAACCGAAGTAAATATGGTCTGATAAAATCATACACTTTTATATTGTTTATAATTAAAAAGGCTTCTGAAAAATAATAACTCGTGGATAGCGTTGACAGCATGCACCATTTTCAAAAGAAATTGTTTTGTTCTTACTAAATAAAAGTAAAATGCGTTATTAATAGCGTTTTAGTCAGTTTTTAAGCCGGTTTAAAAAATATATATCATGATTTTTAGTTGTTACTCATATCTCAAAAACTACAGCACCGACTGTGATGAAATTTACACTGTTTCCTAAGTTGGAATATACCTGATTGAATTAAAAAAGAATCACCCGGCTATTACTTCTCGTTTTCGAGAAATACGTAAACATACAAACATACATACATTTAAGAGATTGGGTACACTTGCTTGGAAGCCTTAATAGATCAACATACTCAAATATTATCAAATTCCTATGATATCAAATACAGACAACAGGTCAAATTACATACTTATTTCTTTTGAAGTCTTTATAAATTTGTCAAAGCTACTATAGGGTCTAAACTCAAGATATTATTTTCATGATTCAGTAATCTCCCATCTGCAGAGCGAAGGCCTACTATTAAAGCAGTCAACAAGAAAAAAAACATCATGCGCATAGCTATACCTAATAAAATATTTGCTTTTAAGAATTTAATATTTGAGATTGTTTGTTTGGATTAACTCGTTTATTGAAGGGATTATAGTTCGATGTGATAAATGCCGATACCAAGGCGTTGCTGATCCCTTTACGTAACGTGCTTCCTTTTGATTGACGCCCCTGGTGGATGAAAATACGGTGCTGTTCCCTTTACGGGTGGATAGATTTGCTTCATCATCATCATTATCAGCCAAAGGACGTCCTCTGCTGAACGTAGGCCTCCCCCACGGCTTTCCACAACTTGTAAAGATCGCAGGATCGTCTGGATTTGCTTCAATCTTTTTATTTTTTTATTTCACAACATTGTCATTCATCATTCACAGTACATTTCATGTAATGTTATTCATGTCTTTCCGTCCAATTTATTTTTCAGACAACAATAATCATGTAATTGACTCGGCTTGATACAAAGCTGCACTGTCCCTGATTTCATGTGTTCATGTGTATATTCATTTTACTACGTTACGATATAACGACCAATATGGGGATAATACCACCTCTATAAAGTATTAAATTAACAAAACGTTATAGACTTTGCATTGAAATTCTGAGTATCATCTTGCAAAATGTGAATAAGTGATCATTTAAAAATAAATTATAATATAGCCGCACAGATAATGCTATTTTGACGTTTTCAATTATGAAAATGTGAAAAAAATTGCTAAAGTCTGGGAGCTTGACAAAATAGTATTCTCACAGGGGCTTTACAGTAAGTAGTATTTTTATAGAGAAATGAAAAAGCCTCGTTAGTGTCGTTAGTCATCATAACTCATTTATGTTCAGGGGCCCTATTTTTGAATCATTCGCTTCAAGATGGCGAGTGATTTTCGTTCGACGTAGTGTCAAAAGTCATAGAAAAAAAACCGGCCAAGTGCGAGTCGGACTCGCGCACTGAGGGTTCCGTGCCAACTTTAACTGAATTAGGGATTCTTACTTCCACTTAGCCAAAATACCACAATATTTTGTTGACCGCAAATATAACTTTGTTTTTCATAGTGTTTGTATGAAAGACAAAGTTATATTTGCGGTTGATAAATATATGCTATATCTCAAAAACTACTTGTTCGATTTCGCTCAAACCAATTTTCATTGAAAGTTTATGTTGAGATTTACATCACATTTTTTTTTCAAAATTTTTACTTTCTTAGTTCAAATGTTAGATGGGGGGGGGGGACGCCCATTTTACCACTTTGGAAGCGTCTATATCTCAAACGTTAGTTTTTTAGAAAAAATGGTTTTAGGAACCTCAATGTCATTTTGAAAGACCTATCCATAGACACCCCACACGTATAGGTTTGAGTAAAAAAATGTTTTTGGTTTTAGTTTCATGTATGGGAGCCCCCCTATAATATATATTTTTTTTAAATTTTTGTACCTGAATCGGGAAGCGGTAAAGAAGATACACCTACCTACCAAGTTTCAGCGGTGTGATGCTATTAGTTTCAGAATAAAGTGGCTGTGACATACGGACGGACAGACAGACAGACAGACAGACAGACAGACTTGACGAAACTATAAGGGTTCCGTTTTTTGCCATTCGGCTACGGAACCCTAAAAAATCGTTTTCGAACGAAAATCACTCGCCATATCCAAGCGAGTGATTCAAAAATAGAGGCCCAGGATGTCCCAGTGTTTCCTTTTATTTATCGGTGACAACAAGTTGTGCTTAACAACTCCATATCTCGGAAAGCACGCCAAGCCGTTGTTGCTCTTACGTCTGATCATACTCCGGCCATGTTAGACTGCCATCTTATTGATCTTTGTGACTCATCATCTCACACTTGAGCTTTGTTATAATGTCTCCTTCGTATATTGCTAATCTTAATTGTCATTAGATCGGGAGGACCAAAGTGGAGTGTTAACGCGCATCACTATGCGGAACCCCCTCGCACCCCCCAGCCCGCCGTGCCCTCCTTCTTCTCGCCTCGGCTGCGGTCGTGCGCACACGCGTCCCGCGCGATCACACATTCATTCAATACCTTTGTAATATATTTTCATCGAGTAAACCCTGTCATACAAGCAAAGATCGTCTCATTTCCATCACCGTACTCCGTGCCTGCCCAGGAGAATATTCATGTTTTCTTCTAACATTATGACTACTAATATGAGCATTTAATTAAAAATATAATTAATAATAAAGAGGAGGTGATTTAGGATAAAATAATATTTATTCAGACATAAATAGAGGAAGTAACGTAAAGTAACAATTATTATATTTATCAATACTGCTTAGTGATGGTGATGTTGGTGCTCAGGGACAATGTGGTGGGTGCTGTGTTTCACCGTGGCGTGGAAATTGAAAAAAAATGACAATGTTAACACAACGATTTATTTTTTGGTCATTTATTAATCAACTTTATTGGTCGTAGGACGTCCACTGATAAACATAGGCCTATCTTGTGTTGGTTCTTTGTGCAGTCAATATGTTTGATAATGTCCTAGCTTGTTTGTATAACTTGTGTCATCATCATCATCGTTATCAGTCAAAAGACGTCCAATGCTGAACATAGGCCTCCCCATGGTTTCCACAGCGACCGGTTGAGAGGGGTCTTCCTGTGTAATCCTGCGATTTTTACAAGATCGTGTGTCCATCTCGTCGGTGGACCACCTCCGCTGCCCCTCATTTGGTCGAAGGGACTATCTTGGTAAGGGGAATCTGGAACTTTTCTGACCCAACGGACAACTTGTGTGCTTACCATAAACTACCTTGGCTAGTTCATAGTTACTATAAAGTGTTGTGTATCTTCACGTCGTCTTCCAGCTAAGTACGAGTAGCTATCCTATCTCCAGCTCAAAACGGAAAGTAGATGTCTCTTTAAGTTTTAAAAACTAAAATAGATTAGTACTAAAGATCGCTCACCCGCTGTGCTTGTCGCCGTGGTAGTCTACGTGTCTGATGGAACCATCAGGCTCATGGAGAGAGTAGAAGCCCTTGACCGCGTCTCCGTCGCGATGCTCGTGCTGGGTCTTGTGGTCGCCAGTGTGGTGATCTTCTACTTTGTACTCGAACTCGTATTTAGGGTGAGCCTGTAAAAATATCAATATTATGACACTATATTTTATTAAAACACTAGCAGTCCCAGCGAACTTCGTTTCGAATGATTTCAAAATTCTTGTCTTTGTTAATTTTCCTATAAATTTTAAAATGGCATTTTTGAGCGGCTCAATCATAATAAATGGTTGTACCCTGCACCGACTGACAAGAGGTGGCTATAGACTTCCAAGGTAACGTCGACAGTCAACGCATTAGCAGCAAATTCCTTGAGTGTGGTTTGTTTACATCAATAAACTTACATAGTAATCATAATGATGTTCATGTCCGTGTCCATGGTGACTGACGAGCTCGGGTTTGCCGTCGTGCTTAGAAATGTGTTGAGACGAGTAGCCGTGGCTATACTCGTGATGTCCACCGTATTGGGCAGCTGCTAAGGCTACCATAGCGGCCAAGCACAACACCTGTTCGGAAAAATCATGAGGCTTAAAATAGTGACTTTAGAATTTTTATGTTACAAGCACAGCAAATAATCCCCGATGATAGGCAAAGGATCTAAAGGTTTGCTACATAGCTAAAGATTGATGGATTAATCCATCAATCAATAAAAAAAAATAAAAAAAATAAGAAGTAGAAAAAAAAAATCTTTAAATTATTTTTATCTTTAAATTCATTAACCTCTTTTTTAAGCCCTAAGGGCTTTAAGGGCATCGCTCACTAAAAACTCAGTTATAAAGTTTCTGATAAAAATGTACATTTACCTTAGAGATCATTTTAGTGTTTTACTTGTGTTATTGTTATCAAAGACAGTGGTTAACTGATACATTTGATCAAAAAATTGTGTCTTTTATACCTGTATCAGGGTTAAGCGCCACCAAAAATCTATATCCTATCAAATTTATTGGCCATTAAAACGATAATGCACGCACGTGTAATATGCAATACTGCAATAACTGCACCATAATCTGTATTATGCACGCTCGGCAATGGACAGATCTAAAAGAAGGTTGGATATCGATATCAAAGTCTACCTATATTTGATAATTGAGTTTTGAGGAATAATTGATACATTTAAAAAATACTAAAATATGCAAAATTAGTATTTAAAAAAGCTAATTTTGTTTATTTATTTAAACTTTATTGCACTGTAATTTGTACAATTGGCGGACTTAATGCCTTATGGGATTGTCTACCAGTCAACCGCTTGGGAATGCAGAATATTGTTGTATGTGAGTTTTATAGCAGTGCCTTAGTTACTTACTTGAAGTTGACGATCAATTTCCAAAATAATATGATGTCGTTGTCCATTTTATTTAATAAAAATAAGAAAAATTAAAGGTTTGAAAAGCAGCCTAGTAAGAATAATATACGATAATACATACATAAGAAATTATGATGTTGAAATCATGTTTAAAAGTTCTTTCAAATCATTATTCCTCCAAAACACAGTCATATCAATCTCGATAGTGAATTATTAAAATAGTCATATTAGTTGTGGTCTTTATCTCGAACATTGCACTATGATAATATCCAAGGTTCATAAATGCCTTAGTAATTTAGTTTAAATCTATCTACTATCAGAATTTAGTGACTTCTGTTAAAGTTCAAAAGGTGCGATAGTACAAGCAAACATGACTAAACGTACCAATATACCAATAACTGAATTCAGTCAATAGGAGAGATCATATATTGAGCATCATCATTGGAGTGTCCATCAGCATTGGACATAGTAAGCTTAAAACCTTTTACCCAACATGTTATTACTTTTCAGGCTACTTACCAAAACAGTTTTTATTTATTTATTTATTTTTTATTTAAGAACTTTATTGCACAAGTAACAGTGTACAAAAGGTTGACTTAATGCTAAAAGCATTCTCTCCCAGTCATACCTTTAGGTCATGCAGAAAGATTATAAGTGGGTGCAGGAGCATGATGTAACAGTTCAACTTGATTTATTCTCTTTGATCATGTCTTATGGATTTCAATATCATTCGCATTGGTATTTACATTGATAGTTGATTGAGCTTCCGTTTGCATATCAATGCAGAAGAAAAGATCAGGTTTCTTTTACAAACCACATGTAATGTGGGTGCTTTTGCGGTTATACTTATAACATACCGTACGCATCTGCTTAAGTTTGGAGCATAACTATCCACTCGTATAGGGAACAGTACCGTTTTGACATCACACAGTCATCAACCGCCGCGTCATCGGATCGGCTACGGATAGCAGACGCTTCGACGGACCGCGTTTGCTACTACCTATGACAGTTCTCCTTGTGAATGACAGCACGTTTGACAGGGTGGACGAACGATGATAGTTGATAAACATCGGAGGACTAGCCGTAATCGGGTGACAACGCATGCGCCACTGGTCAAGAGTGTGTCCCGAATTGATTTTGATCCGAGGTGGTTACGCTACGAAATTGATAAGTATGCGAAGCAATTTGTATATTATGGAGTTCCATACAAATAATTCTAAACGAGTGGATACGGTGCTGTTCCCTTTATGAGTGGTTAGATCTGCTTCAACCTTTACACCCACTCTTTTTCGTCAGTGACATTTTGAAAACATTCTTGAACCCTATGCGTGATCATCTTACCGTGATATTCTTTTTTTTTATGGTCATGTTCGTTTTTTTATTTTTATTTTAGTCAAGCTGCCTCCCATAGCAGTTTGATTCACCATTTCTGGGACACCCGGTATGTATATAGAAAGCATTCTTAAAAGAGTATTCGAAAATTGCTTGAATTTCTAATATTATATTGTAACGTCCGTCGTTTAAGAAGTACAGGATAAATAGAATCAGTAGCTCAGATTGAATAGTTAAGTGCGCCTTCACATAAGAGCGGCATCGCTCTAATGTGAAGGCTTACTGCTTACTGCTGTCGCGTTACCGTTGTGCTCCTAAAGTAGCCGAAGTGTGAAAGCGCTCTAATGCCGTTGTGCCTTACCTTTATCCGATTACTGCTCAAATTGCTACTAATTGTTATGTTCTGTTTGGTATTAAACCTAAAAAAAAAATGTTCTGAATATTATTACGTAATCAATGGACTCTATAAAACTTTTCCAAAAGTGGAATTGAGTAATCTGCAAACTTTGTCTTACTTAGAAATTGCAAGCTCAAAGGTGCAAAAGGCAAATGACCGCGCTGCTGCGCATTCGCGTTGCACAGTTATATACGAGTCTACATGACCTTAACCTTAACTTTATGAAGACGAAAACGATAAATAAGCTCAAGCGCTACTGCCATACCAATTCTCAATAAACACTTGTTTGTTAGTTCAATATCTAATAACGTGCCGT
Source organism: Pyrausta aurata (assembly GCA_963584085.1). NCBI lineage: Eukaryota > Metazoa > Arthropoda > Insecta > Lepidoptera > Crambidae > Pyrausta > Pyrausta aurata. The sequence goes on along the minus strand of OY757256.1, from coordinate 5,274,698 downwards.
GCCAGCTTGGTGTGCCAGTTACCATTACCATCAACCGATTTAAACAACGCTATTACAGTTCATTGAGTCAAATCGGTTGATTTTACGGCAAATATTTCTCTCTTTTAATTGAAAAGTTTATTTTGACGTCAACATTAACTTAATCCTCTCTGACTGACGTACTCTATATTTGCTATTGCCATTTGTTTTCTAAAATATTGTCGAAGCTATTAGAAGCTAAACGTTTATTAAAAAGATAGTAAGCAACCAATAACTTTACGTTAGTCAAATCCAAAATTTTGCCATCTTTTATTTCCTGTCTCAAAATGTTACGAATAGCACAGCAACGCTTCTCTAAAAGTTTAGATAATTTTCTACTACAAAAACTTCAATACTACTTGTATCAGACTTTTGTTCATGAGTTAAAAGCACGTGTTATTAACAGACAATGTTTCTTTTTAGAATCAAAAACTATTGTAAACTAATATGTATCCATAGTTAAAAAACTAAGAAACAAAACAAATGGTATTATGACATTCATTTAATCTTCATTTATTAGACAAAATAATAATAACAATACATAATTCTAACACAATAGCAACAGATTACATTTTGTTTAATTATTTTTAGTAGTGATGATCGTGGTGCTTTTCAGGGACGATGTGGTGAGTGCTGTGTTTCACGGTAGCGTGGAAACTGAAAAAAAAAGATAAAGATTCTTGACATGCTAAGACTGGTCAATTTGAGTCTTGTAAGAGCGACCTAAGACTTAGTTTACAATGCTCACCCGCTGTGCTTGTCGCCGTGGTAGTCAACATGTCTGATGGAACCATCAGGCTCGTGGAGAGAGTAGAAGCCCTTGACCGCGTCTCCATCGCGATGCTCGTGCTGGGTCTTGTGGTCTCCGGTGTGGTGGTCTTCTACTTTGTACTCGAACTCGTATTTAGGGTGGGCCTGAAGAAAAACACAAATTAATTTACCTATTCACATTTCAGGTGAAACTATCCTCATAGCCATACCATAATTTTCCTCTGTATCATTTTTCTATATGACGTAAATATCTGACTGGGAGAATAGCATTATGTCCGCCTTTAGTACACTTACATTTGGGCAATAAAGTTTTAAAATAATTAATAATAACTCTTATCATTGTTACCAAACTGTCGCAAGTCGTCAATTTCTTAACATTTATGCCAGTTGTATCCAGCCAAATATTGCGACCATAACATGGCTGCCTTTCCATGTTCTTATGTCTAGCGCTGCGTTTCTTATCTAAGGGTCTCTTCATGCCCAGCAACATGAAATGAAATACATTATACCAATTAAGTTACTTACATAATAATCATAGTGATGTTCATGACCGTGTCCATGTTTGTCCCCATGAAGATGAACACTGACAAGTTCAGGTTTGCCATCATGCCGTGAGATGTGCTGTGATGAGTAGCCATGGCTGTGCTCATGACTGTGATGATTGTCAGACTGGGCAGACGCCACGGCCACCAGTACGGTGAAATACAGGACCTAATTTTAAAAGAAAAGATATGTTCATAATAGGGGCGGATTGAGTTGTATGTAACTTATTCCACACATACATATGTGACGTGAAGTGGGTATCTTAATAAACATAATAATAGTTTGAAAAAACCACTCATAAATACCTTAGAAAACATTTTCAAAATGTGTTATTGTTATCAAATCCGAAGGCGAACTGATACCAATTAGTAAAAATCCGCGACTTTTATATTTTCATCGGGCATTAAGCGGGGTAATGTAATCTATATGATATCTAAATTATTGGCAGTTAAAAAATTATGCACGTAATAATAGTATGCAATATTGCAATTTCGTAAAAGTATTGGCTCCACAAGCTTACGTTACATTCGGCAATGCGACAAAATCTGGAGAAAGGTTCAATTATTATCGGAGCCGAAACTCAATTTAGCCTCATATGAAAAAATGCTTGGGTATGTAAGTACGTTGCATCTACCTAAAAATAGTTTCACTCCTAGTAGGTAATCGACATCTTTGGATTTCGCGTTTTGTATACAAATGTTATTTAGGTTGTAGGTTTGTTGCATTTTTATTTTTCTCTATTCTATGGTTTAGGATAAGTTTCCTTAGTTTATTTTTTTCATGTTAATACCTGAATATGCCCTGCCATTCATATTCATTTATTTATTTTGTTTTTAGCCAATACGTACTTATTTTGCGATCACTTTACGAATTTGTTATAACTGGCTACTGTTTTTAAGGTTCCGTAGTCCAACAACAACCCTTATAGTTTCGCCATGTCCGATTGTCTATCGTCGGTATTGGTATTCATCGATTTAATAACATTTAAATATGTCACTAGGGCTTTAAAAGGGGAGTCACTATGAGTATTATAATATCTGTGCTAGGGGTGAATCAATTCATTCAACATTATTGCACGGTACGAGTACGAAATCTTGGAGTTAATAAAGAATAAAGATTTATAGAAGTATACGAACTTTATTAGGTACAAAACGTATCAAAAGTAACTGGTAACAGATTACAGGTAACGAAGGAACCAAATATTGGCACAAAGATGATGAAATAGTGGCATTGTTGTGCTCAATAATGGTGCTTGTGGTGCGGGACGATGTGGTGGGTGCTGTGCTTCACGTCGGCGTGGAAGCTGGAAAACAAAAAGATTATTATTAAATTAAGGAAATATGTATTGTACAATTAGGATACTTAGGATTCAGTAACCATATAATTTAATAATGCTGTAAATTTAACGTGCGTATCCATTGAGTGAGCGGCTCTAGATTCCGTTTAAAGTATGTATTTTAAGTATGGATTCAAATCAGAAAGTCTGAATACTTTACCAGTGGCCAAAAACTAGTAGCGAAATGTAAAAATAATTGTTTGTCAATCGTCGACTCTATTTGGCTTGCAGTTCTATGAATCGTTACAAATTTTACAAGGACCTTCTCTTGGGAGCATGATCAAAGCATATTTGTAGATCATTGTTCTGCGGCTGTTAGTATCTGATATATCGAAAGCTGGGCTACTTGGCAACTTCATATTTAAAATCTTGCAGATGAGATTTTTCCTAAGGATATTTACTACTGCTGCATTTCAATCTGTAGACTCTCTTACCCAGTGTGCTTGTCGCCATGGTAGTGGACGTGTCTGACGGAACCGTCAGGCTCGTGGAGAGAGTAGAAGCCCTTGACGACGTCTCCGTCGCGATGCTCGTGCTGGGTCTTGTGGTCGCCGGTGTGAGGGTCCTCTACTTTGTACTCGAACTCGTATTTCGGGTAAGCCTGTAAAAAGATGGTGAGATAAAAATTACAGTCTCTCTATCTTAAAATATTGTAGTGGAAATTACTGGTAATATTATTACGTATCAAGCACCAGCGAAATGCTGGGTTGTGTTCATTCTTTTATTTCAAGGAGTCGCACCAACTGCGGAGGCGGCAGGGCCCAAGTATCGACGGCAATCAGAGGCCTTACCGTCGTATGTATTGTATGTATTTTTGAGTCTAGCTGACTTTTTAAAGAAAATTTGAAAATACGAAAAAGCATTATACAGTTTTGGGCCCCTGCCTCCAATTGTATGGAAGGTAATGAAGTGCACGCACATGTATTGCCCAGTCTATGTCAAAAACGAATCAGGTTGATTTCACTATCGTCAAGACGCTGAAACAGTATACATCAGTAGGAATATGTATCCAAAAAACTTACATAGTAGTCATAGTGGTGGCCATGTCCGTGGTCGTGCCCGTATCCATGTCCATGTCCGTGGACAGCCACGGGGTGAGCGTGGCCGTCGTGTCTCGATATGTACTGGGACGAGAACCCGTGGCCGTGGTACGCAGCCACCACGGAAGCAAAGGCGAAGATGCAGATGACCTGGAGATTTAGGAAAAGAAATTGAAGTAGGTAATACAAAAAGGAATGTGAGCTTCGGATTGGAACAATGACTTGTGAGATCCTAAGTATGTAAGACAAGCCAACTATTATTCCTGCGGCGTAAACCAGAAAATTGAAATTGACTACGTGAAATAACAAAAAATGTTGCTTCAGACTACGCTCGCTGGTCCTGCACTTGATATGTCAGAGTTTTACAGAGTGTTTGTTATCTCAAAATTAGGACCAGCCAGGATCTGTATAGGATTTCAAAATGAACACTGAACTTTGAATAAGGAGTAAATCTTTTTTCTAAATCAATTATTTTACCTTAGAAAACATGTTGTTCTATTGTTGTGCTAATGTTTCTAACACCAGTAGGAAACTGATACATTGGCTAAAAATTCACGTCTTTTATATCGATAACAAGGGCACCCAAGGTAAAGTTTGATTTCACCCGAAGTATAGGCAGTTAAAATTATTCACGAGCTTAGAATGCAGCGCTTGCAATAATTTCGTAAAACCATTTTGTTCTACATGCCCGAGCGCAATTTGCGCTGTTGTGTGACAAAAATCTGATTAAAATATTGCGTGCCGAGTAACAATAATTTCTAATAGGTATAGAGATTTAAATGCTCTGAAGGTCAAGTTTGTTTGAAGCCCTTTGCCTTTGCCTTGATTAGATGCCACGTTGCCCTATTCTAGCATCACTAGTAACACACACTGATTGAAAACTTTTGTTCTTGCACTGAGGTAATTGAGACCCGAACGCTGTCTAGCTGGAGTTGGATAAAGTTTTGTTTGTTGGGCCTACCTTTTAGGTAGGCCAAACTTAGGATTGCTAATAGGATTAATTATTCCAGTAAGTATAAAATATAAGCTAGCAACAGAAGTAATATGTAAATGAGGTCATGGATCCTATTTAATCGATATTGATAGAAATTAGGTTAAAATGACCACAGCGCACAAGAAACGGCTTGAGATAACATTTTTTGTGCATGTTGGCAACAACGGAGGCAAATTAGTGGCTTAGGAGTTTTTTTTACAATAATATCAGCCTCAGTTAAATCGGAAGTAACTGCCTTTGGATGGGTTGGATGTTCAATCAAATGTGGCACAAACATAGAGATGCAAAATATCCTTCGGATGTGAATAATACCTCGAAATTGCCTCAAATTAATAATCTTTATTTTAATTTAACGTCAAATGTATGTACAGTGAAAAAAAAAAACAATGAATGTGCCTTGAAAGGGCCAAATCATGACTCCTTATTTTTTACGCCCTATCAGCGCTTCGAGACAGAAAACAGATAAAAAGGCAAGTGCTGAGAAGAAACGCCGGAACAAACTCAGTCACCACTAGCTGCCGTAAAATCAAAATCATAAAAGGTAAGCACATCAGTCGGTGCAGGCAAGACCAACCACACATTCGTGTTGTTTGGATAGTCTTGAACCTTATAATAGCCTTTAAACAGAAGCGTGTTTTTAACGTGTTTCTTAAATTTAACAACCGGCAATTCGATAAGATTGTGTGGTATATTTTTAAAGAATTTTATACAATTTCCCACGTATTACTAGTTTTAAATAAACTGAAGTTAGGAACGTCAAGCTTGTGTTTATTTCTTGTGTTATATGAGTGAATGTCGCTCTTCTTCATGAAATTATCTAAATTATTACAAACGTACATTATATTGACAAAAATGTATTGAGCCACAGTTAATATGTTGATTTTCTTAATGACCTCTCTCAGGGAGTGACGAGGACTAAGTTTATGAATAGCACGAATCACGATAATAGCACGATCCTGTGATATCTTCCCATAACTTTTGACCTAGCTACGAGTAACTCTATGTACGCTACGTTATACACGAAGAGTATGTGTGTGTTATTCGATGCTGAGTTTTTCATATTTTAGAACTCTAGTGTTTCAGTGCAGGTATTCGATCAAATTATTAGTAATAGTTAGTCCAATATCTCGTATATAATCTATATTTATAAATACGCTCACTGAAAGAGTAGAAGCTTGACGATTTCTTTGTCGCGATGCTCTAATGAATTCACCAAATCGGTCAGTTATACTCATTCTTATAAGACTGAACTTATTTTTTTTAAAATGGAGATAAAAGTTCGAATGCTGAGCCCGTTATTTGTACAGAACTGCTATATTATTAATCCTACGTTACTTTTTTCATTAGCATTGGCATAACATTTTTGTTACTTAGCTATATCATTACTTGTGTTTAGGCATATACGGTAATAATGTAAATAAACGACCTTATTGCAGTGATTGTAAATTTTACAAACGTAAAATTCCTAATAGTTTTCAATAATCGTTAAAAATTAGAATCGAGTAAATTGTAGTAGTTAGCTATTCGCTTCTCTGAGGAGTGAGTTAGTCCAATGCTTATAAGAGCATTAACTATTTTAACATCCATCCTCAGAAACTTTACATCCTCATAAAGTAGAAAGTATAATATATTTACAACATAGCGCCCTTTTTAAATTCTTTAGGTTGGTTTTCGATTTGTTTAAAGTCTTAATCAAGCAGCAGTGCTGGAAGTCTGAACCAAGATTTTTGACATTTCACGTAGACAATTACAATATTCTGATTTTCTGCTGATCTTTTTAACTTACGTAGCTAAATCTTTAATAAATCTGAAAAATATATTTGTAATTTCTTAAGCTTGATTCAAACATTCTTCTCAATCAATAAATACACGAAAATACCTATTTTGACTCAGCATTCTGGAGGAACTATGAGATATTTTCGAGACTTCCGCGCCAGTTTGCATTGACAAAGTGGTTAGATATCCATCCACGCGACTCATTTGGGTGTAGACTAAGCATTCTTCAGCGGTATTAAATTACATTATTATTAATATTATGAATAATGAGTGAGGTAAATTGTTTAGTTATTAAATTATGTTTATTGCATGCAATTAATTGATAGTTGAGAAATCTGAGTTAACCAAAGAATTACCACCCAAATTAATGAACTTTTTACTGACCAAAAAAATCATTCTCTACTTTTTATCATTTCATCTTAAATAGGTGATAAATTACATCCTTCACATACTTTGCCAAAATACGTTTTATTTGCCCATTCCACAAAAAAAGTTCTAATAATTTAAATGATCTGCTATAGGAACGAATAATATAATATTTTGAAACAAAAATAAAATAATTTTAAGAGCTCTTTTGACTTCACGAAGATTTCATAATGTAATTAGTGCTTTAACTCAATATGTTCCTTTTTCCAAATTCTAAGATCTAACTGATCTAGCTCAACAAAAGTAGAGTATTTGGCGGAAATATATGTACATCAATAAAATCTATGATGATAACTTCATAGTGGCTTGCGTGAACATTAGCTGCTATAACTTTCAAACATTTTCTTTCCTAACACTATTTTGTTTTTAAAATCCTACATGATTTTAAATGTCTGTGACTGAATATGTGGTAATTGAAATGAGTGAATGAAAATGTATGATGTAATTATTCAATAGGTGTACGCATAGTGACTCTAATAAATGAAGGCAGTTCCCTACGCAAAATAAAAGGCAATATTTAAAAGTAGGTGAAAAAGTGTATTTGGTACAAAAATATCATTATCACAATCAAAATATCACGCCGGGCGCAGTTAGTATCACATATTTAATGGTGGTGGTGATGAGGCACGATGTGGTGGGTGCTGTGCTTCACGTCAGCGTGGAAACTGTAACAAAAAATTAGTTAAATAACAAAAGGTAGGATGTATGACTCATCAAGGGTTATCTGACAGAAGGAACGGTTATGAACAGAATTATCAAAACTGATGAGTCTGATGACTTTAAAACAGCCTCAAATGTTCTGTTTTGAAATTAAAGTACTACTACATGAGATTTTAGATTTTTTTTTTACGCTTCCCTTAGCCAAATTGCAGTCTTAACCGGTTGCGGATGCGACTGATCCGTGACATCTCATGTGTCAAGTGCCTCGACAATGGCCGCCGTTAACGTAAACAAGAGATAACGCGACCCACTTGACAAAAAATGTTACAAAAACTTAAGTAGATTGCTTAGCTACATTCTGTAAAAAGCAATATAAATATGAATACTTTTTGTTTTGATTGGTGTGCAAATTAAATTGTAACTTCAAATAAAAATATACTTTCTTTAAAGTTAAATTTTCTTAGTCTATTTTTTTTCTTCGAACTCAGCTGGGAGTTATTCTATTATGTATTAAACTGCTACTTTCTTCAAAATGTCATAAAAAGACGAATGTATCATGCAAAAGAGCACTTGTTAACAGTGTAATAGAAAAAACAATAATAAATTCAGATAATGGAACACGCCAAAATTTGACAACTTTTCAAGCTGTAAATGTCACTCCAAGATGGCAATTATTTTGTTTCTGTTTGTTGTCACTACTGACAAATACATCTATGTTGTCTATAAACCAAACATTGCCATACAAAAATATTACGTATCGGATGGTAGTAAGAAATTAAAGTACGGGGTCGGCGCGACTCTCGGCAGTCGCGATGGTCCTTGACCGAACGCCGGTATAAAAATTACGCGACTCCCGGCGTTCGTTGGAGCCGTGACCGGTTAATTACTGATAGATTTTTTCAACTTAAGCGGCTAAGCTCAAAAAGGCTTATATATTTTCAGCCAGCATATCTGTCTATGTAAATCAATTATTTGTCTCTTATATTTTAATGATTTTCTTTTTAGAAGGACTTCAGGAGAGCTCTAATTTTTAAGTCCTCTATCCTCTACGTCTATATTTGTCTCAATCTTGGACGATATATCCACGTCTCAATAAAGATAAGTTCTACATGGAAACTTTTTTTATATTAACCGTGAAGGTTTTCACTTCTTTCTCAATTATTTCTACTCACCCTGTGTGCTTATCACCATGGTAGGCGACGTGTCTGATGGAACCGTCAGGCTCGTGGAGAGAGTAGAAGCCCTTGACGACGTCTCCGTCGCGATGCTCGTGCTGGGTCTTAAAGTCTCCGGTGTGGGGGTCCTCTACTTTGTACTCGAACTCGTATTTGGGGTAAGCCTGTATTGAAATATAGTATGTTAGTAAAAATGTCTATGCTAAGGGCCTGTTGACCATCGAAAAATAAGAACTAACCAACGCTTAGTTATAAAATGGATTGTCATTTCGTATGACGAGTTAGACGGATAACGCTATCCGAACTTATTAGGACTTTGTAAAACAGGCTGTAAGAATGACTACAATTTTTTTTTGTTGGGTACTCGTAGAAGAATTTTTTCTCCGATTTTTTAAATGTTATTTCGCCAATGTGGAACGAGAGCTTTTCATTAACATTCAATAGTATTCACTCAGTGTCAGAATGAACAGACGCTTATTCGGCATAAGTCCTCTGATGTTGTGTAAACATTTGTAGATCTTTCTCGCAAAAACTAACAATAAAGACAAAATACACATACATAGTAATCATGGTGTCCCTCATGTCCGTGTCCGTGTTCGTGACCGTCGTGTCCGTGCACGGGCACAACGTGTGCGGGTCCATCATGCCTGGAGATGTGCTGGGAGGAGTAGGCATGGCCATGGCCGTGGTCGTGGCCGTACTGGCCAGCTACCACTGATGCGAGGGCGACGATGCACAATACCTGGAAAAGATAAATAATTTATGTATAATTTGGTATTTTAAAAAGATAGAAATTGAGCTGCAGTGTAAGCAGTAAGCATGTTTTTTGAAACAGTGTAGTTATTCCGCAGAAAGGTTCCTCAGACAACCTTAGGAATGGAAGATGTTCAAGAAGTTAAAAATGATGAAGCTAATAAATAATTTTAATACTAATATTTTTTGTTGATGCCTGGTTTTATGATCACTGCACGTATTTTTTTAGTAAAAATACTAAATGTTAGAACACACTATTTTTTTCAGAATTTTCAAACAATTAAAATTAATTGATTACCTTAGAGATCATTTTGATTAGGAGCTATTGGTGCTTAGTGAACCAAAGAACTGATACTAACCGGTTGTTACCCCCGGCTTTTATACTCGAGCAAGGGTAGTCAAGGCAACGTTAGTTTCACCTGTTATATTTTACTAATATAAAAACTTTGTTAAAGTATGTCTGTGTGTTGATAATTTTATTCATTGATCTTGTTTTGTTAAGATACGTATTATTTTGATGTTTGATTTTCAGGTGTGATTAAAAATTTGATGAGCTGAGTGTGATTTAGATTTAAATTCCTTTAAATAGTATTTTAATGAATAAGATTTGAAGTGTAAAATATAATACAAAATATTTATGATAACAGAATTAATTATCAAAATTTAATTTATTTCATTATAAATACTTAACTATGTTAAGATTAACTATTTAAAGACATTGTACCTATTAATTATATTTTGTTCAGACACGAAGTCCATTAATATATTATAGTACATAGTTAGGCGAGGCGAATATACCAAATAATATTTCTGAACCCCCGTGGACAGAGTCGCTGGCAAAAGCTAGTCGCTAAGAATTACAAGACTTCAGTATGCAGCGATTGCAAATTTCGCAAAGTATCAGCACCTACACTCGGTGCGACATTACCACATTTTATTATTAGTTTATTACTCGATCAGATAATTACAAAATTTCACCAACACTATTGGCACGGATTAAAATAAACGAAACGAACAAACCGACAAAGTGTTCTCGTTTTCTGATACAAAAGGTAATTGTTATTGTTTGTGCTCTTCATTGTTATTTTACTTACACGCAATAACGTAATTTTCAATTTATGTTTATAGATCCTGCACATATCCTGAATTGGGTTATCTTCAAATTAATTGCATAGATCCTACTATCAGTTTATGATACTTACCTACATGAGGAAAGCAGGCAGTGTAGTAGGATAGGATAAATAATAACTTTGCATATTATGAAAAATTTATGTCATTGTATAATGTAAGTATAATTCATGAGAATGTAACACACCAATGGAACCTATTCAAAGTCGAACCAAAGTGAATTGGGCTAGAAATCTGCATAAAAAATATGTATCACTAGCGGTCCCAGCGAACTTCGTTTCGCCCCCCGCACCGTCCCGCTCCGGCCCCGTTTTATGGATAATTCTTTGCTATAAACCTCATGGAGCCCGAGACTTTCCAACGAGTGCAAAACCGTGGAAATTGGGTCTTGCTTTCTGGAGATATAGCGTCAGGAAGTAAAACCCAACTTATTTTTGTTTAGTAGATTTTAGAGAATATTGATATTAAAACACAAAACACATAATCAAACATATTTTTAAAAATCTAATCAATTATTCAGTAGGGTAATTTGACAGATGCTAATGTAACTTTGTAAAATAATGTCGCATTAAAAGGCCTGCTAACCATGACCGCAGATTTCTATTTAAATTAGAGCGTAATTAGAATTTCACTATAAACAAAGATAACTATGACTCGACGTCACAGCCTCACAGGTCAAGTTTATTTACGGTACAAAAACTGCATTACGAGTCATGGTCATTCACCTCTTCAATGAGCCTCACAGCGCCTAAAGTTACGAAATCGATTCGGATTACTTTTGACATCGATTATTTAATGGTTGAAATCGTGAGGTGTTATTATCATGTTATAGAAATAAATAAATAAACTTTTCTGGCATACTATGTGTTGTGTAAATAAGGTGTCAATATGAAATGTGTTGGTCTGTTGCGCTGTCAAAATCGATCAAAATTAAAATCTTGAATCCGGTCATTACCTGCAAATACGAGTATCTGATATTTTCGAGCTACTAGCGTATTTTAATGAATATAACTTCTTATAATAGGTACTCCATAAGTAAATAAAATTTTAAGTAACGGGAACAGATGATGACCTACGTGTCCCTATACCTGCACACGTGCGGACCTGTACAACGCTATTGATAACGCTCTGTCAGTCGCTGAGTACTGGTCCTCAAAAATGTAACGCCAGAGTCGATACGAAAAGAAGAAGAAGAACGTGAACAGCACCGTATTGTCAATAACCAGGCGTAAACCATACGGAAGAACGTAACGTAAACGAATCAGCAACACTTCGGCTTGGGATCGAAACCGGATAGTAAACGCCTCGCCTTGGATCGTGTTTGCTGCAACTTATGGGAAATAGCCCCAAACGCGTTACAACGCATGCGCCGGAGGCCCCGAACATAAAATTAATATTCCTTCCGGTGGGAATGCAAATTTAATGGTCCCGAGTTGATCTCGATCCAAGGTGGTTACAATACGAAGTTAATAGATGTGCATTGAATTATGGAGTTACACAAAAAATACTAAATGCCTCGAGTTAATACGGTGCTGTTCCCGTTACGGGTGGATAGATGTGCTTCAACCTTATTTATTTAGGGCAATATAAAATGGGATGATTTTTTATACCAAGAACTTAACCATAGCCTGAGAGTTGTTTCTCTATGAGATTTCTGTAAGCTGCACTTCGGGAGGTTCTATAATATGTTTCATGACTATTACGTTTTGACCGATAGGAAAAACCAGCAACAGTACTGTTACCATGAGTTTACGACGGTTTGACTCGCTAGCGACTACGTAAAAAATCTATGGAAAATTGCACAGCGCCCCTAGCGGTCACTTGCAAAACTAAAATTATCTATACAAAAAGTTACGTCGTCGCTAGCGATTAAGCCCGCCATAAACTCATGGTAGCGGTACTGATACGTATATTGTAAAGTAACTCCTCAAATAAGTACTCGTATTTTTCTTTAAAATTAGGGTTTGTTATTAGATTTTGTCTTCTAAACATAACAAAAAGTAAAATCAATGGTTTATTCACCCATCTGTGTATGTATTTCGTTAAATTCCGGATTGTTGAAGCAAGTATTCATTGACCTAATGATGGCAATTAAGTGAGATAATGATGTGAGGTGAAAGGACTTTAGATTGCGAAGTATCATCACCATGCATGATTGATTAGGTATGCATTACTTTTTATTACAATGCATACAGCCGAGAAGTACTTACTTATGTACTTAGACGTTCAATGCATTTTATTTACCTTACCTCCATTGATCTGTTTTCTTATGGATGATGCAGTGGTTAGGTTAGGTTTGCTATTTTGAGTAACCATAGGTCAACTATTTTGAGGTGGCTAAATTCACATTACAATCGACGTACTTAATTTTTTATGTATTTTTGGGGGATATGGTGATACAGAACTTTCATTGCTGTTTTAGAACGTACATAATTAAAAACTTAACTTTGAATAATATAATTCTTTACAATCTTTTCTGTATAAATACGTTGTATTATGTCAATATCACTTATTGTAAGGTTATGTTACAATAAAATATGAGATAATATATTTAGAGGCTTAACAATAATGTAAAAATTTCAAAATTAGGGTGCAAAATTACACACTCATTCATTAGACAGATATTGAGAAAGTTGTTCGTGTTAATGAACACCTAGTCGAGTTAGTGAAAACAGTCTGTTGTGCACCGATATTAGTTACTTTGTATAACATTGCATGTGTGTTAATCAAATTACAACGGCAAAAGTCTACACGGCTAATCGTTCTATACATCGTTTTTATTAAAGGTAGTATACGTACTTTTTTTTTAATACAGCTGGTCTTGACTGTAACAAAACAAAGACTTGATCTGAGGAACCCTTCACTATCCGTGAATGATTTCATCGGAGAATGTTACGCAAGACCCAATTAGCCCTGCGCTCAAATTACATATGAACCAGATTTCAGTGCTTGAATGAAAGCCTTTTTTTCTCTCAAGGCAAATCACCCAAATTGTATCAAACCAGTTTTGGAGCAATTTTTGGAAGTATAAATGCAAAGGGTCCTGGTGCATTCAGTACCAGACTTGCATCTGATCTTGAAGAGAAAGCAGCATCATGTTTGCAAAGGTGAACTATTTGCACTTGATTTATCAAATGTTTGTTATTTTAATACATTTTGGCTGTTATTTAAAATTGTTCTTTGTTAAAACCTAATAAAGTAATAATGTACCCAAGCTTTTACTAGTACACACATATTTATAAAATTAATTCTTAGGAAATACTTACTGCTGATATTTACCATTTATGGTGATGAATTTCATAGAAATTTTGATGCTGCTAGGAGATTTGCATTTTTTTTTCCAAAGTTAGTTTTTCTTAAACTCAATGTTCAACTTCAAACTAAGTAGGATACTAAGTCTAAGTACTAAGTCAGATAAAATACATTTTTGTTCAGGTTGTGTGCGTACTTGCCCTCGTGGCGGCAGCCTCCTGCCAGGATTACCACCAGGACTACCACAACCAGGATTACCACCACCAGTACAAGACCGTGATCAAGCACGAGGAGCCCAAGAAGGTTGAGGTTCACCACTCCATTCCCGTCCACACCTACACTTACAAGGTAAATAAACGAAAACATTCATAATGTCTAAACTTAAAGACATCGATCAAAATCAAGATTTCTTAAATTTATTGAACGGTTGTAGCAGAAACGCCTTGGTAACGCAATGAGCACATTTATTTTATACAAACGTTTTAGTACTTCAGTATACAAAGCCCAATAAGATGATTTAGTTTTTTATTTATTTATATTCTATAGCACAACCAAAATTTGTTCAAAAAGTGGGCTGAACGCCTTGATCGTTCTTAGCCACCTTTGGGCTAAGCCGAAATGATTTTCCAATAGTAAGACGAGTCTGCTAAACAACAGGTTTTTAATAATGGTTTTTTATCTTAAAAATTAATATATGGTAAAAGTTTGAATATTAGGCAGGTATTGTGATAGTTTTCTCTTCATTTTCTAACTATTTTTTTCTTTCTAGTCCGTCCCAGTTCAGACCGTCCACGAATACCACTCCGCCCCCCAAGTCCACCACGCCGTGTCCTCCCAGAGCATCAGCCGCCACGAGAGCCAGGAAAAGCACGAAGAGCCCCACCACTACTTCACCCAGGAGAAACACGAGCAACCCCAACAGCACTACTTCGTCCAGGCAGTGCACCACCAAGCTGCTCCAGTACATGAGATTCATGCTGCTCCTATCGTCCATGTCCCAGTACACCACGAAGTGGTAGCTCATAAGGAGGAATCTCATGAACAGCATCATGATGAGCACCATGAGGATTACTATGTAAGTACAACTTGTGGAAACAACATCCAACGTAGACTTTGTGGTAGTAGCGTAAAATATGTCTTTCGAAATATTTGTTGTGCAGTGTACCTACAGTGGGTTATGCTCTGATATTGGCTGTATCTGAAAGGAGCAAGAACCGTATCCTAATGTTGATGCTCTGACCTCTATGACTATGTATTTTAAGTAATATTTGGTTATGTATGTAGGTATATAAATATTGCAGGTTAGTCGATCAACAAGATAGGTAATGGAAAAATCTGCATCTTAACCTAATAAAAAAAGGGGATCACAAGACTTATCTAGGTCTAAACGGTTCACGACTGCCAATAAAACCTAATAAATGATAGTTTTCTTCCTTCTTTTCAAAATGTATTTTTATTCTTTCAGGCGTACCCTAAATACGCGTACGAGTACAAAGTGGAGGACCCACACACCGGTGACAGCAAGTACCAGCACGAGACGCGCGACGGCGACGTCGTGAAGGGCGTCTACAGCCTGCACGACTCCGATGGTTCCATCCGCACTGTCGAGTACTCCTCAGACAAGAAGGCTGGGTAAGACGTGACTTCAATACAAATGAGACTTAGAAAGCGAGAGTGGAAGATATATCTTTCAACGGCTACGTGAGGACGGGAGATTTAGATATTGTAGACGCGCAGAGAATTAGTAACGGTTTATGATAAAGTCAAGAAAATTATGTGTGCGTTTTTTTTAAATGTATGTTCGTCATTTATTTTAGTGTATTGTGTTTTTATGAACCTACTTACTTAGGTACTAGGATCTTATATTTTTAACTCCTTAACAAAACCCCGTTACGAATCATAATCTATACTCATCGGCCTATCTTTTTGGATCCAATTCTATCCATATCTCTTAGTTTCTGATCATCCTCTAGTACTCTATCTATCGTGTCGTATGATGGTTTTGTTTAACAAGACTCTCGCTCTAGTTATACTCTTAGTCTTCCATTATTCATTGTTATTTTCACCATTGTTAATACATTTTTCTCCTTTTCAGATTCAACGCTAACGTTAAACACTCGACAAAGCACACCCAGCAGGAACACCACCAGGAACACCACCAGGAATACCACCACTAATTTATTGACTCCCTACGACTGTAAGCTATGTTTAATAGTTCTAAGCTGTTAATAAATGTTTTGAAACCTTATCCGAACTCTTTTTTGTGCCATGTACCTTTTTAGTTTAAATTTTTATTATGTGTTTTATTGAGTTAATGATAATGAAGAGGATAAGTAATATTAAAAATGATTTGAAGCTTTTATTCAAGAATATTTTTCAGAGGTTTATTAGATAACTAACCGATACGTATTTTATGGCAATGGTTTTATTAAGTTTTAATATTTGGCCCAGATTAACAAGTAGGCTTATACTCTAGTTCGTAACTCTCTTTTAATTTAGATCACGAATAGATTTGAATAATCTGTGTCTTATGATTTACAGCGTAAGGCATGATTAGTTACATAACTAAGTTCGAAATGACCGGCCCAATATTGATTTTAGATGAACTGAGGAAATCCGTTTCCTTGACGATAGAAAGTCAGTATGTTGCATTAATTAATCGAAAGGCTAGTTACGCTTAAGTGCTCTAATTTTTATTTTGTTTGATTTATTGTGTATACTGAAGACAAATTCGTTCCGATCAACTTTTTTTCTTCCACCTTTGACGATGTACTCAAATAACAAAACCAAAAACGATAAGAGCAAATTCCACTCAAAACTTGAATCTCAAGTTGAAAACAGTGATGTATCTGATGTATCTCTTGATATGATGAAATGAAATTTTGAGTCTTTCGATAGCGTATTGAATCCTTTGAACTCATCAGCGCGTATTGTTATTAAAATATTAACCATCTTATCATTTAATACAACTTTCATCTAGCCTTTTTGGGAGGAGTGAGTTGGCGAATTTTGCATGAATTCAATATCCGTCGCTGCTTCTAGTGGTCTCTGTGAACATGACAATTTAAAATTTGGAATTACGTGTAATTCTAAGCTAGTGCTTACGGTTAAGAGACAAACTCATTTGTCTATAAAGATTATGCAAACGTTTTAGATAAATGGTGTGTTGTCTGGCGCATATAAAAAAAACATCAAAAGATGATTGCACCTAGTTATCAGTCCGTACATCAAAATTGTTAAAATGTCTATGTAATATCATAATATGAGCTCATTAACGATATCAGATTACAAAGTGCACTAGTTTTTGCACTAGTTAGTATATAGATTTAGCCAACCTTCACATTGGTTACGTAAATTACGTCATGCATAGGCAGAGCGCGCGTCGGGTTTCAAACATGACGCCCCAAGCGGTAACAAATTGATTCAATACTCTCGTAACGTCTCTGGTATATATTGAGGTAATAACCTATGCTAATTCATCAGTTCTATCGCGGAAGTCGGAGGAGAAAGATCGAAATGTTCGCTAAAGTAGGCATCGGACATATGTTATTGTTTACAAAATTAGAACCTACATACCAGTGATAGCTGAGCTAATTGTTTGTATTGTTGTAGATCCTTATTCTTGCCGTGGTACTGGTGGCGTGTTATGCTGAGGAGCACAGCTACACGCTAAAAGCACATATCCAGCATGAGGTGCCTAAGGAGTACAGGCACAGTTACGAGCACGTCCCTCTGAGGGTGCACCAAGAAGCGATCAAGGAAGTTCAGTACCAGCCTGAAGCCCATGGCCATGTCTACACATTACATCAGCTGGGAGAACAACAAGAATCTCAAGAAGTTCAACATGCTGCTCCCGTGTACGAATACAACCAGAGTGAGGAGATAGGCCTTCACCAGCAGAATCAGCATAAGGCTCAAGCTGTTCAGTATTCTGTTCCTGCTCACTACGAAGGCCATGTGTACCGCGTGCCAGAAGCCCACAAACCTCATCCAGTTCACTCAAGCCACGAGTCTTTGAACGTCCACCCAGTTCACTCAAATCACGAGTCCTTGAACCATCAGCAAGCTCACTACGATCAGCCCTCACATCATCACCAAGCCGAGTCTCACTCCCACGAAGAACCCGTCGACTATTACGTGAGTGTTCGATATAAAAACTAAATTTGTACGGGCAGCGATTTATGGCAACTTTCCACTCGTTTATTCGAATCACAGCTTTATCTATTTTGATCACGTCTATTAGTTGCATGTGGAATGTGATGTTATGTAAATGTGCGGTCGCTCTTTCAGGCTTATCCTAAGTACCAATATGAGTACAAAGTGGAGGACCCTCACACGGGAGACAACAAGTTCCAGCATGAGTACAGGGATGGTGATGTCGTTAAGGGTGTTTATTCCTTGCACGAGGCTGATGGCTCCGTCAGAACTGTTGAATACACATCAGACAAACACAACGGGTAAGATAACGTTTAAATCAATTTCTCCGTCAAGCTTGGTACAGCCCAAGTTTTTTCCTTAACATCTCATTTCTATGTTACAGATTCAACGCAGTGGTAAAGCACTCTGCCCCTGGTCAGCATGTTCATATCAAAAGCCATCATCAAAACTAGACAATAAGTTTCTCTACTAAGACTGACGTTGTGTTTGTTAATATTGTTACTAAATGTGTAATATACCTACTGCTTATTAATAGTAAATTATTAATACTTTAACTTGCATTTTTATTTGGTACTCATCACTACCTTCCTACAATTGACATAAACGTTTACCTTGGATCAAAATGAAACCAGCTTATAAGACAAAAAAGAAAGGTTTATAAGAAAAATCAATATCAAAGTAATAATGAAATTTTATCACACATCAACATCTGCTCTAAAATATATCAAATGTCATAATATGATAATAATCAGTGCGAGAACGGCCGTAACTTGGCACGCCAAATTAAAGAATGCAAATATGCCTAATAAGCAACTTAATTACAATCGAATCAAGCTTCATTCATAGAAATATCGATGTTGCATAACCAATATCTTATAAAGACACGAAAGGTGTTATAAGTTAAAACATAAGATTCTTAAACTTTTTCAGTTCACAGCTGATGATCAATTAATATTGCTTGTTTTTATTTCTCTTTGGTTTTTAATGACTGAACTCCGAGATTAGAGGATCAAAAACAAAAGAACTGATATAAAAATTTACGTTATAAAAGTTATAATACCTTAAGTACCTATACTTTAAATCTGGCAAGTCCAACTCACCAGTTTAGTATACTTAGGTTCTTGATTAAATTTATCGAGGGGTTTATGTTTTTGCCTACACAACAGTTTGAGAACCGCTGGCTTGATTCGTTACACGTTCTGATTTATTCATTGATAGTTCTAATTCGGCTCTATCTCTTTCCGGCGCTAATCGTCTTATATTTGACAGACAGCTGCTATCTTATGCTGCAATCGGGTAGATATCAAAAGGCTATTGAAACGGAACGACGTCCGCAATTGCTTTATTACAAGAAATTGAGACGGATGTGTATTCTTGGTAAAATGATGTAGTTAATGTAGATTATCGGCTTAAACTGAAATAGTCCAGCTTAAAATAGTATATTTTTTGTATCCCTTTCCTGGTTTCGTTTAAGCATTTTGATTTATGATTATTGAATTAAACATTTTATCAACTCAATTTAATGTATAATTTGAATTTTAAGTAATGGTTTTAATTTTAAGTTCTGACTATTGTATTACTTGTAGATATTTTTAATTTAATTTTGTTTTTGTTTTTTTATTTGAAATGGGTTCGCTCTTGTTTCCAGGCTAGACCAGTGGCATAGAAATAGACGACGATGTAAATTTTAAAGCCAATTTTTTTCTTTATTTACTATTACTATTATTTTGTATAATTTTTAAGACTTGTTTAGTTATGCTGTGTTATAATTTAAAGAAATTCATATGAAATTATATTATTTTATTTTACTGTGTACTATTTTAATTTAAATGAAGTGAGATATTAATTGTTGTTAATGTGTATGGGTTTTGTGTTGCCTGAATAAAGATGAATGAATAAAAAAATAAAATATTACGTATAGTAAAGTCATGTAAAACACGTATGAGAAAGGAACTTTAAAGAACATGGTACTTAAACAAGTTAATCAAAAAAGTTAAAGAGCCGAATCATTGTAAAATTATTTCTAACGGAAAATATTGTGAAGTTAGTTAAGATAAAAAAACTCAGATTGTGTATGAAATGTTATAATATTAATTTACAATATCAGTCACAAAACCGAAGTATTTGCATAGCACCCCAAGCGTGAGTCTAACGTTTCATAAAATGTATTTTCAAGTTCATAAATTGGAGTGAAACTTACACACTACAAGAAAATATAATACAAAAGTCCTTCTAAAAGTTTCGATAGTTCAATTGAAAAGTATAGTCTAACTTTGGGCCGTGTGTCCCTGGATACATGTTATGAAACGCCGATCCTAGCAAACGTGGTTTACCACGTAGCGTTCCTCGTAGCTTTCGTTGTCGCATTCCGTCCGAGCTTATGCTAAGTGTATACGTAATGTAATAAATAGTCGTCGTTGGGCGAGGGGGGTTGTGAGGGGGGAGGGGATTTAACCGAGGAGATGTCCGTGGCCGTAGGCGGGGGCAGCGATGACATGCGCGGGCGCAGCGGCGGGATGCGCCGCGTGGCCTTGCCTGCTGACTACGGCGTTGAATCTGCAGAGGAGGATGAAGTGCTTATTGTATAGATCCAATAAAGATGTAGGTAATTTGTTAGAGGAGATAATCAATTATAGTTTTACGAGCAATTTGCTTGATAATCATTATATCAAAACTTGACAAAATAATGATGTAGGTAGTATTATGGGCTATTCCAAAGCACCTTGTTTGTGTATCTGATGTGAGCGTAGTTTAGAATGTATGACAACAAATGAGACCAAATTTGTCTCATTCCATTAAGGTTTACGAGTAGGAAAACGTTTTCCCCCGCAAGCATATTTCGACCGATCGAAATGTATGAAAACTCGCGCTGCGCTACGTCTGCACACGGTTCTCTTAAGGCCCAGCTTTTTCATCGATAGTAATTTTAAGGTTACGTTACCAGCGGTTGAATATTTACGATTATGTATGTTTTGAAGAAAAGCTACTTTAACCAAATGTCAAAATGGCTATTTTAATGACCATTGGTTAAGGTATTGTCTAACACACAAAAACGTAAATATTCAACCGTTGGTAACGTAACTTTACCATTACTACGGATAAAAAAACTGGCACTAAATGAAGAGAAGCTTTGTTTAGTATATTACTTAACTATCGTAGTGGTCGGAATGGTATCAAACATGCGCAACAAAAGAGTCCTGCGTTACGTCTTTGTCTTTCCTTCTGGCGCTACGAGTACTGTGATAAAAACTTAGTTGATACTTACCCATTGTGGTCATCGGCTGAGTAGTTGACAGTGCGCACCGTGCCGTCGGGCTCAACCAGCGAGTACTGTCCCTTCACGACGTCGCCATCACGCGATTCCCACTGGCTCTTCTGATCGCCTGTGTGGCCGTCAGCGACGCCATAGTTGAACTGGTAGCGGGGGTGGGCCTGGAAGTAGAAAATTAATGAAGTTTAGGTATTCGATGGAATGGATGCAGACAGTTTGTGCTCGGTCGATATGGAAAACCGTGGGGAAGGCCTGTGTTCAGCAGTGGACGTCATTTGGCTGATAATGATGATGGTAATGAGTTATCAAATTTCTTAATAGTACTGCAAAGAGAATCTGGTACCTAACAAGTAAAGATAAGTCACAAGCATAAAGAAAAAATAAAATTGTGTACAACCAAATACATTTTTTTAAAGATAACAATTTGTGATAGAGGTGAGTGTTTAAACAGAGTTAAGAGATTAATCGCGATCAAGACCAACGGTGAAATCGGCCCTTAATTAATAAAAATACAAGGTTCCTATTTTTCAAGTCTCAGTCAAACACTAGGTGAGCTAGTTACATTTATCTACTTATTTCTGTTCAGCTTATAATTAAGCTCAGCTTTAAAAAAAGATGCAAGGGAAACTTGTAAACTTACATAAACCTCAACAGGGGCGGCAGCGTGTCCAAGGGCCCCGTGGTAGATAGGGGCGGCGTGGGCAACCACGGCGCTGTGGCCTGAAAATAAAATGATGACACATTTTCCAGTACTTTAAAGAAGGTATCAACCACGACATCAGGACTGTCTTGGCATCAATATTTTCTTTGGAGTTTTATAACAAATATTGTTATCAGATAAGTGCAGTTTAGATTAACATATAGTTAGTAGTTATATACTTACATATAAGTAGTTATCACTAACTGTGGTATCTTGTCACAAGATGAATTCTTCTTACTATGGTACTAAACCTTAACTGTAAACGATGATATTCACCGTCTTTACACCTCTAGTGTAGATAGTTTGGTGGTAGCTCTAGAGCTACCTAGAATCTAGATTGATAAAATCTAGATTTTGCACATTCGATTCCCGAAAATACCTCAAAAGCCCCAAAACGATTGCACTCAACAATAACAAAGGTGTTCTCACCGAGCCCAAGTCCAAGAGCGGGGGCTGCGTAGCCACCTGCATAGCCATGCGCTGCGTACCCAGGGGCACCCAAAACGATGCTTTGGCTGGATAGTGCCCCGTGGGGCGCTCCGATGAGACCGCCCTGTGCCAGAGCTACCAACGCACAACCCAAGACTACCTAGAAACGAGTTTGATATGTTTAGAAAAATAGCACTTAAACATTTTAAAATTATCGCAACACTTTTTTTAATGATGAGGGACCTAATTTTCATTTCCATGAGCTTTTATGAATTGTGCACTCATACTTTTCTGTTATTTCTCCTGCTGTATGCTATGTGGTGCCAATGATACATTTCAGTTTTCTAATCAGCGCTAACACCACTGATAATGGCTGATAATTTGAATAAAAGTCATACTGTGAACGTTTTTAATCAAAATTCAAATCTAAGCTTTTCAAATAAGAGTACTTTTGATTTGTATTGCCTTTGAAATTTTTATGTTCAAATAATAAATTAAAAACTCGGGTCATTATATTTTACGTATAAATCACACAAAAAATATTTAAAAGGTAAAATGCGTCACAATCCTCACTTCAACACTTTACCCGTAATACACCACTTTACCTTGACAAACATTGTGCTATTGTCTTTGTAATCTAACACGGTACTTTGCTCTAAGCTAGGACTTGTTGTGTACCAAATTACAAGATATCTGGCGCTTATATAGAGGCAGTGTGTCCTATAGGTACAGGTCCCGCCTTCTATGCCTATATCGCACGGGAGACATACTATGTGTGGAGTACGTATATCTAATGGGCGCTGCCTGCGACTGAACTAGATCGACGGATTAGTGTGGATATGCCTTGATGTAATTCAAGTAAATTGGTCAACGACATGATGATTTGATTGAATTAGTCAATGACAGATGATACTAAAAGTGTGTTAAACGTATGACATAATTATGTAGATCGACAGCTATAAACACACGTTAATCAAGTTGTATTAATCTACGGAAACGATTTAAGTTTAATAATGTATGTCATGATGTAACTGTTTGGACTGAATCATTACTATAGGCTGCTTAAATATCTATAATATATTGGATAGTTTTATAAGACAAACGCTTAAATAAGCATTAGGTACTACGTATTTACTATCGAGCTCAACGCAGTCACAAAGTAAGTTCTATATGATTACGAAGTGTGTTTATGGAGATTGTTATGTGTGTATGTTACAACGAATCGTTTTGTTATTAAATTGAATATGATCATTACACAGCACTAGGACCCATTTTTTTATGAGCTCTTTAGAGGTTGCCGTTGAGCCCGCGGTGCTATTGGTTTACTCCGCGATAACAACTGTGTGTGCTTATAATAGTTGAATAATGGTTGCTAATTAAAAAGTAAAGTTAGCCTGTAAGCATCCCACTGCTGGGCAAAGGCCTTACCTCAAATGTGAGGTAGTAGTTAGGGAATGCTAATATTTAGGGAGTTTTATTGAATTCTTTAAGATGGGAAACGATATATTCAATGTGTTTATGGAATGTTCTGATTGTAGTGTCCTTATTCATGATTTCAGAGATGTTGTATGGGTCTATATTAAGGATGCGTGATGCGATAACGTGCTTTGAGCGGACCCATTTGAAGTTATAAACAAAACTTAACAAGTCTTTGATCTAATCAAATACATTTAAAATGGAGCTTAAATTTATTATTAATGTCTGATGTAAAACTGTTTGGCACATCCATATCATGCTAACACATGCAATAAAATAGGCCCTATGAACTATTCGTGAGTACCTAGTATCGGCTTTCAGTACTTATAATAAAATACGGAATAAATTGAACTTTTGTAGGGTACTTTGTAGTCTTTATTAGGTCTTTCTCAGGCTAAGATAAATGATATTTCTCAGTCATGAACCAACTGTTGGTTAGGTACCCAACCTCTTTCGTTGTTACTTTATCAAGTTTGGCTAGAAGGTACAGTTCCGTACCGAATGGTGTCAAGGAAATCTTGTGGCACCATTTTTTGTAGGGTCTGAGCGAAATAAATGAGATTTACATTTTTATTGCAATAACCGCAGAAAAATGACTTAAATATCAATATCGCTGTACTAGTATACTCGGTGCGGCTATAAATCAATCATCTGTCAACATTTATCATAGCAAAGTATATTCAGTAATCACTTAATGTAGTTGACTACAGTAAATTTAAATTGAACTACCACCTGAAAACATAACGAAACAATAAAGTAAAAAAAAAAAAACTTCGCCTATTTTTGGTGTTAAGTTATTTGAAACAACCAACTAAGTAAATATACTTTACCGCAGAGCGCAAAGGTTTAAGGAATGGTTTTAATATGACTGGATAAAGTCATTTCGCAAATATCGCCAGATATAGCGTGTATTTATTTTTTTAACCTATTTCAAACCACTGCGAAGCAAAGGTCTCCCCCAACACCTTCTATTGGTCTCTGTCAGCAGCCAATGACATCCTTATCAATATTTTTATTATAATTATATAAAGTTTTTAATGGTTATTGATTTTGTATACTCCTGAAGTTAAAGGTTCACGTAACTTCATGCAATATTTTCTTTTTGCGTGTAACACGCACCACGCAACCTTGTACTATTTGAACAATACATATAAAAATAAGTTAGTGAAGTACTTTTAACAGTAGATAGTTATGACGTATGCGGGTAATATTTACACAATTCGTATCATACTACAGCTGTACCTATTCACATACCTACAAAATAGACAAACTTATTAATTTGGGATAAAGTACTTACATTTGAAATGCATTTTAGGTGGCACTATCCAGCAAATCTTTCTGGCCATATCAATATCTACGTATTTGACGAATCGTACACACGTCCGTACGTTTGTTTCTTTAAGAGCCATATGACAGTTTGGAGATTCTCAGATTTTACCTAATTTATCAATGTGTGTGTGCGATTTTATATGTCCGGGACACAAAAAAATGTTAACTGTAATTAAACAATTTTGATACTTTATCTCTAGGTAGTAGGCTATGCGTATGATGAACACAGAAAATGATGGTCTCAAAAAGTCGATGTGATAAATTAATGTTATACCAGTTTTTTTGTATTTGAAATACCTATTACGAATACAGTTCGGAATCAGGGCTCGCGTCAATTCCGTTCGCGAACATATTCCTTTTGATAAGTATATAACTAAATTCACAGATTTAAACACAAACGTACAGTTATAATAACGTAAAAAACTTACAGCATAGAAAAAACGAAATGCATCCAAAGGGTGAAGACATATAGAGGCGGGTAACACGCACTGACCTGCAACGACTAACCAGTGTTGTGCCGTGGTGGCTATTTCATGGAATTGAAATGCTTTATAGAGACTTTTCCGACTCAAGTCTTGATTTGAATCTTGTTTTAATCAGTCAGGTATCAAACGACTGCCGGGAGTCGCATAATAATGGAATTTCTATTGTGTCTCGTTCACACATACTTGACGAGTTAAAACAATTTTCTAGTGTCAGTCAGTCGGTCCTTATTTGGATTGTTGTAACGAATTTCTTAAATATTTCGAGATTAAAAATAGATGACTTGGCACATCACTAGTCAGTCGGTACAGGTTGGTACCGGTTATCTGCCTCTTTATGTCTTCACCCAAATCGTGACTTCTCAGAGTAGGTATTTTTTTACGAATGTAAACTCCACGAGAAACGGGGACTAAGGGTTATTGGTGGATGATGCCGTTGGTTCTGCGCTTGATCTACCACGTGTCATACCAGCTGGATGCTATGAGGATTTATTTACACATAAATGCTTTTTAGTGTAACGCTGTTCTTTGATATGATTTGTATTTTGATATATGAAATATGTCACAAGTTATTATAGCTAACATTCAGAAAATGTAGTTAAGAAAATTTCGATCAAGATTTCAAGTATTTCATGTATAACAGATGATAAACAAAATAATTTTTATTTAATTATTTGGTTTATTATATCATTTTGTCCATATACATTTTTCAATAATGAAATATTATATGAATATGGACTTGAATAGAACCATGGAACTTCATGACATTTGCGTACAATTTGAATACAGGTCCATATTAACTACATACACACACATCACATGAAACGCTTCTATTTAAACAAGCGTTTTACTATACAAGTTTATAGATAGGTTGTGGTTGTAGATTGTGGTAGAAAGAAAAGTAATGTTAAATAAGCTAAATATTGCCCTATTTATTTAGGTTTAAACCATTGAAACACTGTTACTAGCGTATGGAATTAATGCCATGAACAAGTCCCACACAGTATGGAATTGACGCCAATGGCCAATGGTATGTACGTACAAGTGCGTATCAAAGGTTGTGGAACTAAATATCGCCTATATAAGGTCTATATTAAGAAAAACTGACCTTTTAATTTTTGTCGTCCGTTTATTCTTATTCAAAATCCAAAGCACGAATGATGTAAGAAAATTTATAGACTTACTTGTTTACTACTCAAAGTCAAATACTTAAAACAAAAGCCCTTATTTGTCTTCAATTTTGTTGGGTTAATGGTCACTTCACCACCATACTATTTCAATAAAACCGACTTCAAAAACAAAACACATTAAAAAGTCTTAAATAAACTCTTGAAAGGACTCCATTTTAGGCAAACCATTTCTTTTTGGAGTCGATGCCCAGATAGATGTCGTTTAAGATGGAACTTGAGAGAGCCCATGCGATGGCACTGACTTCAAAAAGAAATGGTTTGCCTAAATTGGAGTCCTTTGAAGAGTTTTAGACTTTTTAGTGAAAAAAAAAAACTTCGACCACAGAAAACTTTGCTTCATATCCAGCCTCGGCGCGCCCCAGCCCTGTTTTAAAATAACTTAAGGGGTAAGAGGTAAATACCAATTCAACAAAGTAAATATCATGATAATCGGTCTACCGTTGTTGAACTATAAAGTAGTGTTACTGATATTACTTTATTTTATATAAATAAGGTTATTATTTGCAACCCCATACATATGCAATAGAATTGATACTATTGCCTATTCTTGGCCTTATTAATTCAGTATTTGTCTAAAATTGACATTTAACTGTTTGGTGATAGAAACAGTTTGCTCATCATATACCACAATTTTATTTTGTAGACAATTTTTTATTATTATTATTTTTGTCGATAATTTTGGTCCTAGTATCTGCACATTTTGTTTGATCAAGTTTCGAAAATACAAATTGTATATGATAAAAGATCTTCGTTATAACTCATGAACCTCTTGAAATAGTCGCCATACATATAAATCTTTCTTGTTTATAGTATTAATAAGGATTTCTTTCTATGCAAGTTTACATAACATTAATTAATCATTTAAATACAACTACTAATCGATACAAAAAAACGAATACTTTTTTGTTATAATTAGAGACCATCGACGATCCAAATGCACTATGGCTTTATGCCTGTTGCATAAAGCCTCAAAGCGAATTGGTCGCCGTATAAAAATTGTGCAAAGCGTGATATTTTCAAATTTGGAATTAGTATCATACACGAAATAAAAGAGTAGCAACGAAGACAACGAGCGACACACCCTTCCCCTCCGAGCGCTCGGCGCTGTCTGTCAAATTGCGATCGAAGATGAACGTCCGTGACAGCTCCAAATCTCAAATTTATAGGTTACTTTAGTAAGATATTTTGAATATAGTGCACAAGATAAAATCAAGAATTTAGATGCTAAGTCAAAGATAGGAACCTCTATAACATTGTTTTATCAAATAACACACAATAAGTGCAATGTATCTCAGAGATAATCGCCTGCCTTTAGATGCGTATTTTATGCCAAAACATGGTTTCAATTTTGTCTTCATTTGGAATAACCAGAGCAATAAATAAAAAAAACAGAGTCTACACCTTGTAGACGAACGTAATTCCCTTCAAGTTTATGTTATTTCGATAGCTAAAAACCGTCAATTTGGCTTCTATGATTTCAAATTACAGGCATTTTAAAGATTGAATCAAAAATTCAGAGCTTACATCTTATGTAGATAGCTTATTTCTACACAAATCAGTCAAAAAAGTTGTCAGTTAAGTCATTTTTGGGAAGAAAACTGCACTTGAACTTTGTTAGAAGGTAGGTGACAGCAGCCTTAATACCTGCGTCCGTATTAAAGAAACAGACGACTATTTTAAATTGTGGCCCAAAAAGGCACAAGTCTCTTACCAAAAAATCGGTTCAATGAAACCGCAGCTTATTGAGGTGTCGCAGACGGTGGCGCTCGGATGTCAAGTCGGTGTCGTGACTCATCGGATGTCAATGAACCGAGCTTTATTGGTGAAACAGGTTTCGGTTACTTCATTTGAATTGTGATACTATTTCGAGCTTGGTGACGCACGGAACCTAACCTAACCTAACCTAAGCTGACGATTCTTACGGTTTTAAATTAATTTTATTGAAACTCTATAAGTAATCATTTTCTTTCTGACTATCAAAAAATATATCAACGATTTAGGCTTCTGGATCCGCTCAATAGTTACAAAAGTAAAAATACTACTTTTTTTTAGTTAGCTCGCTTCATCGTTGTTTTTTCTGCAATTTTTGGCTTTTCAAAGGAAAAAAAAAACACTCCAAATAATACATTAATAAAGCCTTGAGCGTAGTAATGTAAATTTTGTTTATTCGCCTGTTAAAACCGTCAAAGGATCTGCCTATTCATTTTACCAATATTATTATCGTTGAACATAATTCTCATGTTTACATTGGAAATGTACGTATTGTCGAAAGCAATACCAATTTACCAAGACATCAATCCTGAATTTATGTTCCATAGTAATCAAAATTATCATAAATAGGCTGTTGAGCGTGTAATGTATGGCGTATTCTCTTCAACAACCTACCAGATTAATTGGCAAATTTATGCGGTACCTTACAATAATTAAATGCGTAGGTGCATTGTAATATTGTACAATATGTAATATGATCTCCTGGAGCATGTTATTAAGTAGCTCATCATCTGCTTGAAGCATCGATTAAACTGACGAAGCAATTCGATGGGGAAGAGCTTTATCAATAGGCTTGTAATCAAGCAATGTTACCAATTCACTATATTATCTTGTTAATTTTAGTAAGTAAAGATACACGTTGGTTTCGATGTTACGATGTAGACAAGGCATTGTAGTATCGACCGATTCTATAACGATTTTTTCTAATATAACTATTAATATCCAATACCTAACAAAACAACACACATTAACTGACAGCTCACTTTCATTAATAACTCAAAATAGACGCATTATTACAGCAATTAATCAGTTATACAGGAACTTGTTCTACATACAGCCGATCCAGATGTGAAGTGTTCAACCATTCTTTATTCATCGGTTACATAAGCATGTGTTGTACAATCAGACGTTAATTTCGTGTAATAGTTAATAATACATTGTACCTATCAATAATTTAGAAAGGCTGATTTGGTTGCTTATCTGATAAGCTTATTATATAATCAGGACATTCGTGTAGGTCAATTTTATATATCGATAAGAGGTAACATTTTAGCTTTGTAACCATCCCTTCCCCTCTAGCAATATCTATTCCGCAAAAATACGAATTATCCGACCAATGTTACGCTTTTGATCAGTAAAATAGTTAAAATGTATATTTTATTTCACGATTAAGTACAACCTAATTTTTATTCATTTTTTATTATAATATATTTTAATTTCACATTAAATATTAATGTATTTATAATAATTTTATAATAATTTTTAAGGTAGGTATTAATAATAATTTTTCTTTGTATTTGAAGCTGTAAATATTTATTCAAATTAAATGTAGCAGAGTTATTAGACATTAAAAAATATATATATTTTGATTATAGTACATTAATGCTCTAAACACCTATTTAGGTATCCCAGTATACAAAATAGCAGGTGCACCAACTAACGAAAGGAACTCGGAAAATATGATCGTTTTCTCTTCATTTCGACGGAACTGCTACACTACCTGTTACTTGAACTGTTTTGCACACTGTCCGTCTAACTGGTAATGAACGATGACAGAATTATAGGTTTTCAAGCGTCAGTCTTACGCCGGTAGTGTTAAGTGGGTTTTTTCTTGACACTCTATTGCCCATTTATTATGTCTCCTGTCTTGTTGTCCCCACAGCAGCAGGTGCTTGAAGCCGCTAATTATTGCCATAAGGTGATTGGATATTACTTTGATTTATATAGTTCCGATTGTAGTTTTTGAGATAGTGTACATTTTCAACGACCGCAAATACAACTTTGTCTTGCTACAAATACTTTGTATAGCGGTTCAAATGATGCTAATACTTTCAGAATAAATTGGCTGTAACCTACCGACGGACACACAGACACACAGACTTGACAAAACTATGAGTGTTCCGTTTTCATGCATTCGACTACGGAACCCTATCTAAGTAATTTTAGCTGTCAACAAAATATGGTGGTATTTTGGCCATGTTGAAGGAAGAGGACGCCTTATTCAGTTAAAGTTGGAACGGAACCCTCAACGCGCGAATCCGATTAAAACTTGACCGGCTTATAAAGGTAGCTTTACTGAGTACCTTTTAGGGTACCTTTGGTATTTGACGTTCATAAGTGTCATGACCTAAATTGAAATAAAGATTTTGAATTTGAATTTGTAGTCACTACGAAATACTACTGATTAAACAATACTGTGTTCCTCTTCTTGTTTATCATAGTCATCATTCAACCTACTCATTTAAAATTATATTAGGATTTTATTGATAGCAACATCAATGACGAAAGAGGAAGCTATTACACATGCAAATTAGTGGTTTGACTAGACAGTTATCTTGTATGGGCAATTAGTATTACTGCCCTAGCATGTGGGCGATAAATACCTACGAAAATTATTGCAAATTCTTGAATAGTTGCCGAACTAAATCATGTGGCTTACATGATTTAAAACACTTGCTTGATATGAGCTAGTTTTCAAAGATTTATTATGCATTCAAAATATGGTTGCCTACTTACTTACTTACGGCATGTCACATTATTCGTGTTCATGACTAAACTTCAATTTTGATAAATATTAACAAAATAAAAGTTTAAAATTCATAAGCTCCACTACAATGTTAAGACTGTTCTTTACCAAGAATACCTACTTCTTGAAAGATACCTTGGTTCAATTTTGATAAAGATAATAAAAGCTATGACTTAGCATCATCATCAGCACTACTTAGAAAAAGTTATTACACCGTCAATTAAACTCTTGAACATATAGAATAAGGAACAAAAACTTCTTAAAACTTGTGGGAAATTCGTTTAATGGCAAAGTGTAAATTAAAAATGTCGAGTTATTTTTTTTGCGTTAACTGCGTTAGGAATCCAGGTCACTATGTAGTAATTCTTAAGGCCTTAATTATTGGCCCTTCGATTCTATCTTAATCGATTTCAAGTTAATTGAGATAGGTAACATAAACCATTTCGAGTCTGATGAGCTGTAATTATAACACATCAATTATAAGGTAACATAAGTAAAACGGAATTTAAGTAATTAGTTTTTTTCATTATTATTTCATTTTCAGAAGCTGAATCAGACGAGTATGTACCTACGAGTATGTACCCACCGAATTTGTTTTTTTATTCTGCAAAATTATTAGCAAAATTAAATCACAACATCCATCATATTTCCCACGATAAATAATTTGTAGCCCAGTTGCGATTATGGCGATATGGCGATTATCTGTAATTGACAGGTCCATTAATCACATATTCCATCGATTGAATGACATCACCTGACTTGATATAGGCCAATTTTATAATTAACACCAAAATGCATGAGATTTTGCACTAGGTACTTGTTATCAAGATACTTGCGCTTGTGCGGGTTTTCTCGCGTGGTTCGGGCTAACTGCGTGGTTAATATTTTGTTTTGTTTTATTATTAACCAAAACTATGCATCCCATTGTTACACAAATGTATGTTTTAATTACTAAGATAGTATTTGTAAGCTTACGAGATAACTTAAAAGTTTACGAGTTTTTAAAGAATGCTTAAAAAGATTATGTTATGAACTCTCTAGTTTGGTTTGAAAGCCTGTAGTGCCATATATTGTTTTAAACTTTCATGGTCACTAACGTTAGAATAGTAAGATACGGGATTGCTACCATGTACCTTATTATTTATGACAGTGCGCTTGCAACGGTGCCGAAATATCGGAAGCTCATAAATAATAAGGTACATTGTAGCAGTCCCGTATCTAACTATTTCGGTAGTGTCATATTACGATTTTACTTCCCTATTCATAAACAATATAACCTAAGAGGTGCAAAATAAGATAGTTCCCAAAATTTCTAGAAATGGCTAGGCTGACTGCATTGCGACAATGCACGTGTCACGGCCGCGCCTACCGGTGAATGTCCAAGGAATGCGTGCGCAACGTGAATTAAACATGGTACGTTAGCGGGTCCACGCCAGATCACATGTCGGATTTGGATTCCGAACGTTTTTGGATTGCACATGTCAACTATCCAACATGCTTCGTTTGCACGTTTTGTAGCGCCTAACAGAGATTTATGATTTCGGACTAACACTTTCTTACCTAGGTCACGCCGGTGTCTTACCGGCTTCTTTGTAGATTTGCAATAGGTGTTCTTAGGTACGAACATTAAAAAATACTTCTAAGTGTGTCTAAATAACACATACCTATTTCTATTGTTTCATCTTAGTCAAGCTGATAGATAGAGCAACTTTAGCTCGACAATCAACATAATTACTTGTGTTACAACCACAAAAACCTTCTTAAATGGACATAATGAATCTGCATCCTAAGTTACATTTGATGTCGATGAGTTGAGTCACTCTTGCCTGGCAATCAACACACTTGTATCACAAAAAATACATCAAAAATAAACGGAATACCATAACTAAATATAGGGCAAAAATCGTAAATAAAATAAAAGAAGTTCAATGTAAACGTCCTTGTAAAGTAATACTCGACACTCCCACTCGCTCCAATTTCTGCGCCTTTTGCACTTTCACTGTCTTTGTAAGAATGTTTGCGCAACGCCACATCGCGTGCATAATATTAACCGATACAGCTTTGTCAAAAGTAATTATCGTTAAGAAATAAGTGCACCAATGGATACTGGTGCACTTTTTGCCGAGAATTTCATACAACACCGAAACTGATCAACGATCAGTTAATGATATTATTTAAACACAATGCCGGGAATAAGTTTATTTCATCGCTGTAAAAGGGCATGTCCCAGTTTTGAGGTTTACGATCAAATTGAATTTAATGAAGTACCTTGAAAATACATTGAAATAAGACTAAAATAAAACAATGAGTGGCTCCAATTTTATAATTACCTATCAGTCGTCGTAATCTAAAAATACTTAAAATTTAAACTATTCTAGTGCGAATCATAGTAAAGTGGCCATCACACGGAAATATGTACGAGTAGATTTACACAATGTCAGAACAGTTTTGTTATTAACATTTATTATTGTATTGTCGCGTTATTATCAAATAACACTAATACATAAATAATAAATAAATTCACCTTTTTATCAAAATGCATGAGTACCTAATAAATCTTAGACAGATTTTTGGTTCTAATTGATTTTAGTTTGATTTACATCTGCATAAATTACAAAATTTTACTAAATAATTTACCAATACAAAAACAAAAAAATAAATTAACAAGTACGCCTAGACTTCAGTTTATCACCAATAACAAACCTATACTTACAATACTTTTTGGTTCAGCCACGCTGCACAGTCTACTTTGTATTTACTTTAATTAAATTTAAATATCAAATATATCTAGTAAGTTTATAACTGGTTTTCTCTTTTTAATTACTTTTCGTACTACTTCTCTAGGGCCGTTGTTTCCTCTCGGGGGAGAAATGAATCGGTCCTCATCGTCGTCGCTGGGGTACCGCGGACGATCGAAATCATCGTAACTTTCGTGGTTGTAATCGTTCGGCATGTCCTTCATTGGTTTCTTATACTTCTTTTTAGGCACCAATATGTAGTCATCCAAGTCGTCACTCAGTTCTGGATACTTGGGCGGTTTGAACTTCTTCTTAGGACGGGAAGGAATATCCTCCGGATAAAACTTTTCGGGGATAGGTGCGTCAGGTAGCGTCGGGAAACTGTGTTTCATTGAAGATGCTGGCTTGACATTGTCCTCAAATTTTGATTTGTACCCGTATTTGTACGGGTATGGCTTATCAAAATCAACATTTTCATACTTTTCAAAATTTTCTTTAAAAGAGTTCGAAGAGAAACTCGGGTACCTTTGTTTATTATCGTCTGAATCCAAAATACTTGTGTACATATTTTCGTTTTCTTTTTGCTTCTTTGTTTTGCAATTGGGGTCGACGTTGAAACCAACGTGCGATTCTGCTTCATCATAAGGATGTTTGATAGAGTAGCTATGGGTATATTCGCTGGGTTCTAAGTCATGTGGGTAATGCGGTTTTTTCCTTGCCGAGTAATCTTTGAACGAATTGAAATGCGGTCTCGTTCTTTTCCGTTGACTTTTTGGGAAATAATCTGATTCGGGATCGTCGGAGTATTCATAATATCTTTCGTAGTCTCTCATTGCTTTGTCTTCGGCGTCGTCTGTTAGACTGCGGCTCGTTTCAGCGGCGTCTGGTTCTCCGTTGTTAACGACTGCTCTGAACCCTGTGTCGGGACCTGCTGAGTATTCAACGCTTCTCACTGAGCCGTCTGGTTCTACTACGCTGTAGTGACCTGAAAATAAAAAAATTAAGTTTTAAATATATATAAACGTTAAATAATATTTACACAATTCAACCTATAAAATGAAGCACTACGCGTGTGTATTGTTTGAAGGATAGTCGATTATGGCATTACAGCAGTAGACAACAAGCATATGGAAAGCACTAGAGCTGTCAGATAGATCATTATGATATGGATTATATTGATTTGCCCACGCATAATTAACAGCGATGTATGTGTAAATATTATGTTACGGAATTAAAATTCATCATCTTCAATACATTAAATGTGTCTTTGAAAGTATGAACATCATATTCCTATGTTGCTTTGTTAAATTCCATCTTTATTTGTTATTACCTTTTACAGTATCACCATCTTTTGCTTCCCACACGGTTTTGATGTCCCCAGTTTTAGTGTCAGACACGCCGTAGCTGAATGAGTAGCTTGGATTTTCCTGAAATTCAAAGTAATTTAAATTGCAATACACCGCCAATCAAGTTTTTATCACTGCCTCAATTACACACTGGGTTCGTATTAGAGAAAAAAACGTCTAGGGAATGTATGAAGTGATAGCTCGCGTGTGCAAATTCGGTATTTTACCCGTAATGACATTCTATTGCATGCCCGCTTATTATAGTTTAATATTCTGAATAGCTAATGAGCGATATAATTGTTTCCATAACTCTGGAATGTAAGTACGTAATTACAAACAGTTTCAGTACATAAATGACAGTTTGCCCGTCAATCTGGCTTGTTGTAACGCATGATGCATAATATGTTTCTCGATCACGTTTTAGAACGTTTACTATTTTACAATTTCAAATGACTGCAACTCTGTAAGCATAGGTAAAACGGTAGGAAAGTATAAAAACGTTGTGTTCGATTAAATGTTTTTTTAATGATATTCAAATGAAAACAGTAACATTAATCTGTCAATTAATAATATCAACAATGCTAAGTCGATGTCCCAATAACTTTTGTTGAAAATATCAAGTTGTTTTACGCTTTAATTAATTGAAGTGGAAGTTATTTCCTTTATTATTGTAACATTAAGAAACTTCTAGTTGTAATGTACAGTTACGTTGTCATTATTCATAAATTCATACCCATTCAAGCGCTTAATATTTTAAAGAAATTCCGAAAGCGTTACGTTTGGACAAAAACTTGAATTTATTCAGTGAATACGACATCACTAGTGCGTAAATAGTTATGAAGTCATTGCTCTTCTTAAATGTCACTTGCTCGCGGTTATGTTGACGCCAAGTTCAAGATGAGTCGGCGCCCGCGCATCGCATCGCAACGCTACTCAATGTCAATGACGGATCGTTCGCTTTCGTTTGCTTCCGCCACGTTCACTTTTAATCGTGAATATTTATGGCGGATCTGTTACGTGTCGGAAAACATAACCGCGTGCTGATAGTTAAATGACGGTTTGAATGAAAGACGATTAATTGAAACTCATGACCACAAAGTTTGTGCGAGGTAAGGATTTCTGGTTCAGATATCTAATTGGAATGAAGTATTTTATATAATACTATCAAAGAAATTGTAAACATTAGAAAATAGTAGTTTTAATTTGCAGGTAGTAATCTGCAACAATTATGCATGTAAACCACACAAATTATTCATAGAAGGTTAATATGGATTACAACAATGTAAGAAATTACACATGACTGAAAGTAAAACGGTAAAGTAAGAAATAGTTTGGCCAACAGTACTGAACCACCTTGACTTGGCTTTTGCATATTTTTTAAGACAAAATGTAACAATCTAGATCGACAAAACGAGTTGTCATGTTGCTATGGAGAAAAGTGGGTGAACTGGCTCGCAATATAAACCGATATTTCGACACACGGTTACCACTTTCGATAAGTATTTGTACTGCTTATATCGTATCGTTTCGTCAATGATACTGCATTACGAATAATTATATTGCCAATAGTTATTAAGCTCAAAACTATTGCGGAACTTTGATACCTTAATAAGTAAGTAAGTAGGTGTCGGTATGAATTCTCATTGAACCAGCACCCGCTGGTAGCTACCTATGAACGCCTTTGTAGTCTAACTATCAGTGTCAGTTAATTTGAATTTATAAATATTAATTTTCAAATGAGTTTAAAATCACTATCTTACTTCCCTGCAAAAAATATTTTTGGTATTTTTTACCAAATTCATAATCTTTATTATATCTTTTCCATTGGGACTGGAACTAGAACTAGGAAATTTCAACTGGAGTCGGCGTACTATATATTTTCTCTACCATACAATCCTATCATTACACGTCACTGGATCATCCACTGCTTTCACAATCATATTAATGTTTCATATTTTTTACCAAATAATGCTTTTGTTGTTTTAATACATGCAATTGTGTTGGTTCTGAAATGGACTTATTCGTCCATTGGTAGACGTAAGAATTGTCTCTTCACTAAACATAATTTTATAAATTCCTATTGAAATTATAGTTAAGTGAAAATATTTTTAGTTATGAGTGTTTTTTTAGCGAAATAAAATAAAATACTACGCAAGTTCTAATTGGAGCAAAGAAAACATCCCCTATGTTTCTTTTGCTCCGTGTTTTTCAGATTCATAGATTCGAATTCCTACATTTTCAATCCTCGTTACTTTCAATTTTTATAACACTGCTTAACAGCTCAATATTTTGTATACCATTACTTAAAGTATAATAATTAATAACATAACTTACTTTGCTCACAGTTTGCTGTTCCAGCTCTGTCTCAATGAACTCCTCTTCTTGACAATTCAATGCCAGAAAATTTGCCAAGAGGATCTAGAATTGTTTAAAAAACTACATTTAATACCACCAAACAATACCTTCCGAAAATTTTAAATATTTTTACATTATAGTGTTTTAGAGAGCTATAGCAATTAATAAAATAAAATAAACTTACCAATAAAACAAGAGCTTTAGCCATGTTGTTAGTAGCCACTTTAATCCTATATCACCATTAGTTTCCACCGACACCAATTACAAAACTAAAACAGTTAATAAGTCAAGTGTTAGTATTTAAAAATCAGGCTGTTAGTTTAAACCTGTCCATTGCCAAGGTTGGGATATCGCAAAGACGGGCCGTGGCATCCACCACTTCGCTATTTATAAATGCACACATGTTCAGTGCTATTCAGTGCATACGCATCACGCACACGTGCACATTAACAGTGGCTCAGAGATCCAATCGTTGTGGCAAATTGCTGAGATAAGCGAAAATGCGGAAAGATTATCTGCAGGAAGACGGCTGTATTGTTACAAAGTGGAGGGATGGACATTGTCAGGTTGCTTTAGTAAGAAGGAACAATGATTTCTAAATATTTGATCGGCGTCAGAACGTGTATAATTGTTAAAAAAACATTAAATTTTAAAGGTACATATACGGTTTGTAATGAATTATTTTTAGTGAGTATCTTAGACCTACCTATCTATTGTACCTTAATGCAAAAAGCAAAAAAAGGGCTCTACATTTCTTACGCTGTTTAATTATTACTTTTCAATTTTGGTTCTGTATACTTTGAGCACTTTATTTTAAACAAATCACTTTGAAATAAACGACACTGGTTATCAATATTATATTAACATCTCCAATTTAATATAAAAAACAACAACTATACGTGAAACACACCTAAAATGTTAACCAGCGCAAGCTGTTTCGGTATAGGCTATATCAGTTTCAAATATCGGCAAAATGTACTAATTAAAATTACCATAAACACAACTGAAACAATTCAGTAGTCATTAGACCGTGGTTTACTATCAACCTGTCCCTAAACGATTAAAACTATAGTTATGCAATAAACAGTTCGAAGAAAAAGCATCAATACAGTAAAAGAGCGGTTACGATAACAATCAAATAGCCGAAGATGCATAATTCAATTTATTTATGCAACCGAACATGCAAATCGTGGAATGCGAACTTTCATACAAATCTAATTGTCCGTGTTACAATTCGTTTTACGATTACACGTTAATTTATTATTCTGGCACTTATTGTCCATCATTGATTTCCTCAAAAAATATTAAATAGAAACTACTACTACTACTACTCTTTGTGTATCAATCAATCGACTAATGTACTACTTCTTTGTATCGACTCTACCTACATACTTCCAACACTATCCAATTAGAATAAAAACTAAAAAGTTATGATAGGAACCTCCTTGTTACTCGTATAAATCGTGTTACATCAACACCTCATTTATTATACCTACATGATTTATTACTACAACGGACTCAAGAAAAAATAAAAAGTAATTCGTGTATGAAATTAGAAATTAAATAAAAAAGTAACTGATATCCGCAGTATAAAACACATGTATTACACGCTTTAACAACCTATACTACGTACTTATATTTTTTTTTTTAATTAGGTATTGCAAAATCATCTTACACATGTAACATTAAAAATATGTGTATGTAAGTAAATACATACTTGTTATATCTTCTGCATATTTTAACTTCGACAATATTTTAAGACTCGTATTAGTAAACAAGGTGATCGAAATATTTGCTTACTATAGATTTAGTTCAGTATTTTATCTGATATACGTGACGAGTTGCTAATTTGCAATAATTA
This sequence comes from Pyrausta aurata, assembly GCA_963584085.1. Taxonomy (NCBI): domain Eukaryota; kingdom Metazoa; phylum Arthropoda; class Insecta; order Lepidoptera; family Crambidae; genus Pyrausta; species Pyrausta aurata. Next base: position 5,234,975 of record OY757256.1, on the reverse strand, counting down.
CTATTGGTCGATAATCTGATCAACATATTCTTGTCAAATACTATGCTATAGTTTATCTAGCTAGGTCTAAATTATTCAAACTTAGTTTTGCTTGAAGTAACTGCTTTCTCGTAAGAACTGAACGTATTTGATACTCATATCAATCAAGCATATAACGGAATCATAAACTTTAATTATAGAAAATGCTTCAATTTCACATAAATAACCAAACTCAATGTTTTGATCGGTAAAACCGATGTAATACAATTACGCAAGCAATAAAACGTTAAAACAGCTGTTTTACTAACGGGTCTTTAGTGTAGTGTTAAAAACGCGTAAACACTAGTATTTTTAGTTCCTTATTTTACGGAATTGGAGATTATCCGATTAGAGGTATACATAATAGAGCAAGCTTGTAACAATATACTTTGAAAGAAGTAAGTAGTGATAGTGAGGTAACAATGGTAACATGGCTGGCTATTGTTAATGATAAGAATAATGAAAGAAAGCAGTTGCTTTCGGAGTTCTACGTCCAGGTTCGATGGTTGGTTGAAAAATTCTTATTATTGCAAACGCGATGAAAGCGAGTGACAATATTAAAAATATGACAAACATTTTCAGTAATAATGTTGTGGTTAATTTTAAAGTCACTTGTCTGTAAATCATATTTCAATTTATTAAATAAAATTCATCATAAATATTACTTTGTCGACACGTATTTGCTAGTCTTCGCACCTGTTTCACAAGCACATCCCAAAGAATAACTTAAAAAAGAACACATTTTGTGTAATTTTTAGCAGAAAAACTACCCAATACAATCAGGCCCTGTATTTAATAATCCTAAATATCTATCGACACTAGAATAAAATACCTCCCTAATAAATCGGTACTCCTAAATCATAGTACCTTGCCAATTGAAGTGTAACCATTGATAGAATCCAAAGTGTTATCCATTAATAATTTTGCTTTTTTATTAATGGCTGCTCAACAATGTTTCATGCACGAGCTATTTTCTAACAATGATGAATTTCAGTAGGAACTTTTTTCTAGACGTTCAACACTTTCTTTTGTGAGTGATGTAGACTAATTGGTCACTATCTTAATGATGAGCAGTTTTGTGTTTTATTTATGTTATAGTGTGCAATACTTTAATTATAAGAGCAAAAATTAGTTATTAAAATTTTGCCTATTTAAGATACTTATTCGAAACAAATTTATGTATCATCGTTAGATTTTTATTTTCAGAATTATATATCAACTTCATTACATAATCACAATCAAGTTTATTGATATAGCACTTTCAAGTAACAGACGAATAAAACAAACAATAAGTCTTATAGTATTTTTATTTTGGTTATTTCGTATCAAAACAACAATAACATTTGTTTTGTTGACCACCTTATAACTACACAATTATCGCATTTTGCGATTTCGAAGTGTAACATAAGTACTTATAATAAATACACGCAGAAAATATGAGTATCACAGTAATTTGCTAAATGAAGTTTCACTAAGGTAATTTCAGCGCTATATTAGCTAATAGATGGCGCAAAAAATGTGTAACAGCTGATGCTACTACAAAAGATCCATCTAGCGGCAGCAGTACAAACTAAATTATTACTTTTTGTCTTTCTAGCGCCATCTATCGGGCCTAAGAAGAATTGCGTTGTATCTAGGATGCTTTTGGTTGCTTTTGTAACGCCATCTAGTGGTATCCGTAGTAACCTCCGTCGTAGTGGTTGTTATAGACCTGCGGGTGGTGAGCGTGGCCGATGCGCTTGACCACGGCGTTGAACCCGTTGTGCTTGTCGGCTGTGTACTCGACTATGCGTGTGGTACCATCGGGCTCCGCCAGAGAGTATGCACCTGGTAAAAAAATCGGTTAAAGTTTTATGATCAATATTGTTATTATAAAAATGCCGTATACTGAAAATCGATCTCTAATTACAACCTTCAACTCAAAAAGAGGATTTTCTTATCGAATGAAATTGGTGTCACTTTCATTGGCATCATCATCATCATTATCAGCCGAAGGACGTCCACTGCTGAATATAGGCCTCCTCCATGGCTTTCCACAACGACTGGTTGTGAGTGGTCTGCATCCAGTGCGATCCTGCGATTTACAAGGTCGTCTGTCCATCTTGTCGGTGGACGTCCTACGCTGCGCCTTTGGTCGAAGGGTCTCCAATCTAGGACTTTTCTGCCCCAACGGCCATCAGCTCTACGCGCTATGTGCACTGCCCACTGCCACTTGAGCTTACTGATTCGCAGGGCTATATTCGTTACCTTAGTTCTTCTACGTATCTCCTCGTTTCTGATTCGATCTCGTAGAGAAACACCGAGCATAGCCCTCTCCATGCATCCATCCTCTCAGTGGCATGTAAATCTAGAGCTAATCTAGAGGCTTAATAATAGTTTTAAACACTTAAACATACATATTTAATATTTATAGATGAAGTTACCTCTTACTACATCACCGTCGCGGGTTTCCCATTGAGTTTTGTGGTCACCAGTGTGGGGGTCTTTAACTGAGTAGTCAAAAGCATATTTCGGGTACGCCTGAAATAAAAGTAAGAGCATTTTATCAGTTTGGCAAAACATTACCTGCTGTGAGACTGGACGCGTTGAAGTCTTTTGTATTGAATGTCTAAAGTTAATGGTATAAAAGATTTCAACGCGTTAGTTTAAAGGTGTATTTTGTTAATGATTTTTTCTTCTCAACACACGTCAAGATGATGTTTATTCAAGAAAAGATTCCAAAACATTGGACAAAAATGACATTTTAAACTTGTTATGATAGTAAGTCGGGCTCAACATCTACTTAGCAAATGTTGCTTGCATTTTACGGTTGTTATTCTTTAGTTATGATTGTGGTCCTATGACACGGTCAGTTGAGCCCTTTCCCGAAGGTCAATAGATGTCATCACATACGTCAATGTTGCGTCAAAATCTTGCAAGTGGTCACGGGTGCTTACCCACAGCCGTGGTCCGTGGCTCCTGTCGCCGTAATACGTGCTATTTTCACGTTACGATGTCTTTTGTGTACCGGTGCTTGCAGTGTAATATTGTATGTACTTGTACTCGATAATGATATAAGGAAATCCTACATTCTAAGTATATGCAGCGGAAAGGGAGAGGTAATTTCATTTCAGAAGATGCTCAAAAGACTGGAACGTAGAGAAAAATAGAAAATCTAAACAATAATTATCTAAATCTGATCTTAAAATCGTTCTTATTTGTATCGTTATCATCATCATCACCATCATCATCATTATCAGCCAAAGGACGTCCACTGCTGAATATAGGCCTCCCCCACGGTTTTACACAACGACCGGTGGTAACCGGTCTGCATCCGATAGGGCAGAAAAGTTCTAGATCGGAGACCCTTCGACCAAAAGCGCAGCGTAGGACGTCCACCGACAAGATGGACAGACGACCTTGTAAAGATCGTAGGATTGCATTGGGTGTATCGGTATAGTAATAAAATTATTTTTAAGTAACCGTTAAGGTTATTGAACGTCTCTGAGTATGCTTGAAGTCTTTATATACTCGTATTGATGTCGCCGCCACCTACATGCATTGTCCGCAGAGTATTACTAATTATTAAATAACGATCTAATTACTTACATAATAGTCGCCATGTGCGTCGCCCTCGTAGCCTCCGTAGCCGGCCGCGTTGTAGCCAGCGCCGTAGCCACCGATGTAGCCTGCGTTAGCCGCCGCGCACACAGCGACAAATACTAGTACCTGTAATAAAATTGTAAATGGTTGTTAAGTCGTTGCATTGATTAGGATTTACCATTGTAATCGGTCATTACCGAAGAACACTTACATCTTAAGATCAGCATAAATTAACTTGTGGTCCCCAAGTCCATCCACGCGATTCGATTTAAAAAAAGGTTGTAGCGTGATGTACTCTCTAATGGATTCAGTTTTTCCTGAGATTAACGCGTTCAATCCAACTAACTCTAACTTTATATTATGAGGACATGAAATTAACATAAAAATTTGTGTTTGTAATATGTCTTATTAAAGGAGGCACCTTCAAAGTCTAAAATTAAATGATAACCTATATCGTTGCATAAAACGGCAAGTGTTAATAAATAATCATGGTCAATCGGTCATTGTCTAGAACCAATTGTACCATTGACGTCCCATATTAAGCCACTTGCATATCTGCATTGTTATCTCCTCATTACTATGCTTAATTAGCTTTGTTAATTTTAGCCCAATCACGATAAGATTTCGCATACAAATCACATGCCAATCATGAAATACTACTTGCATTTACCAAAACATACATTCTATCGCGATTTCAACTTTATACTCATGGTCGTGAAGATACAAAATTTGATAATTACATAGATATTCCATATTCTCCAAAATTTCAAATCAGACATGGAACTCTCGACTTCAAAACTATGGCAATAAAGATCAGAATATGTTACCGTAGATTTTATATTGGATCAGTTATCTCTTGTGCATTAGAATTAGAACAATGGGACAAGCAAAAACAAAAGCCGGAAGCTGGATACACTTTCCGTATCCATCCCTTCTTCTTATGGGTTTCCATATTATTGCTTGATATTACTACCAAGAAGTACCGACAGCAAGAACAGCAAAATTGAATAAAATTTTAAGAAGTAATCTTACTCGGATATGCCAAGTTTTTTATTTTATTAATATTTATCCGCCACGATACCCTCTGAACATTCCCGTTAAGATTGTAATTCCAAAATTATTATTAGCCTACAAAACAAGAGTTGTGTATTTTTCCAAATTAATCTTAGAACCTTCTATCACTATACACTTGAATATTGCGGAAGCATGTATAAATATTATTATAAAACCATTTATTTGTTGACTGTACATTATAGTTATGCGACGGTAAAGATGAAATAAACCGGAACGTGCGTGATGTTTTTATAAAGAGCTGATTATTTGTGAATATCGGTTGCGTCCTGCTAACCGCGGGGGTCGGCAAAAAGTATACAGTTTCAATAACACTATTTCACGGTTTTTGGTTATCGTGTTACAGTTTTTGTTATTTTATTCTATGTCATTGGTATTTGTATTTATTAATATAATTTGGAACATCGATGAATTTTGATGAATTTTCGGGCAACAGTGAATGTGATAAGGACACCTTCCACCATTAAAGATTAACAGGCGTTAAGTCATCGAGGTATAATACTTAAAATATAAATTTATTCGGAAATTTTAAAATATCCGTTAATTTAAAAATAGGTACTTTTATAATTAGTTTTACAGTTCGTTCATGTGTAATATATTACCTTCATCAAGTTTTTAATTGCGTCGTCAACAACACATAAATTGTGGCTCATAATAATTAACCCTAAAATATTTTGCTGCAATAATCCACTGAGGCGAAACACTCCTGTCATATTTATAAACATTACTTGGCAGGTACTTGTCTATTTTTACCGGTAGTGAAACAACATTTCACGCATTTCAAGAAGCTGTCACCCAACTAAGTTTCTGCAACGACAATATGACAAAAGATTCCGTGAACGTGGCGAGTTCATTGTAAGATATTCTTGTCAGAATAATGATTATAAAAATGACTTATTGATACAAAAACTGTAACAAGATTTACATAATATTTTTGTCGCAGTAACGCACCGATGGTTTTACTGAATGGGTGCCTAAGTTAGTTCGTATTACATGCGTGTTGCGAAATTAGGTACTGATAATTTTGAAAATGGAACGCCAAGAAATGGGTTTGTAGGTGATGCTGGTCACCAACAGTTACTTATCGGTAACAGTTAACCCTCAATCAACTACATTACAGTAGACCCAGTTCGATTCTAAATTTGGAATATTACACGAACACACAATGCAAAACCAAAAAACCATTGTACCATGGATTATGCAAGACAAAACTATGACACCTTTTTAAATGACTAAAAATAAACTAGGTAACTTTACCTATAATATTGAACCTACGTATTTGGTCTCGTTTAATCTTGAAGCACACTTTAAAGAAATCATTTAGAGCTATTCATGATTTATTTTACATATGAAAATAATAAGATTTTCAGAAATAAGAACTGGTATGGAAAATTTGAAAACATATGGGAAATTTTCACTAGAACGACGTATGCTCTAGAACCAAAATCCATTATTTAAAACTATACAATTCCACTGGAACTTACTTGGAATCCGCGCATATTTTCAAAGTCTGGTTCAATGGTCACTTTCGTCCTCTTCAGCCGAGCCGACAGGAGCAGAACTGACACTGTGGGCTGAGCAGCCGGCACAACATTTATAACAAGCGCCGTTGCACCACCGCTGATTGTTGACGTATGTTTTGGTTGCGGCCAGTAAGCTTTTTCAGGTAGTTTTTTGACTATGGTCAACAGTTTGCATGGTGGATTCAGAGGTTGATGTTGTTGCATTGTTGTGTTATGGGATTAGAAAAAAATCGCTCGCTCGTAGATCAGTTAGTAATCAGTATTTTTGTAAAGGGCAAATAACTACTTTATCAAAATGAATTTGATATATTTGACAAAGATTAGAGGAACGTTTGTTGTGTATTCAAGAATAAAGATATCAGATTTCATTGTGATTATATTTGATTCCTATTTTATGTGTGAAAATTACCGATTTGTATCACAAACAACTTAAAGATACAACAAGTTTCAAACCATTTGATACGAGTTCTATGTACTAAGACAAAAGTAAAAAGACAAAATTACGAAAACACTAACGCAAAGTTCCTATACAAATAGGTTACAAACTGAATAAATAACGAGCAAACTGATGTGATTACTTACACATATTTGTTTGCTGTCTGGCTATTGAAAATAATTACCTAGTAATGCTTTCCCACTTAGTTGATAGAAATGAATAAGTACTTTGAGTAATCCTTAACTTATTTAGTACCTACTTATCTTTTTGTATGCCTGTATGTGTTTTCGAAAATGACGCTTATTCAAAAACATAGATTCCTACACTAATGTTTTTTTATAATTAACTAGAAGCCTAAATATACCATCGTGCCCAAATATTATCCAGTGCCAACGATATCACATACATTCATTCAGAGTTTTTTCACAGATTTTCACTTTATTATACATGTTATAAATATGAAAGTATTTTCTATCCGGAAAATTTACTATATTCTGACACGATAAATATAGATCATTATCACGTCTTGAGGATTATTTAGTCTAACAAACCTTCCTCATGCGTGCCTATTAAAATATCATGGTATCAAAAACACCTGAAGCTACTTGTCACGGTAATTCTTAGCCAAGATAAGCAGGGCTAGACGTATAGCGACATCGGGCGATTTATTATGAAACGTAAACGCTGTAGCTTATTATGTAAACCGGGAAAAGTAGATCAAGTCCTGTGATCGATAATGTTATAAGTATATGAGAACAGTCAGCGCAGATTGTAGTAAGATTCACATTGTAGCGACACGTAGAAAAGGCAATTTAAAAACCGGCCAAGTGCGAGTCGGGCTCGCGCACTGAGGGTTCCGTGCCAACTTTAACTGAATTAGGGATTCTTACTTCCACTTAGCCAAAATGACACAATATTTTGTTGACCGCAAATATAACTTTGTTTTTCATAGTGTTTGTATGAAAGACAAAGTTATATTTGCGGTTGATAAAAATGTGCTATATCTCAAAAACTGCTGATTCGATTTCGCTCAAACTAATTTTCGTTGTACTTTATGTTGAGATCTACATTACATATTTTTTTCAAAATTTTCACTTCCTTAGTTCAAAAGTTAGATGGGGGGGGGGGGACGCCCATTTTACCACTTTGAAAGCGTCTATATCTCAAACGTTAGACTTTTAGAAAAAATGGTTTTAAGAACCTCAAGTCATTTTGAAAGACCTATCCATAGACATCCCCACACGTATAGGTTTGAGTAAAAAAAATTGTTTTTGTTTTAGTTTCATGTATGGGATCCCCCCTATTATATCATTTTTTTCAAATTTTTTGTACCTGAATTGGAAAGCGGTAAAAAAGATACACCTACCTACCAAGTTTCAGCGGTGTGATGCTAATAGTTTCAGAATAAAGTGGCTGTGACATACGGACGGACAGACAGACAGACAGACAGACAGACAGACTTGACGAAACTATAAGGGTTCCGTTTTTTGTCATTCGGCTACGGAACCCTAAAAATGAGTCGAAAACTTACGAAATTACCAATCAATAGTCATGTAACAAAGTGTGATTTTGTTTAATGACGTCTAGTTTAGGGCCTCCTCCTTTATCCAATACTTGCCTGAAAGAGTGATAAGACCGCAAAAGTTGTACCCCTATTAATAAGCACCTATAACGAAAAGAACCCTCTTTTATAATAAATCCTATTATAATGCCTCCAAACATGTTTCACTTTAGGATTTAACTCCTTTTAAAGCCAAGAAAAGCTAGTGTTAATGAATTTATAATTTGTTTTTGTTGGCTTTTTATGCTTGTCTATGGTATGAATATTTTACGGGTTATTTCAACAGTAGAACCTAACTCTTTATGAATATTGCTCAGAAATGTGGTTGACTGGATTTTATTACTGTAAATAATTACAGCGGTATTGGTAACGTACAAAATTAACTTTGAGCTACTTTGATCACCTAGGATTATAAATATTTTAACTACGGAAAAACAATAAAACTGACCAACAATTAGTGTTCTTGTGTTTGATAAATAAATGCTCAAAATAAAACCGGTTAAGTGCGTGTCGGACCCGCGCACTGAGGGTTCCGTGCCACCCTTAACTGAATTCAGGGTCGACTTACTTTCACTTAACGAAAACATCACAATATATTGCGACAGCAAAAATAACTTTGCTTTTCATAGTGTTTGTATGAAAGACAAAGTTATATGTGCGGTTGATAAAAATGTGCAATATCTCAAAAACTACTGGTTCGATCTCTTTCAAACCAATTTTCGTTGCAAGTTTTTGTTGAGATCTACATCATATTTTTTTTTTTCAAAATTTTTACTTCCTTAATTCAAAAGTTAGATGGGGGGGGGGACGCCCATTTTACTATTTTGGAAGCGTCTATATCTCAAACGTTAGAATTTTAGAAAAAAATGGTTTTAGAAACCTCAATGTCATTTTAAAAGACCTATCCATAGACACCCCACACGCATAGGTTTGAGTAAAAAAAAAAATTTTAGGTTTTTGTTTCGTGTATGGGAGCCCCCCCTTAAATATTATTTTTCTTACTTTTTGTATCTGAATCGGAAAGCGGTAAACAAAATACACCTACCTACCAAGTTTCAGCTATGCGATGCTTATAGTTTCAGAATAAAGTGGCTGTGACATACGGACGGACAGACAGACAGACAGACAGACAGACAGACAGACAGACAGACAGACTTGACGAAACTATAAGGGTTCCGTTTTTTGCCATCGGCTACGGAACCCTAAAAACTGTGGTAAGATGATGGTGTAAAGATGAATAAGACAAAGATTACCTCGAAACAAAAAAAAGTCAAATTAGATACGTACTACTACATATAGTTTGGGTAATAAGTAAGGTATATTTTGAATACGGTGTCACAATTGACCCCGAAGTTAAAGGACCAGAACTAAGTATATAAAACTTAAAAATATTTATTGTAAGTATTCAAATGCGTGATTACAATTTACTGTTTATTGTTATTTTGACCATAGCATGTTTATTGTTGGCTACAGGCTCTATCTTTGGGCGTACTAAGAGTGTACTAAATAGTACCTAAGTACCTATTCATTGCAATTTTTTTGCATGACTAATGAATAATGCTTTCATTACCATTATTATTACCTTTCGTTAAAAAAATAATGCAGTTTTGACGACCAATAAGTATGCAGATTTTGCCAAAAGTAACCATTTTTTATCTAAAAGTGACAAATGGCTTTGAATTTGAAAATGGTTAGCAATGAAATGGAATGACAAACAGAATTATTTTGGGTGAGCTAGCTCCATCGTCGTCTCTATCTGTGCCGCCTCTGCTCAAGCCTGGAGACAAGAGCGAAGCCATTTATAATACATATAAAATATACATATGTGGACAACGCACAGTGGCCCCATAGTAAAGCTTAGTGCGGATAACACCCAGCCAAACTACCTAAATACCTATTTGGAATTGAATCAAAAACACAATATTCAGGCATTTTCAATTCTTCACTTCATTCAAGTAAGATAAATTCCCCAAGACATCGAAGCATTAGCCCAGGGCCCTGTTTAATAAACATTACAATTCGACAATTTTGTAAATAACTTACATATTTGTTAAGTTTTATTACAAGTGCTGTTTAATAAACCTTACAAATATGTAGAAAATCTACAAGTAAAAACCTTACAAATATTGTAATTATAAATGCTGTTTAATAAACATTTACATATGTAGAAAACGCCTGTAGAATTCGATGACAAAATTGTAGTTACAAATTTGTAGTTGTAAGTTACAATTACATAAAATGTAAGATTTTGCTGTCAATTATTTTTTTAATTAACGAGGGTGGATTCATAAATATTAAGTAGCATAATGCTTTATAAAGTACTTTCTTATTTGTTTGATACGTTACGAAAGTCATGGAGCATAGTAACAAAATATTGATTCTGTCTCTAATATATGAGAATAAGGATATTTTATTCGGTAGGTTTAGTGAAACACTTACTCACGATATAAAAATAAAAAAGTGGAAAGACATTGCTGAACAGTTAAAATCATTAAGCATCTATAACAAAGACTGGAAATACCTACGTGATACAACGTGGCAAAACTTTAGAAAAAGGACCATCGTAAGTAGATTTTTAAGTTATTGGAATAGTTAATGTTATACTGGGTAACTATATCAAAAAGGTGTTATAGCCAAATCATCCGAGGGCCTGCCTTTCTGTCTATTACATTTTATTTTTTTACTGGCTCGATAGCACAGTTGATAGTGATCTGCCTTTTGTGCTCAAGGTCGTGGGTTCGAACCCCATCCAACACAAATGAGTTTATTCTTAAAGTATTTGTGTTGAGCCTGGGTGATTTTTATGTATATGATATCAAACACTCAAAGTATTTTAATATTTTTAGGAAAAAAGGGACAATCGTCAGCAGACGGGATCAGGAGGAGGGAAGAAATGTAGATATGATGATGTTGATGAACTAGTACTCAAAATAATCGGGAAAGATTCTCCTGCAATAGAAGGTCTTAGCGTCCCGGAATCGTCTGGTTCAAACCAAGCAGAAGTTTATGAATTAGAGTCGGGTGAAGCTACAATAAATACGCCTTCAGACCTGCCTGAAGAAACTCCTACTCAAATCCCTTGTAGACAAAGAAAAATACCTCGCAGAATATCAATCAATGAATCAAATATTTCGCAAGGATATTTTGATCTTAAAACCCAAAAAATGGAAATAGATTTGAAATTAGCTAATGAGAAACTTGAAATTGCAAAGCGTGAACGGTACAAGCTAGATTTGGAAATATTAAAACTAGAAAGAGAATTGAACATACAGCAACCATCTAATTTTACGTCACAATTTTATGTAATAAATGATATTATTGATTCTTCTACTCCAATTGTTATCCAATCATCCAACCATGAGCAAACTGAAGACAGAGAAGACATTTTGAAATTAGCAATAAAAAGTATACAATAGTTTTAAACTTTACTTTCAAATAAACAATAATTCTTTAATCATGCATTTTTTTCATTCAAACAATTCTATTAATGATTGCAATACTCCAACACCTTCCTGTTCAAATACTTCCTCTCCGTCACTGTTAGCAACTTCGTCATCACGTTGATTATTTTGTTCTGAGTATGGAGTATAATACTGTGATCCTAAACGTTTTTCAATATTATGCAAAACTATACAGGATAATATAATTTTGCTTGCAATAATGGGTTGTACTCTTAAATGGTTCAGACATGGAAATTTTTCTTTTATTATGCCCAATGCATTTTCGACCATTCTTCGTGTTGATTTAAAGGCACGTAAATATCTTTCCAGTGCTATTGTTCTGGGTATTTGTATCGGAATTTTAGGTGTCATTAGCCACTTTGTCAGGCCATAGCCACTGTCTCCTAATATTATGGCATTACTAAATGGTCTCCATCCATTTCCCCATTCTCGTGCTAGCGAAGAGCACCTAAGTACCCTAGCATCGTGAACAGAGCCTGGCCATCTTGCACTTGCGTAAAATATTTCCAAATTTGGTCCACATACTACCATAATATTCATGGAATGATTTCCGTTTCTGTCAACATATGCGGATTCATTTTGGCGAGGAGCATCCATTTTGATTAACGAACCGTCTACAATGCCTGCTATTCTAGGTATATTGTATTTCATAAACAATCTAGGAATGTCGAGACAATTAGTTGGCCAGCGGACTTCTTCTCCAAATAAGTTACTGACCACAAACCTAGACACATTTTTTATGCAGTTGTGTATCGTTCCTTTACTTACACCATGTGCATCTGCTAAAACATGGTACTGTGAGCCACATCCCATCCAGTGCAATGTACACAAAATTTGCTGAGTGGGTGTAAGGGCTACGTTTCTATTTGAATCGAATTTAAGATGATGTCCAATTTTTGTTACCAAATATTCGACGGTAGTTTTGCTGACCCGAAATTTTTCGTTGAAAGTAAAATCTGTCACATTAAAACTAAAGTTTATCCGTTTACGAAAAACTCTCCGCTGCCGTTCACTTATATACTCATCTTCACTACTGTCACTACTTCCACTACTCGTTGTTAGGACCATTTTTATATATTTATTTCGATTTTCTTTACTTATTATGTCGAGGCACAGAATTGTAAATTTCTGACACACGGCGAGTCTACCTGTCGGAATTGTAATACAATTTACAAAATATGTAAACTTGTAACTACAATTATGCGTTCAATAAAGCAGTTTTCCCTACAAATATGTAAATTGTCACCTGTAGAGAGAAAATGTTTATTGAACAGAAACTTGTAAAATTGTAGCTACAATTCTACAATTTTGTAGATTTTCCACCATGGTAAATTTGTAAGTTGTATTCTTTATTGAACAGAAACTTGTAGAATTGTAGCCTGTAATTTACAATTACAATTTACAATTTGTAATGTTTATTAAACAGGGCCCAGATGTTACAAATACCGTTTACTGATCAATGCGATTTTATAGCGCCTTGCGACACTGCTTTGTGACCGCAGGTGCTGGCCGTAACAACTATGTGTTCGGATTTATACGTGGTCGTAAAGGTATTGTAGTAGTTGTATAAGATAGAGTGAAGGATTAAGGTAAATAGGATCCCTAGGATAGGTAAATAGAGATAGGTAAATAGAGTTCTATTAGGTTTTTTGGCCCGTGTGCCGTATGTTAAGTTTCCTACAAACTTCGTGACCGTGCTGTTTTTATAGAAAAAAATATTAAATAAGAATTATACCTAATAAAGACTTATTTTAAATTTAATATCTGAAATCGGTACCCAAAACCTTCTCGCACTAAGCACTTCACTTGAACTAATAGATTACAAAGATGCAGCGGCAGACACACTCTCAGCAATAAAGAGTAAATGCTTAAGTGCGCTATTATGATCGGATTAGTATTATAAGATTATTCTTACGAATGATTTATTACTAGTATTTCAAAGCTAAAAATGTGTTACTTCAGTCGCATTAGACTTTCCACTGTCGCAATACATTACATTACTTGCCACCGATCATGCACCAGGTGAACAACAGATAGGACTAATTTCTGACGTCATAATCCACCATCGAGATACACGTAACCAGCATCAAATTGGTTCCAAGCCATTGGCTATAATTGTACTAAGATCTACTTACAATCTGTGATGGTAACCAGATTTAAAGCTGAACGCTAAGCATACTTTCTTTATCAAAGACTTACTTTGATATCGTCGTAAAGGATGATATTATGTGTTCTAAATTGTCCATAGAGGATGCCCAAGACGGTGAAAAATGAAGGCGAAAAAGCAGGAGAAGGCACCACATACACCGAGATAATGATGATGATGATGACTTATTTTGATATTGTTAAAAATATTCTTATACAATAAAAATAACAATACGTACTTTGTGATGCTGTCCGTTAACGTTTACCTTTTAAACAGACAAAGCTAGATGATGCAGCATGATCACAAAAATCTCTTCGCTACTAAAACTTTGTAAAGTCACAAGGGAAAATGCCTTGAAAGAGCTTTTTTTAATAGCATAACTTTAGGACAGTTATAATAATAATTTAAGAAAATTTACTTTAAGAGGTTTTTTATTCTCACCATTTATTTTTACCAACATCGTCAATCAATATTAGCTCATATTAGTATTGAAAATAGTCAATACATTATGGTAAAGAGGCCACTTCCTGATATGTTCGACATATTACCTATCACCTTTTCGTAATGAATATTTACCCAAGGGATTATGAGATGGTGGTGAGAAACTTCATTAAACGCAAATGCGTGTACATTTTGCGCATCATTAATTATAGGATGAAGGAAGAACCAATTTATTATCATATTATGCTAGTGAATTACCGGAAACTCTTTGTGGAAATTAGCTTTAGTTGTTAGACTAATCGTGTCTTCATTATCTAATCGGAATCAATTTAAGGTACCAAAATATAGTGCAATTTTAAAATAATTTGAGCTAATAATGAAGAATCGTTTCATTTTTACCGTGTTTGAATCAGATGCGATATCTAATTTGGGTAGATATTAACTTCCCAAAATCGTGCATCATATTATTGAGTCTAGACCTCACATCCTCTTTAAGCCTAAACACTAAAGTAAATACAAGGCGCCCGCTGCCCACTTTTATCCTGCCCACTTATAAAAACAACGTTTCGCGTCACAACCCTATCGCTAGAATGTGTCGTCTGTACAATCGACTTCAGAATAAGCTCGACATATTCGATGCCAGACCTACTCGGTTCAAGAACGCGATAAAATCCGTCAATGACCTCAGCCAAGCGTCACCCACTGTACTCATACCTGAATGAAAACTGTAGCCCTGTGTGTTTATAATTTAATTATTAATAATTAATTTTCGAATATATATAACTTTGTATTTAATTTTCAATATATTTTATTATTTTTTACGCAATTTGATAATGCTTATGTGTAACACGCTAGGACATTAGTCTAGTTCTAACTGTAATTTTATTATCCCTTTTTTGTACTATTCTGATTAATGTCTGTTCTGTTACCTATTGAAATAAAATAAAAATAAAATATTGAAAACTATCAATAACAAAATAACGTAGACAAAGGATTTGTTGGATGGAATATATTATTTTTCATAAAAAAATACCCATTTGCTTTAGATCGTCCTTTCAAATACTCGAAAGGTACTAGAAAAGAATAACTCTAGTCTGCCTAGAACACACAAAGGGATCCTAAACCATTTGAACCCACGAATACCGATCTTATTATCGTTAATTACCGAAGATCCGATAAATATCGCCAATATTCCGGTTGCAGAATCAGCACAAGGCGATTGTTGGCGCAACGATCGTGTTCCGAACCTTTATTAGAGCACCCGATGATAAGAACAAAGCTTCCATAATTGGCAATTGATGCGTCGATTGCTATCACGCCAAACGATAATCGGGATACTCCGAATCTTCAAATGATTTCGGCTAATATCGGAACGAATTTCGACATTTCCGAAACGCGTGAGGATCTTGCTTGCAATTTTGTTGTTATTTGCATGTGAGTGAGTATCATTTGTGTTAGTTTCGATTCAATTGTTTCACAAAGGTCTAAGAATATATACCAACCTACTAGTGAAAAGTTAGTAAATGCAAATGCACATATTTTCATGGTATTGTGCATTAACGGAAATGAGCTCGACTTTAAACCAACTCATTTCGAATTGCTACGTACGCACAAATTGAAATACTTACGAAATGAAGTAACTATAGCAATACAATAGGTACCGGTTACCTAATATGGAAATATTTAAAATAGCAATTACTTTTTTTAAAGATATTGCGAGATAGTGGATGTATAAATTTTGTCCTATGAACGCGATAGAAGTGAACCAATTATGTTTAGTGGAAGCCAAACACAAAACCGCAGGGCCAATACTCGTGGTCGTAAAAACCAATCCACACCTCATTTAACACAGTGAATTCAATACCATTGTAATTGACTATTGCGATATTTGAGATTCTGCAAAAAAGTGTTACTATAACCCAATGTGCTAGGCCAAGGGAATAGTGTAAATATACGTACTTGGCCGACAAGGTTCGTTTGATACGCAAACTCGCGTCAAGATCATAAGACAAACGATATCAGCCTGTACATTTTAATAGCGGAGGAAATCAATTTTTAAACCAACTTCATTCGTTTTTAACTTTTAGTTGTTATTTGTGAGCACGACATTAGGTAGCTAGGTTCAAATATTATATTGTATGGTTTCGTATTCTTTCAGATTTTTTACATTGCATTGCAATATGTATGAGATATGATGTGAATATCTATCTTATTAAATAGTGCATTATTTTGAGACCTTAAGGTCAATACAACCAAAACATACTCTGTTTCTATTAGTCGATAATAATTTATTATCATTACCTACAATGCAGTACATACATATAATAACGCAAACGCATTACCTGTGGCACTGTGGTGAATTGTTTGTTATATTTGGCCTACTCGCGCTGTTCATAATAGCCTCAGTTGGTGCTTTTACATTAAATCAATCAAAATGTTTCATTGATACTCATCCAGAAACGTATTTTTGTACACACAGCCGCATGTCAGACTATCCCACTTCGACCTTGAGGCCGCCTCTATTCCCTACGCAATAAAAGCTGTTTTCGTAGTTTACATGGGTAACTTGACGTGCTGTCGTGCTGCGTGTGTGATGATGATGCCACGTAGGCATTATTTTATTTGTACGTTTCTTGTAACTGTTCCAATTTATGACTTGCACTTCTAAACAGCCAAGTAACGTGTTGTGTATTATTAGCACGACGAAATCGAAAGTAGGGCGTAATACGCAAGGCAGTGTTCACAATGTTTCGAAGTAGGTAATATCTACATCTGTAGAATATTCTAGTTTCTCCTTCTTCTGGTATTATTGTTTCTGTAGATCGTAATTGATTGTTTTTATTAATAGTTGATTTATCATCCATCCTGAAATTCCGCTTCATAAGTTTTGGTGCGAGTTCCAAGATTTATCAATACCTATGCTTGCTTTTGCAAGTTTACTTGAGATTACAGCTTGAGCGTTTACCAAGCTGCAGACCCACATGGCAGGAGTGAAGTAGCAATACACATAATAAGCCCCCTAGCTGATTTCGACTTCGGTGGCCAGTCACAACGACTAACCGACTGCGCGGGCCATATTATAGTGCACAAGTGTGTGCGCAAACACAGGTGCACTCTCTATTCCTTTCATTCTCATAGCCCGATAGTAGGACAGGAATCTGACACGACTGGAGAGAGATTAGGCGCAGGACCGCTTTACGTGCTTTCCGAAGCACGAGGGTAAAACACCGCCAAATTCCAAACTCCGGGCTACCCTGAGAATTTCTAAACAGAAAAACTCAGGTATATATTTTTGCCCGACCCGGGAATCGAACCTGGGACCTCTGGCGCAGCCGTCGCTTTAAAATGCGACCCTCTCACCGCTGCGCCACCAAGACAGTTAAATACACATAAGTTACAGTAGTGAAGGAAGTCCAGCTCATACCCTCATACTTATATTATGTACCCATCCTTATAACACAGTGTAAAGGTTCACACGCCAACTAGACCATACACTGACCTTGCTGAAACCTGATGAATCATTTACTGACCAAAGATATACGTGGGACTTTTATGCAGATGTCTGTTCTGTCTTTATTTACATTGCTAGATTGATGTTTTAATTACTGGCAGTGATTTAAAATCTAATTTTAATGCATTTATGCATAAAAGACTTTGTTTATCATTATGAGTTTTTTTTTTAAATAGTGATTCGTTTAACGACTGCCCAAAAAATCCTGTAACTGTTGGTGAATGCAAACTAGAGAAATAGATTTTTGTGTCATATGGCATGTATCGCAATTGTATTTTATGTTTATGTGTGATATTCGTAAAATAAAAGGGTAAAATATGAATCAAAAACGATTCAAATATTTTACAAATTATTTTTATCTTTAACATCATCGTGATTAAATTTAATCTAGGTTAGGCTTGTCGATAGAGTTTTTTTCCTTAATAACTCCAAATAAGTGAAGATAGTGTGGTGGTTTCCCTCTTGCCTTTAACAGTACTATCACAAAAGACAGATATATTTTGTGGTATTATTGTTTATTGTGTCTGCCTCAATAGTAAAGCTAGATGCCGTTTGGACCAAAAACAAAATATTCACGAAAAGTGCCACCTTTCAACTAAACTGAGAACTTCAAGTTTCTTACTCGATCCAACTTTTCCAGCACTGAGGCCAATGTCTCAGTTGAGCACAGCTGCGCTTGCGCACAATGATTTTATCGTAGTCGTTTCATAGCTTATAGGTAGATGGCGTGAGTTGTACTTGGAGTCGTGTATCTCTCTCGTAAGTATACCTACTAAAAACACAAATAGATGTTTTTAAATATTTTGGTAACATTTAAACCCAAAAAACTTTGAATTCACAACACAGCTGGAATTATTTTACAACACAACGGGTCGCTGTTGAAAACCATGGCGGAGGCCTATGTTTAACAGTGGACGTCCTTATTATCAGCTTTGGCTGATAATAAATTTCATATTAACGTTTTAATTTGCATGCTATTTTATATGGCTAAATAGGTGCACTATGATCTGTACATTTTACCATCAACATTTATTTGTAACCACCCTATTTAAGAGCAAATAAAGTATTAGAATTTGAATTTGATAATGGTGATTTGATTTGATTTTTGATTTGATTGAAATGATTCCTTTGCATCATTTTTTTTAATTAACACTTACGTGTCGTCTGTGTAAGATTGTATTTCTGTCTCAATTACCTACCTGAGTGCGTAAAGACGAAAGCCTTCAGTTAGTGTGTGTTAACAGTCTCTAACTATGAACCTCATAAAGAAGCTTAAAAAGTACAACGAGGGATGGAGACGGCTGTGCTCGGTCAAAAATATGGAGACACGAAGAAGAACCAGGGTTACAAACAGGCATAGCCCTGCGAATCAGTAATCTCAAGTGGCAATGGACTGGGCACTTAGATCGAAGAACTGATGGCTGTTTGGGCAAAAAAAAACTAAATTGAAGACGCTTTGATCAATGGCGCAGCGTAGAACGTTCACCAACAAGAGACAGATAGTATACTACAACAACAAGGTACAAGAGATAGATAGACACTTTGTAAAGATCACGGGTTCGCACTTGGATGCAGACAGCTTGTAACAGGTCGCTGTGAAAAACCGTGGTTGGGGCCCATGTTTAGCATCGGACATAATGAACCGTACAAAATAAAAAAATATAATTCCTCACTTTTACAAAAATAGTCTATAGAATAATTATCTAAATAATCTTTTGTTCATACATAGGCACTTAAATTTTTCTATTGATCGCTATTATCGATCACATGGCTAATTTGTCGCAAGTCAGTATGTAAATGGTATGTAAATTAGTAACTGATAGTATCGCACTTGATTTGATTACCAATAAAAATTCTGCCATTACCATCTTTAATATCAAGGGTACCAATTATTTCAATCGATCAATTAAATAAATCTTTGTTAAAAAGAGAAGGGCGTGTAAGAACAGGACAGTAGTTGTTTTGAGAAAAAAAAATGCATTATGTAAGTACAACAATTCTCTACATCCTACATACAGTAATTCAAATGATTTTTAAGAACAATGAACAAGTTTTTACATGCGCATTAAAAGATGCATTGAAAAATCTGTTTCCTATACATAGAATCACAATTTTTTTCGCCATGATATTATTAAATATTATAAGCATTGTTATGATTTAATTTAATATTGTAAGTAATCAAACATTGCCTTTGGCAATGACCGAAATATTGATAATAGAACTATGTATTGGTCTAACGCCTCTGGCTATTTACTTCATTTTTTAGGGTTCCGTAGCCGAATGGCAAAAAACGGAACCCTTATAGTTTCGTCAAGTCTGTCTGTCTGTCTGTCTGTCCGTCCGTATGTCACAGCCACTTTATTCTGAAACTATAAGTATCACATAGCTGGAACTTAGTAGGTAGGTGTGTTTTGTTCACCGCTTTCCGATTCAGATACAAAAAGTAAGAAAAAATAAAATTTAAGGGGGGCTCCCATACATGAAACTAAAACCTAAAAATTTTTTTTTACTCAAACCTATGCGTGTGGGGTGTCTATGGATAGGTCTTATAAAATGATGTTGAGGTTTCTAAAACCATTTTTTCTAAAAGTGTAAGGTTTGAGATATAGACGCTTCCAAAGTGGTAAAATGGGCGTCCCCCCCCCCCCCCCTCTAACTTTTGAACTAAGAAAGTGAAAATTTTGAAAAAAATATATGATGTAGATCTCAACAAAAAATTGCAACGAAAATTGGTTTGAAGGAGATCGAACCAGTAGTTTTTGAGATATTGCACATTTTTATCAACCGCAAATATAACTTTGTCTTTTATACAAACACTATGAAAAACAAAGTTATTTTTGCGGTCGCAATATATTGTGATGTTTTCGTTAAGTGTAAGTAAGTGGACCCTGAATTCAGTTAAGGGTGGCACGGAACCCTCAGTGCGCGGGTCCGACACGCACTTAACCGTTTTTTTATTAGTTAGGCAGGATAACCCATAATAATACTCGTATGTAAACGTTTCAAGTTTATTTCGAACGTTACTTCTAAGGCTAGCTAACATTTATACCTATTACTATGTTTTTTAATACAAGCGAGAGTAGGCATGATTTTTGTAATGCACTAACTTAACTAAAATTAATTAAATGGCTCTTTTTCCTTCCTGCGTCTGTCAATTTTAGTTTGACTTCATTAAGTCTGTCTCTTCTTATTTGTATTTAGATGAAAGAATCAATTACTTTATTTTTAGTTCTAGTCAATGTATCAATAGAATCAGGCATAGTAATTTTCCATTTAATTCTTGAAAATAAACTCAGTTGACAGTTGTGTACTTTTGTTACTCGTTACTGATGTATTGAGATCAACCGATACGTTTGTAGGTAAATATGTGCAAACTAATCGTCTTCTCGTATGGAGTGCAATGTGGTCCTGCGCCTAATGTAGGTAAAGATATGATGAGTATGATGTCAACGTTTGCCTTGATCGTCCGAAGATCTCGGCCGCACTTCAGTATGTTAATACACGCAGCAGTAAAACCTTTTTATGGATTAGTATAAAACGCTAATGATGCGTTTGGAAAACTATTTTACTAAGATTATACGGTAATGTGACTCAAAAAGATTTACTTTATTATTACGAGGAATACGTTTTGCTTTATAACTTCGTCACTCGATTACCAACGTAGAAGAAAATCTAATATAAAACTGTATACAACCTCATACATACGATATATGGATACTATATTTCGTGTGCAATGAAGTGTTTGCTATTAACAATCTATGACATACCTAGTGTTTATAAGCGAAGCCACACGGGGCGTTGCAATGGAGTGGCGCGCAATTATTTGAATGTAGCAGAGGGTGCTACACAGTGAGTTGTTATTACTACGTATAGAGAACATTATATCAACCAAAAAATGTGTCGCAGCAACTTGAATGTCGATTTTGAAACCGTTTGTACTCGTTGGTGCCAAATGGTGTCAGTTCTATACGCTAATAATAGTATTTCAATGAGTGCGTCCATCATCGCTACGCAGCTACACAGCTCTCCTCCGCTACATCATAGCCATGTGACATGCCGTTCAGATTTAAAATATTAAAAACAATGGAACGACACCACTCCGACGTCGACGCAACGTATTGGTGGGCTCCGTGTGTCGGTTTGCCTTAACTTTGCCTGTAAAAATGTAATTGTAAATGTGCCTATATTATAGTTAATTAGTTGATATTTAATTGTGAACTTGGATACTTTTTATCATTTCATTCTTTTATTTATTTATTCAACAATCCAGACTGGGTGATGCAATTTTAAACCAGATTTCTTCATTGATAGGTACAAATTATACCATATATGCCGCCTGTCGTATAAAATCATATATTATGCAGGTTGTTAACATTTCTAGGGAAGTGAAACAGTGATTAAAATAACATGATACGTTACGTTTTTAAAGGTACTTGTTCAGCAAACACGGCTTATTTATTTTGTTACAAAGCATCTATCAATTTACTTTTATTTGTGATTTTCATCCTAAGCAACTGAGGCCGACCATACAGCATCAGCAGGTAGTCTTTTATTCTGTATGCTGCCTAACGCAAATATTCGAGCAAACAAATTCAAAACTTCAATCTATCATAAAGTAAAAACATTGTCCATTTCATCTTACAAAAAGTTTGCATTTCAAAAAACAATTTATTTTGATGTGACCAAAATAGAGAACGCCTTCATTAAAAAACAATGATCCTACTTATTTTGCCTAACTATTGTACGTTACTTACTATGTATTTTGTTTGAGTGAAAAATGATTATCAGCCAAACTAGGTGAGGCTCTGAAGCTATAGCATATTACAATCTGTATCTTGCTCAATTAGAAGTGATATCATCAGTATGAATCAATGACAATTTGATTTAATTTAAATTTCAATGAACGCCATACTAGAGCAATTTGCTTTGCGCATTAAAAAATATGTAGATAAGCAACAGTTGAATGTATTAACCTTGCCATACGCCAAAGGACGAAAACATTAAAGACTCAATTTAATTTATGTAGGTACGAGTAGGTAGTACCGATTTTACCAAAGAATATTCAAATGCTACCCAGTCGAGAAGTAATTTGTCATTATTGTGCCTATTATTTGGATCTTTTAATGGCTACCTCATTTACAGCAACATTACTCGGTGGGCGCTGGTTCAAATCCCGGAAGGGGCAAATTTTTATGTGATGAGCATGAACATTTGTACTTAAGTCATGGTTTTTATGTAGTTGAGTATTTTACGAGAGACGCCCTCGTCATTATCGTTGTCTGGTATTCATAGCACAACGAAGAAAATTCCTTAGTTCGAAATGTCTCGTGCATATTTATTTATTTACGCTTTTGTTCAGAGTTATTATAATATAATAAATGCTTTCAAAATCTCTTGCACGTCACGTCGTCTTATATATGAAGTGACGCCCCCGCTTTTGTGTCGTGTGTACAAGCGATTTTCGTTGAAAGTGGTTCAGCACTAGAGATGTCGACCGTACATGCTTACCTACCTAATATTTTTTGACACGTTTTCTAAATGTTGATTTGGGCGAATGTAATACAATACGATACAAGGATAGTCATTATATCAAAGTTATTCCTAGCTTGGTATAAAAGTCATGCGCAGCTTGATCCTACTATAAAGGCGAAAGTTTGTAAGTATGGATGTATGGATGTATGGATGTTTGTTACTCTTTCACGTAAAAACTACTGAATGGATTTGAATGAAACTTTACCACAATATAGCTTATACATCAGAATAACATATAGGCTACAATTTTTGAGGTTTCTAATGTGAGGTCGTAAAAAAACACATTTTTTGCGCTACTAGACGGGACGAACCTGAAGTCCACGCGAACGAAGTCGCGGGCAAAAGCTAGTAATTTATATTATAAAATAAATTGCACAAGTCTATCAAAACCCATTTGAGAATTACAAAATTGCTATTATTGCAAAAGCCTACCGTTCATCTGGTTTCAACGTTAAAGTCCAGTAACTAAACTATAAATAAAATTTTAATTAGTATTCAGATGGTGAACAATGATAGGTATGCCTTGCATAGTGAATCTGCCAGAACCATCTAAAATGTTGTTTTACCACATTTCTGTTTTGCGCGTTAGTTTCGATGCAGCATCTCGACTGTATCGATGCTTAAAGTAGCGCAGTGTAAAGGTTGACATTTTGCAACTGCATCGATGCTGCATCGCGACTGCATCGCTGCTAAAAGTCGCAGTGTGCAAAGAGTCAGTTATAATAAAGCATTTTTTTGTAACTATTGACACAGTCACAATAGTAATACAATATACACAAACATACTTTTATTTGATGTTATTTATCACGAAGTAAGTAACTCCAAAACTTTAACACTACAATAAGGACCAAGCATAGTACTGGTACTCTTGAAACAAGACGTAAGTACTCTACCTGAATTTAACTAATAAATCTACTACAGTTGGTCCGGAAAAATATTCGCATATTTCTCTCAGCAAGGCGTCTGCTCAACTTTGTTACATACGGATGGAATTTTGCTCGCTCTTGTCCTATTTGTCATTTTTTATTCATGATAAGGCTTTGACTGCCACGAAACTAGACACAATAGAAAAATATTGTTTGGGAGTCACCGGTGTCCACCATGGTGCTCAACGTGTTAAGGAAAGCCCAAAATATAAATGTAGTTTAATTAATCGTACAACGCGATTCTTCAGACCCGTAGAACCTCGTTAGTGGTCATATCAGTACCTTAAAATATTTTCAAAACGAGAAAACTTTGCAAGGACTATACTATGATATTGTCCCACATAATTGCCAAAAATTGTAACAAGGCAGCATGCTGTAAATTTATATGAAAAGATTATAATGAAAAATTGGTTTGACGTATGTTTCCACCCGACACGGTAAGCTACAAACGGCGTCGGATCAATGCAGTCTTACCATCGGCGGTCTTACTACCACCGTAACAACTAATTATGCTACACGCAATTTAAACTCTTGCTATAACTTACCTTAGCAGGCACCGAACGTTACGAATACTCTCTTTTTTTTACAAGAGGCCATTTTTAAATAAGAGGAAACATTCCTAGTTGAACAAGGAATATTCCCAGCATCAAAACTTTTTGATAGATTATTTCAACTTTATTTTAAGTTTCAAAATGGAATTCTTTTTTTTGTGTGGATGAATACACGAACTTCAATAATTACTTATTATGTATTTTATGGTGAGAACAATTAGATACATAACATAATGAATAGGAAGTATGTTTACTGAAATTTCATCATACGATTTTAATTTACCGGTCACTTCCATATTCACTTCATATTACTAGCTATTTCACTATTAACAAGCACTATTCAACGAAAAATTCAAATACGGAACGTCATTTTGTATGAAATATTGGACAAATAACGCAAACAAGAACTTACTATTAGGAATGCCAATTTACAATGGTAAAACATTACGTCAAAAATATTTGTTGGAAGGTATTTTGTACGAACCTGCAATTACAGTTTGAATAACGAACTTGGACGTTATATGATGATTACACATTTACCGACCTGAAATCCTTGAGTATTGATATGAATATTAAATGGCTCAATTTGTTAATGGCATTATTTAACGCCAATTTTGATACGTATTAGCAACACATCTTAATCGCCATGCAATGTTGTGTGGTCATAATCGTAAATCACAGAGTATAGCTTTGATTTATTACTTTTTAATGCACTATCTCTTATCTGAGTAGTATGTACTCACATTAATTTATTTTTGCAACAATCATTCATAATGGCGTCCTGAAAATAATTATGTTTGAATAAATGAATCATGTAATAGGCGCATAACAATTTGCGTGTTCAAAAGCCTAATTTTTTAATCTTGTGTAAGTATGAATATATTTGTTTTTATAATTACAACGGGACAACATTAATCACGAAGGTACGGACTGTAACGTCAAAACATAGATTTTAATCATGTCGATTGAAAGTACTCTGTAGGAAGTTAATTCTCCAGATTAACCCTGCTAAATTGCCAAGTTACCGGGAAACTTGGCATGCTGTTGTTAAGCAGGATTCTTAGCCTTATGCTTCTTAGGCCCAGTTTTTTCATCGATGGTAATGGTAAAGTTACGTTACTAGCGGTTGAATATTTAAGATTAGGGTATGTTTTCTTCAAAACACACACATTCGTTAATATACAACCGCTGGTAACGTAACTTTACCATTACCACGAATCAAAAAACTGGCCCTAAGCAGGATTCTTAGCTTTATGCTTCTTACTTAATACTATATAATCTTTGATTAAGTCGTGATACAGAGTACTGTACCTTTTGATCGGGATGCGGCCGGAGCGTGCCATCTATCGCATTGCCTCACGACTGATGCAACTTCACTGTTAAGAAACTGAATGTAAATGCTCCCTTCAAATATTTGATGGCGTGATCTATTTGTGCGAGATCAGTAAGGCAATAAATTAGAGCTTGTTTGTTTCGCTTGTGATAGACAAGAACAGACCTAATACTTATGTTTGAATGCTGATATTCATCATCATCATCATCATCAGCCTATATTAGTCCACTGCTCGATATAGGTCTCCCCCAATGAGCGCCATAGCGCCCTGTCTTCGGCTTGGCGCATCCAGCATCTACCTGCAGTCTTCCGCAGATCGTCATCCCATCTGGCCGGAGGGCGTCCCACACTACGTTTGCCGAGTCGCGGTCTCCACTCAAGAACTCGTTTACCCCAGCGGTTGTCGGTTCTTCGCGAGATATGTCCGGCCCACTGCCACTTCAGCTTGCTAATTCTTAATGCTGATATTAAAAATATGGAACCTTGATTGGTAAATACATTTTCGGATACTCATTTATGAAAGTTATCATAACTAGTTTAAGAGTGTAATAATAAATGTTAGGTCCCTAGCTAATATTTTAATACCGCTAGTATCCTTAGATATGCGATCAATTGGTGCAAACAATTACAGATGCTATAGTTAAATCTAAATACCACCTATAGTGTGAAACACAATAGCGATAGTAATAATGTTAGTCCATTGTATAAATACCATCATACCGATACAGAAGCACTGAGTACCTACTTTATCTCAAATTGATTTGTATACCTAAAAGTTCAGAGTTAAGTACCTAAAATAAAAAGTTAAGCTTGTCTGATATAGTTGTTAAATTTAATGGGTGCGAAATTACATTAACAAAGACTCAATCGTATCAATTAATCAGTCAGGTATCAAACGACTGCCGGGAGTCGCATAATAATGGAATTTCTATTGTGACTCGTTCACACATACTTGACGAGTTAAAACAAATCGTAGCCTTTACCCACATATCAAAATCGTATGTATTGAAATTGTCTTTTTTTACCGACACGACACACCATCACGAAACCGAATCTGTCTACTCTACATATACGTCGAGCAAATCTCGTGTCCTCATCGGACAATAACATTCGATATTTATGGCTTGGTGTAATCGGAAAGACAAATGAGGTGCTTGCAGATGCACTGAGCCCGATATGCCGTGAAAAGCAACGACATTTGGTAAGGAATTGCTTAAATTTTAGTGGCCATTTACTGGTCAAGATGCCTGAATCTTATTATTTATATAACAAACAAGAATTCAGTTCTTGTATGATACCTCATCGTTGATTTATTTTATGCTACTATCTACTTCTATTACCTTCTATTAAATTTCATTTCGAATATTTTTGTAACTCATCCCAACCACACACTAGAAGGGTTTTAAAAATGTTACCAATAGCAATGCATTGCACCTTGACTATACATAGCATTGTTTTTTTAACGATTTCGTAAACAAGTGCATTACAAAGTGAAATAATGGTATATTTCACAATATTAATACACCCACTCTCTTCAAAAGGTCATTACTCAGGGCTTAATAAGAAGAATCACTCACATTGAAATTATGCACCTATCATCATCATTATGAATCTTTTTTTTTATAGCCATTTGGTCACAGTCTCCTCTGATAGTCAGTGACAATACGAGTAAGTAAACAAATAAGCTCCAGATAACACTCATTTTTGTTGGTTTTGAAGAAAGGGATTTTCTTTCTTGTGTTACGAAGTACCAGACAACGATTATGACGGGGCGTCTTCCTTAAATACATAAAGATATGTAGCATCCATGACTTAGGTACAAATGTTTGTACTCATTACACAACCATTCGCCCCTTGCGGGATTTGAAAATGCGACTGCTTCAGTAAAGGAGCGCTATTCACTGCACGAAACAATGTAGCCTAAAGAACATGTCGGTCAGTTAACAGCCTTTATACTTATATCTAATACAACTGATTACTGTAAATGCGGAAAAATGTTCAAATGCAAAAGTTATTTAATAACGATTTTGTCCATAAAAACCAGCATACAGTGTAAGTCCTAAATGAAAATGCTCAAACAATTACCGTGTTTATACTATCAGCACTTACTGTACGTAGTCTTATACATTCGGCCATAACAATACGTTCTCGAATTAAAGCTGTCCTCCTATCTGCGTATACAATTCGCATATAAAACAGTCCAATCTCGTAACAATCTTATCGTAAATCTGACCGGTCGTCCTCAGCTGGCCACTGCATATGGCAACCCTCGAATAGTGATGTGCATAGTACAATACTCTGCTACTTACTTAGTTCTACTACTAAGTACTTAGTATGTATTTTTTTTGAAAGGATATTTTTTAACCTTACTGGTTTAATTATTTCTAATCTAAGGGCTGATTTTTTAAAAGTTAGTTAAAAATTATTCATCGAATCTTTAATGATTTAAAAACGTGAAAATCTGTTTAACCTATATTTACAGATTTTATAAAACGAGGTGAGCATTATAAAAAGCTTTTGAATATAAAGATATTCAAAAGCTTTTTATGACGCTTTAAACATATTTTTATTATACAATTAATATTCCAATTTGGGTCAAAACACAAGATGTTTTTGCTAACTTTGTAAAAAATCTTATCAAAACAGTGAAAGAGGTAAAATAATAGAGACCATCGAACCAATACAACCCTCACTCGTAGCATCTGCATACCTGAAGTCATTAAATAGGTACAGGATCCATTTACTTCATTGAAAATACTTTAGTATTTATAAATACTCGAGTCCGATACTCCACACACCTGCTCTACCCGCCACATTACCGTGGCTATTGCCCATCGACGCACCTTTTACGAGGCTCTTCATTATGCAACTACGGACCTTGTACTCTTTTCTATTGTATACGTGTTAGCGACACTTCGGGACACTACCATCTTGTGTTGATCAAGAGGTCATTTTAACATCCTGTGCTAATTCCGGAAACATAGCTTAGGTTTAGGCTGCGATTATACAGTTAAGGTCATCCTCAAAGAAGCGACTCACTGATTTTTTATTTAGTTACGCGCGGAGTGCGGGGTTCAGATCCGCGCGTAAGTTGCGAGTTATGTATCGAAAATAATTACCTACACACAGTCAGTGTTTTGTATTTACAAATTAATGCACAGTGTATAAGGAAGTAGTTTTTAAATATTTAACGGCTCTTCCTACCGGAATGGCGCTCTGGCGCCGTTATCAGGTCTTCAGAGGTTCTACAGTCAGGTATTCTATGGCTGAACGGGCCGTGTGGCGTAGATTATCGGGCGAGGAAAATGAGACACTTGTATGATCAAGTACAGAACGTTTACTGCTACACAAAATATTACGAGGAACACATTCACCATTCACCACTCTATAATAACACTCCATCGATCACGTAACATATTTATTAATCTGACAGACTATTTGTTGTGACAGATGATAGGTGACCCTTTCAATCGATTCGATTAATATAAAATTATTCATGTCACATCAATACATATTTAATACCTAATATACGAAACGTTCAATTAAACTTACCTGACGTATAATAATTAACCTAAGTGCCCACGAGTACTTTTGTCATGTCTTCGTAATGTTCAATTAAGTTGAATAACATGAAAATTCTCGTAATGCGATAGCCTCATTTCTTGTGACATCAATACAAGATGCGCATGCGATTGTTCGAAGTGGCGATGCCACGCTGAGAAAGTATCACACACAGTAGGTTACACGGTTTCGGTTTACTTTTGCTTTTTAACGAAAGTATTCAACAGCTGTTGGACGTCACTACGACGTCATCCTGACGTTACAGCAGGTCATGGCCACTTACACTTTCGATGAAAGTGAGTTGACAAAAGCGAATCTGAAAATTGGGCGATCGTCATTTGACGTAGCGCAGTGCGACGTCAGTTGACGAAACGCGAGAAAGTTGTGGGTGTGTTTCTTTTGCGCTTAAACTCCTACATTAAGGTTGTATAACAGTAATTAATTGTTTTTGCTGTTATAGTTATGGGTCCTGAACTTTGATGGTAATGACTTTAATTTGTTTTGTAGGTGTGTATCATCGCATAAAAGTCGGAATTTAAGTGCCTATGACGAATCTTAATGACTTGATTTAATAATATGACTCAGGTATGTAGCTACTAGAATGTTTATCGTTAAAAACTAAACTGCACTCAATTTAATATTGTTAATTATCGAATGTGAAAATTGGACCACGCGGCGAAATTATGAGTTAAGGCCCCAACAACTTAAAATGACCAATGGGATAGAACTAATTATTAATATTTTTGAGTAGGATGAGATGACATTTTTATACAAATGAGGAAGTTCAGGATAAAATAAGTCAAGAATATTCAGCTAGTTATCTGGTTCTTGTTAGTTCCCAGACGTCATGTAGTTAACATTAACAATCTTGATCATTAGCCACTTTGCCATAAATATAAGCAATTAGTTAACAGCTGGAGCGCTAAGTCCCCATAGTTAGATATAATTAAATTGCCGGCACTGCCTCTTAACGTGAACTGCCTATCTGAACACCTAACGACAACAAGTGTGAATAGTAATATCGTACTAAAGCTGAAGAGTTTCTTTCCACGAGCTAGTTTCAGGAATCGCTGGACTGAAAAAAATAATTAAATATTTTTTTGTGAGATAACTTAATTATCACGCTACGGCGGGAGGGAAGGGAGTAAACTCAACTCACTCTCGAGGGTGACCGCTAGGGAAATAAAAAAAATGGTCTAACTAGTTTGCAAATATGCATTTGCCTTCTTACTTACCTTCCTGAACTTTAAAGTCTAGTCTTTAAGTATTTAAAATTTTCATAAATTTATCCGCCAACCAATCTTGGAAAGCAGCAAGAAAATTTATAGTAATCACAGTATTTTCTTAGTACAAGGGTGCAATCTGATATTTTTCTAGCCTATAACCTGATCCTAATGAGCATGATAAGATAAGATAAGATAACTCTTTGTTGCACATAAGTAGGCTAATTACAAATTCGTTTAAAGGAAATGTACGATTTAGGCGATACATGATACAATTTAGGGAAAATATGTATCAGATGAAAATAAAAGTTCTTATTTTATTTTCTATCAGTAAAAAAAGAAAATGTGTTAAAAGTAGTAAATTATAAACTACAGATAATAGCTTTATTCTATGATGTGCCCTGTAATAAAAGTAGATTGAGATGGATAATCTCAAACTCATTTATAAATTACAAGTATAATTATGATCATAATCTGAGGTAAAGATTTCTCACATTAGTTCCAGCGTATTTTGTTGTAGAAATGTAGGCCAATTAAGCGTGTGCTTGATCCTAACATGATATAATAAACCACATAAAATAATTCGGATTGCTGCAAATAATCCTAAGAACTCCGCGTATAAATGTCTGGGTTGCGCCATTTTATCTTTAACAAGTGCCAAAGGGCTGTCGAACTCCATACGAAAAAATAATACTATGGGTTTTAGTAATAGGTATAGTAAGATGCTGCAACCACAGTATATATTTTCTACCATGCTGCTACCGAACTTTCATGAAATAGATACATAGATAGATTTCCTTTTTAATCGGATACAGTTTCTAGGTTAACATAAAAATACTTTTTAAAATTCTATTTTACTCATAGATAGGTCCTTATCAAAAGGGTTAGCATTCAAATGACAAGACTCTTTTTCAAAATTCAATTTCATCATTATCCTATCAAGGTACTTTTCAAAAGTGATCGTATTTTTTCTGTTTGGTCTAATAAAATGTCTTTGCTCTCATGATCATTATTGATCATGCATGCATATCAGTGTAATAATAAAATCATGTACATTGTTTATGTAGGTACACTCGAAAAGTTATTGCACTTAGCCAAGACCGTAGTTAAGGTAAGGCCTTCTAATTAGAGGAGACTTAATGAACATTTCATTAAAGTAATCATTGTTTCATTGGCGTTTAGAAATATTAACGTTGTGGTCCATGATTACGGGTCAGTCCTAATATTGCAAAGTAAAATAACTTTTAATCATAGTAAGCTTGTAACGGAAAAATTTCGCAACGTTGCGTTCGAGCTTTTGTCCTAGTTTATAATACAACTGGATTCCCATGAAGGAAGAATTGCGTAGTTTGACTTATGCAGTGACGCTATTATGAATATCGATTTTTGAAATGAATAGGTGTATTGCTCACACTTACTCGAGCATTTTCTTAGAAGTATAATGTGGTGGCATACGAAATAATGTTATCACCTGTGCCTTTTAATAGCGAGGATACAAAACTTTAGTAAGGTTTTCAAAAACATCTGCTGTTAGAGTGTAAGAAATTAAATGGAAATAATTTGTAAATTCTAACTTAGGCTTAACCCAATCCATCATACATAATATAAGATAAAATCAAAAAGTACCTGTATTTTGTATTGTCATTTTTAATATCAAAATAATGTCCGTTTATCAACAAGACACCTTCATAATCGAGCATGCCAAAAAAATCGAAACACAGAGATCAAGATAAATGGAGTCATATTCATTTATTGGTGCCTTCATATCTGGTTCATTTATCTGAGTAGTCCAATGTATGTAATTAAGTACAATTACACACTACTGCCACTTTAAGCGTTTAATTTGTAAAGCTTTGGTGTATAATAAGTTCACAATATTTCTTGTGACATTTCAAACAGAAACGATTACGAACACCATTTCTCATCTGAACGTTTCCTGTTTACTCACAATAATTATTGTTAAAGGAGTACCTTTCCAAAGAATACTAGGTAGTATTCTTGTGAATTAGCTGAATTAATTACACACGGTTAATATAAAAAAGGTTTTTATTTTACATATTTACAAGCATTAACTTACAGCTACTAAATAAAAAATATTTTATTTCTGGATACAATAACAAAAAAATGGTTAGGTATTTCAAAACGTAACAATGAAAATCAAAATGTGTTTCTAATTATAGAAAAGTAAACCTCATTATACAGAAAACACAAAGACAAAAGAGTGGAATGCAATTTTCAAACAACTTTTATCCCCAAGATCGTCCGCCAAATATGTGAGCGAAAGTATACCCAACAACCGAAAAACCATTCTATTGAAATCAAGAAAAATGCATATAAAGATTAACGTAGTGGGGTAAAACGATTTTGTCACGGAGTCTGAATATATAATTTGTTCCACAAAATCATCTTCATAATTGCTTCGTCTATTTTCAATGCGCAAGCGCTTGCAATAGACGTACAATTGACTGACAAATGGCATAGTGAAATGTGGAAGTGCATTAGATGCTGAACAATACAATTATGTAAGAGTTATAGTTATTCAGTTGGCCGCGTGAAGACGAATTGTCGTTAAAGGTTAATCTTTACGGTTATGAGATTTACCGTGTCTTTGAAATGCATTTTGAATATATAAGACCAACCTATCCCTTTTCTTTAAAGTAACGATTACAAAAAAAAAACTATTTTTAAAGACAATTGAAGTCGATTAATAAGAATGCGACCAGTCAATAAAATAAATCAATCAACTTTTTTATATTTACAAACTAATAACTACTTTGATTTTAATTCAATTAAACTGCAATAGTTCCATATCTATTTTGGTGTTATGTAATTCGAAATTATTTACAATCATAAAATCGACGGTGATAGCCATAACTTGAAAGTTATAATGGCGCTAAAAAAACTATTGCAGTCAAATCGAAATGTTCTCGATAAATTTATTGACGATAAAATATTAATTAAAATTCAAGTAAATTCGAAAGGAACTGCAGTTATATCAAATCCTATGTTATGTGATTGAAGGACAAAACAGAATGAAGGAATTGTATCAAATGAAATACTGAAGACAATAAACAAAGTTAAGTTTCATTCACAAGCGTTGAATTAAAACGTAAGGAGACACAACCCAGTCCCAAGGGTTTTGTTTATCTGATCGAAAAAGTCATCACAGTATTGTACCCTGTTTCTTTTGTTTAAATTGAATGCATTTGGGTCGAAAGATAAATTTAAGGCATTGCAAACCAAACTTAATTCACACATTTCAATTTTATCTCTGTATTGACAATGTCATGTTCAGGTAGGTATTGTTTAGCAGTTATAAAATATTTCTTCTGGCACTTTTACCTTACAAATAAACCTAACGACATCACAGCGATTAGTTTAAATACTTACTTACCTATGTTATTTATTCTGCGATGTTTATCTATTTATACAATTATGGCTTCTGTCAGAATTGAAAACTGTAAATTCAAACGCTGATGTTCAACCAAAATAAAGTTTTCGTGTTCTTTATAAGAACATAGCTTATGAATTTCAACTTTCCTAACATAACCTTTCAAAGTGTTAATCCACAATACATTTTTAAACAGTGTTTTGTTTTGTATTTGGATGACAGTTTTCAATCCTGGCCAGACAACTTATAAAATTAAAAACTAAATTAACCTAATGATGCTGAGAGGGCACGTACGCTGGCCACTTGTATACTGGAAGTGCGATGCGCTAGAAAAAAACAATAATTGGTGTTAGTATTTGATAGTCAATATTAAATTACGAGTTTGTTTATGAGTCGTAAATAATCGCTAATTAATTCAATAATTCCTATCACAATAAATAAAAATAATTACGAGATGTTCGTCCAGATGATACTGGGTAATAGTTTGATATTATGATATTGCAACCGAAAGTGTACAACCAAAGCTAATTATTTTTCTAAGTTTAATTGAAATTTCACTTCAATACAATCAACATCTTTCATTCTTTGACACACTTGATTATTTTAAAAAGTTCTCTATTTCGACACTAGCTTAGCAATTGTAATTCATCGACCTCTATGTTACACTAATTTAGAACAAACTTTGTAGTATATAAAATTGAGGCCAGATGGAGCATCTTTCAAAGCATTACCATGGCAACTGCTTTGCTTGTGCATACTTTGTTTAAAGTACATTAAATTCTATGTTGTATGAACTCAAAAAATGAACTTACTTCCTGCGTGTTTCTGGCCAGCCTCTTCCCAAGATCCTTTTCATATTTCCACTGAACGTCGCTGGCGGAGTCCTTATTGCCTGTTTCTACCTCATTCGTCGCGATCTCATTTTGCTTTGCGTCTTCTTGCTTGTATCGATTCTTGTGTTCGGTTGTGTACGTCGGCACGAAGTACCTGATACCGAAACCAGGTAGGCTCTGTGAACTCAGTATTTGCGATGGAGTGAAATAGTTTTTCACAGGTGCAGCGTGGATCGGCTTTGGATCTTGAGTCGGGATGTAGGAATTCACAAATCGTTGCGCATTGTTGAGAGGAGCGGGTGTCGGGGGCGGCGAGTTGTAGATGATTTGAGTATATCTCGGCTGAGGGATGAACAGTTGAGGTCGCCTGTAAAAAATAATAATAACAAAGATATAGGGCGACATAATAGACAGTGAGTTGTTATTACTACCTATAGAGAAGCTATGCCCAGCAAAAAAACGTGTTCCTTGATAAGACAAGGCTGTGACGTATTCCTTGAAATTTGAATGTCGAAAATAAAACCGTTTATATGCGTTGATGCCACAATTGTAATAAAGTCAATTAAAGTGGCGGTTTGTTCGTGACGTAAGTTCCATACGCTAGTAATAGTAGTTCAATGCATATAGACGAAAAAGTTATTCAAACAGCAATTATATCCAAAGCAATGCAATTCTCTAGATGATGATAAGTCCGTCCCACCTGTATCTATTAACCTATGAATAGGACAAATATGACTTAATCGTCGATCTCAATAAATAACCAATAAATAAACAAGTCATTTGGTTTGTCAGCCTATGAATTCACACTTAAGTACGAAAATACATATGGATCTAGCACAAAATATGTAAAAGGCTATCTCGATCGCTTATCATAGAGTCAAGGATCACAAAGTAGCAAGTCGTTGACAGCCAATAAGTTAATAAGATGAAGGAATGTAGAAAACATGAATAAGTAAAATATTTTATGGTGACATTGATAAGGCAATTTAATATCAAGATCATGGTTATATATAGTTTAAAATATAATGCCATTCCAGAACACATTCATTATTAATTCTCGTATTAAAAACGTTATCAACTGTGCCTCCGTTTAATGTTAAGGTACAAATATGTATTTATAAAAATGCATAGTGTCTGTCATTGCCAATGATAGGAATTTTTGTTTATATGTAAAAACCTAGGTCTCAAAATAACTGCTTAAGATGACTGGTAATGACTGCCAGGAATCTATATCGTATCATGCTACAGCACTAATAAAACCTGCTTGTTATCGACCACCTCAAGTTGTTTTGTTTTCTTTGTGGCCAGATACACGGTCAGCGTAAGCCGCATCATAGAACCTCCTTGTTCAAAAGTTTATTTTAAAAAAAACTTGATATCTTACCAGTGTTCATTAGGGTCAGGTGCATCTTGAGACCTTTCTTCCCAGTCCCAGACGGGCGCCGGGACCCGATACGGCTGCGCGGGGGGCAGCGTGGGCTCCGGAGTGGGGGGCACGATGGGACCTCCTTTAGTGCCGAACTTCACCATGATTGCATGTGCGCTCGGTGCGCACATCATCAGGCATGTCAGCAACTAAACAAGAAAATATGATTACGAAATGTGACATGATTATGGACATCATTTGGCCTAACTCTAAACAAATACTGTCTTACCACAAATAAAATAGACTAGGTTTGGACTTCTGTTTGAATGTTAAACGGCCAACGTTAAATGTATGTTGATTTTGTTATATTTAAACAATGGTCTAAATCTAGCCCAACTACGAGTATTTGTGGTAAGGCCGTTAGGCTCTGTTGATCCACTGTTTAAATATACGCCGGCTATTTTAAAATCCATGTCATAATACATTCGACATACGCAAAAACCTAATTTGAATTAAGTCGCATAACATCTAAACAGCGCTCGAAACCTTGTCTAAATGTTTGGGGTAAGATACTTTCCATGCCTATTTTAACTGTCAATGTTTCAGATTATTATTCAAAATTTGACCATCGTTTATGCACATTGTGCACTTATGACATGTAATCTAGGTAATCTACGGATGTAGAGCAAAAGTCCTAAGACAAAATAACATTTTTTTTCTTTTTCAGTCTTTATGTGTTGCATGTCATTGTTTTAATTTCATCAAATAAATACTATATTTGACGTCTGAAATAACAAAGTAATTTCATTGTTTTACAATGTTTTAAGCTTAATGCAGTCAAAATTGCCAACTCTGTGGGTGGTATTGGAAGAATGCTTCAAGTTTAGATTCTCGACTTGAAGTATCTGTTGCAACATAATTACTCCTCTGGGTACTTAACTTGAATTTAAAGCTACAGACTCCCAATGAAAATCTTTGCTTTGAAATATAATCCTAAGTCATAAACATGGAAATAAACGGAGAAGTATCCATTATTAAGTATTGCAAGTATAAAACACAGCCTGGGTAATTAGGCGATAAAAATGATTGCTCGTTTATAAATTGCTCTCGTATTTTATTAATATTACATGTTTAAAGTAAGGAAAAAAACATTTGTCATATAAACAAGCTCAACTTACCAATTTTGATACCATTAAATCTTTTTGTCGTGTATTCTATTTACATCTAGGCAACTATGTAAATAAGAAGTCAATGGCTATTGATCAATACGGTATTATTTCTAAAATTTGCAGGCCTGCAGTGAAATCGCTTCATTTGTTTGAATTATGAGACGCCGTCAAGACTAATAGATTTCGCATGATCTAATACTTATCTATTAACAAACCACCAGCAAGGCGGACGCAATTTATTTGTAGCGAACCTTCCAAGAACATTGATTTAACGCGCTCATTGCTCAACTCTATGATTAAGATGGAACGATAGCGGTCCCTTGAATCTGCAAGTTCCCAACAGTACAAAAAGCATCCGCTTTCCGTAAACTAATTCTGTACCCCTATCACGAATAATTACGTCAAAGTATTCGTATAGTAACGTAATCATTCGGACGTAAAACAAACTAAAAATTTTACACTCAAATAAAATATTTCATCAATTTTAATGAAATAGATCATTTAACTTGTTTTTGGACGTGCCATTATATTTACGTTAGCATAACGTCGTCTGCGGTAACGCGTTCAAGCTTACTACACGACACGGTTGTGCTTCGTGCTGCCGACTGACGTAAACTCGCACCATTTACGTGACGAATACGTCAATGTTCGTGATCTGGGTACTCTACAAATTAAAAACAAATCAAGATCACACTCAGCTTTAACGACCTTAGCCAAATCCGCTGTTTCCCACGAATCTCGACACATTTATTGCAAACAAATCCTAGATTTTACACGAAATTTTATCTATTAAATGCTAAGCAAAAGTTGCGCAGCTCAAGTTACCGTGGTCCATTGTTTACGTGAAGTTGGCACACACAAATTTTGTAACATCTTTCCAAAGATACGCTAAAACCAGACGTATTAAGACGTTATCAGTTGATCTTGATGATTTTATTATCAGCTCGATTTAAAACTGTTGTAAATAACTTCAACGGCCCATGATTTATGTTGTAACCATTTAACTTGGTGAATGTTTAAATCATTATTTGGTACAAACGATCTAAATACAGTTGCATTTAAAGGTAACTTTTTTAATGTAAGAGAATTGTTAATTTAAAGCTACGAACCTATTTCCATATTTTTTGCATGCAGATACGTTTTAACTTTAACGACTTTACTACAGCCAAATTAACGATAAAGCTTCTTAATGAAAAAAAAGGATAACTTTTTTCTAAATTAATTGAAACAAACAGCATTACCTATACGTTACGTGTTCATTCGCAAGTTGGTGTACATACCTAAATAAACCGACTTAAACGGGAAGTTGATGATGGTTTAATGTACCTGAACGACTAATTAGATAGAAGCTTAGATAACATTTATTATTATTATACACACCTGCAACCTCGCCAAAAACCTCATGTTGATAGTGAAATGTGCGTTGCTACTCTATCATCCGCAGAATCACCCTGAAACAAATGAATCACTCAATTAGCATCTACTTACTGAAAACGTAAGAAATAGAATGTAAATATTGGATTACATACGATTATTGTCTTTTTTGTATTAAATGGTCATACTGTATATTACAGTTCAAAGCAGTAAAAATAAACAGTCAAACACAATTAACAATGGCATATGCGTACGTAATCATGCGTAATATAATAATATGCGCACTTTTGTAAGAAACATACTCGTGCTTTCATTACTCCTCAGTGATAACGAGTTACTTATTACCATTAATTTCTGTCAAAAGCATAATATTTTCTTTTCATATTTGACTGGCAAAAGTAGTAATTAAGACTTCAAATAAAATCTTTTTTTTATCGGATTTGCGTTGTATAAACTGAGTTAAAAATAACTACTTGGGCCCACTTGCGCACGATGATTTTTTAACCCAGGATTACGCTAACCCAGGATTAATCATCATTCTGTATCTGTTAACGTCATAAAAACTGACAGAGACAGAATGATGATTTCGTGCTCAAGTGGGCCTAAGTATTTAGAGTATTTTTTAATCTGCCAAAAGGTTCACATAATATTTTTTTGTGTTTCAAGATTCAAATGACGGTCAGAACAGCTAGATTTCTTCACTTTGGTATATAAATGTGTATTCAAATGTGTCATGTTCGGTATGTTAAAACAAATAAAAGAAAGGTGAACGGGTAGCCTATCTCTCTTGCGCATCACAACGCTTAATAGAGCTTGACATTAGCCAGTAAAATAACTTTTATGATATCATGATAACGAAGCCTGTTAGAACATTTTGCAACATTAGTTAGAGAGATGACACGGATAAACAGACTGGGCCTTTTGAAATAGATAATGTTTGGAAAATACAATTCTAAGAAAGAGACTGGCGCAGATACTGGGACATTTCTAGGAACAGTTTAATTATAACTTTAATTGAAGTAGAATTGCGTGTGTGAGACTAATATGTTTTTAGGGTTCTGTAGCCGAATGGCAAAAACGGAACCCTTATAGTTTCGTCAAGTCTGTCTGTCTGTCTGTCTGTCCGTCCGTATGTCACAGCCACTTTATTCTAAAACTATTAGCATCACACAGTTGAAACTTAGTGGGTAGATGTATTCTGTTAACCGCTTTTCGATTTTCGTAGAAAAAATAAAAAATAATAATATTTAAGGGGGAAAAACCATTTTTTCTAAAAGTCTAACGTTTGAGATATAGACGCTTCCAAAGTGGTAAAATGGGCGTCCCCTCCCCCCCATCTAACTTTTGAACTAAGGAACTGAAAATTTAAAAAAAAATTATGATGTAGATCTCAACAAAAACTTTCAACGAAAATTGGTTTGAGCGAAATTGAACAAGTAGTTTTTGAGATATAGCACATTTTTATCAACCGCAAATATAACTTTGTCTTTCATACAAACACTATAAAAAACAAAGTTATATTTGCGGTCAACAAAATATTGTGGTATTTGGGCTAAGTGGAAGTAAGAATCCCTAATTCAGTTAAAGTTGGCACGGAACCCTCAGTGCGCGAGTCCGACTCGCACTTGGCCGGTTTTTTTAAATAAGCTGAGTGAAAATCTTCGTTCACATGAATCCATGACAGTATTAAAACTATTGAACTCGAAAATGAAATACCATGAATACAATTCATTTAAGAGGTTATGATTAGTCTCATCCAATTAGTTAGCTAATCAATCACAATTATGACAAGATAGTGACCAATGATCATATCGACTACGGGTTCAAGTGTTCAATGTTTATAGAACTCAGGGCATATTAAAGAATTTTATAACGGAATGAACATTTCTAAACACTCGCACGTATTTCGATAAATTGAATGCCCTGACCGATGTTTTAAACATGTCCTCCATATAAAGGTAACGAAGGGATGTTTAATGTAAAACATAAGTTAAAAGAACCAACTGGTCTTAATGTGACTTTCGTAACTATCACTGCACCATACCAACCTTTTATTTTAAAATCGAGAAATATAATGGTCACATAAAATTTAAGTACAACAGATAGTACCAAATAAATGTGCATATTCATGGAATAATAGTAGCCGGAGCAGTGAAATTAAGTGTTTTATTTTAATTGCTTCTCATTTATGGAAATGCTAAAGTCAGGAAATGATAGGTGATTTTGATGTTATAATTAATGTATGTTAATCATTGGCAAGGTAGTGATGTAACCTTTAGAACACTGTAATTTTAGTATCAATCATGAAACTTTTCTTTATTTTACTTTATGCCAGCAGTAGGTAATTTTTGTGGTTTGCAGTGATTCCTCTGGCGGATACATTATGAACTAAATTACAGCGCAAACATATTGCTATGAATGAACTTTAACCCACAATTAAAAAATACTTTTAAATTACATCCTCAAAAATCGTTACGCGTGCCGACATTTTCGTAAACACTCGTTTTGTAAGACAAACATACCGTTACATTGGCGTTTACCGGCGTACTCGGATTCTTATAGCTTCAGACAAATTTATTTGGATTATTAAAGTTTCTGTCCAATACCATGATTTATCATTTTACTATTGGAAGCTCAATTTACGCTGAACGTCTAAAGCAATTTGAACCCAACGTCATTCGCTGGATACGATGAAATAAATTAAATTACGAGCGCTAGTTTGTTTGTGATTTCCAAACGTTGAATGTTATATCCCAATTTAAGTGTGAGCGAACTTGTCATAAATCTGTTATTGGTTAATGCCTGAAGTTAATACTCAAAACAAAGTTACTGATTATTTATTTTTGTTTTATAGTGTTTTGTCACCATACAAACTTAATAATATAAATTGCACTTATAAAAAGTGCGCCCGGATTGCGTAAGACACGGGGTTCAATTCCTCGTCTGTCACAGAGTCACAGTTGCTTTTTACAAGTGCAATTTATATTATAAAGTTACTGATAACAAAATATTTCAGATAAGTACAAATTACATAGGTACTTGGTATACCTACCGTTATCTGCATGCCTACAACGTTGATTATCATGACACTGTACGAACTATTAATGATTTTTCAGATTACGAAAGCAATGATCTTATACACAAAAATCGTCATTCAAAAATAATGTTTTATTTATAAATATCGATTTGAATGTACAACTTTTTGGCAATCCTCTCTACCTGCCGTTTTCATTGTAATCTGACGTTCAGTACTAAATTTACGATGCGCGAACTGATAATAAGGTGAACTGGTATGCAATGCAAATTTATTTTATTGGGCATAAACATGAACATGCGCCGGCGCACGCAATAACCACGTTATCATGTTGAAGCAACTTATTGTTGAGGGATCAATTAAAAAATAAATTGATAAAGTTCATCTATTGTTGCATGAAGATTTCACACACACCGTACCTACCCTAATGCTACTGCTTCAGTACAATTGTGGGCTAGTGCTAGTGCTGAGAAGAAGCAGCGAAAAAACTAAGTCACTGTATTGTCGTGCCTCTTTTGATATTAAAAATATTTGAGTTAGAAATATAGGCTAAGCTAATCATACTTCTAATCACATACTTTGTATCGTTCTAACCGAGTTAATAACGTATGGATAATATAAGTAAGTTCAATAACTTAGAAAAAACAGTCCATTACGAGTCGGACTCGCGCATTGAGGTCCGTGCCAACTTTAAGCCATGCAAACTTGCGTTCATCTTTTAACCATTTGACTTTAAGAAAAAATGTATGAAGAAACCTTAATGTCATTTCAAAAGATCTATCTATTTATAGTCACCCCCACGCAAAGGTTTCATATTGGTTTTTTAGTTTAAGTTTCATGTATGGAAGCTGTAATGATAATAGTTTTGGAATGGCTGTGACGCGAATCTATCTATCTATCTATCCCTTTGGCAACGGAACCCTAAAAACAGGCTATTTAAAACTGGATACATGTCAGATTCCATGACCGATAATTTTGTATTTTTGCAACAAAATCCGTTGTTCATTTGCATTTTAAGTGCCTTCGCTAAATGCATTATTCACACGTGAATAACAGATAATACATAAGGGTGATTGATTCCGATAAGCATTAATAGTGCTAAATAACGCGTTAAGATGCAGAAGACAGTGTTTCACATCGAAATCAAAGGTCATATAAAGGAACGTTTTAACGAATTATACCCGTTAATTTGCAGATTACTTACCT
The DNA here is from genome assembly GCA_963584085.1 of Pyrausta aurata. Lineage (NCBI taxonomy): Eukaryota > Metazoa > Arthropoda > Insecta > Lepidoptera > Crambidae > Pyrausta > Pyrausta aurata. The sequence continues at coordinate 5,191,726 of OY757256.1, read as the reverse complement.
ACTACACTATAGTAGTCAATGCGTAATCCGCATACGGAAACATATAGGTACGCGCATATTATTATACTGATGATCAAGACAGCCTTGTAATGCAAATAGCGCATGAAATTAATGAAAAAATCTCATAATTTTTGCTTAAATATTTTATACCATGATTGACCATTACAATAAATGTTATGGACTTTATCCTATTAAACCTAGTATATAAATGATCAATGCTGATATAGATTTTTCCCATGGATATGATTATACATTACATCGAAAAGGTAACATTACGTCACAGGTGATAAATGAATTTGAATCCATAATAGAATTCACAGATTGCAAAGTTTGAAGCCAAGGTAGTATACTAGCATAGGGTTCTGTATCAACTCTCTTTTTGAATATTCAGTTAAGTGAAACAAGCCCTTCCACATTACTCATTTTTATAATTTTTTACGTTAGACATAGTCTGAATTCAGTGATAAAAATGCCCTTTTCAGCATTTAAATCAACGAAGACTGAAAAATTAACTAAGATTAAATTCTTGTGATAGTAATCATTTTTGAGGATAACTTGGTATTTTATCCTGATTCTGCTTTCAATGTATTTTTAGGGTTCCGTAGCCGAATGGCAAAAAACGGAACCCTTATAGTTTCGTCAAGTCTGTCTGTCTGTCTGTCTGTCTGTCCGTCCGTATGTCACAGCCACTTTATTCTGAAACTATTAGCACCACACAGCTGAAACTTGGTAGGTAGGTGTATTGTGTTCACCGCTTTCCGATTCAGATACAAAAAGTAAGAAAAAATAATATTTAAGGGGGGGCTCCCATACATGAAACTAAAACCTAAAAATTATTTTTTACTGAAACCTATGCGTGTGGGGTGTCTATGGATAGGTCTTTTATAATGATGTTGAGGTTACTAAAACTATTTTTTCTAAAAGTGTAAGGTTTGAGATATAGACGATTCCAAAGTGGTAAAATGGGCGTCCCCCCCCATCTAACTTTTGAACTAAGAAAGTGAAAATTTTGAAAATAATATATGATGTAGATCTCAACAAAAACTTGCAACGAAAATTGGTTTGAAGGAGATCGAACCAGTAGTTTTTGAGATATTGCACATTTTTATTAACCGCAAATATTACTTTGTCTTTCATACAAACACTATGAAAAACAAAGTTATTTTTGCTGTCGCAATATATTGTGATGTTTTCGTTAAGTGAAAGTAAGTGGGCCCTGAATTCAGTTAAGGGTGGCACGGAACCCTCAGTGCGCGGGTCCGACACGCACTTAACCGGTTTTTTTGTATGAACGTATTGCGTTAATAAGATGTTCGAGTCATTAAACCCGAATCAGCAGCACCTAGCATTGTATTACGCACACCACCATATTACCTCTGTACCCTAGCTCATCTGAGTCTTGATATTGGTAACCCAAATTATGTCATTACTTATATCGTATCTGATTTAAACTGATTTAAAGCATCGAGCTTCAACCCTAATAATGCGTGCGTTAAGCGCGAGGAAGCTGTATAATGGTCTGTCTCCTTGGCTCGGTGCCTTGACAATGTGTCAAACAACAAAGAGCAAACATTAGTCAGGACAGGTAATGCAAATGGTGCGAGTACCACCTACTCAACCGCGTTGCCTAACGCACAGTGGCGTCTGTGGAGTAGGCTTGTCTTAAATTTATATTAATCAGTCAGGTATCAAACGAATGCCTGGAGTCGCATAACAATGGATTTTTTATTGTGTCTCGTTTACACATACTTGACGAGTTAAATCCGTTTTTGCCTTGTCCACGCTGTAACTTGAAAAACTTCTATCAGTAGGGCCTGATTTACTTTTTTTCAAATTAACTTACGCTTTTTGGAATATTTTAAAGACAAAAATTAAAGAAAATTAAGTTAATTGAAAATCTGTAATTTATGCCGACGAAGTCGAGGAGAACCAATAGTTTTTTTTTAATAAATGCTTGGGATAAACAATTATGTAAGTACCTAAATTGAAAAAAAAAACATTGTAAATACTTCTTTGATCATAGCGAATGCATTTAACAGTTTAAAACACTCCCACGTTATATGAAAATCTTTTATGATTTTCATTATTGGTTTATTTAATAGTAAATACATTTTTTTATCTATCTTACATTTGTTTTAGAAAGAGGGATTAAGCCTTTAACAATTCTTTTTATGTTTGTTTAAACTCATCTTATGAAACTTACATCATTTTTTTATTTTTTTATTTAGTATGGGTTTGCTCTTGACTCCAGACCAAGCCAAGTGCGACTAAGACGGAGTCGAAGATGGAACAAGCTCGCCCAGAAGAAGCCTGTTCACTCTAACTTTGAATAGATTCGGATTATAGTCACTAGGAAACACCGACGCTGGCAGCGAGTTTCACTCTTTTGCCGTGCGCATTATAAATGTTGATGAGAAGCGCTTAGTTCTAAACATCATCATTTCAAAAAACTAATATAAATCAAGAGCAATTGCGAACCTTCAAGAACCTGATCGTGACAATGATGAGGTCAGAATACTAAATCACTGGTATGATTTCCTACTCAAATGCATGTTTCTATGGCTTGAACTAATGAAGTTTACTTCAGAATCTTTCTATAAATAAGTATGTAGGTACTTAAAGTACTAAATAACTACAATTTAGTAGACATAACATTGACATTTAAAACACAGACAGTGCAGTGTTTCCAATTTAATAACTTATTTTCTTATTTACTCAAACGAGTTACGATGAGAATTTACTATATCGGTTTAAAATGGTTCAGTTCAGGTAGCAGGTATCGATCTATAGACTAATTTATTATTATTTCTGCAATAAGTTTGTAATGTAATGTTTGCATTTAAATCAATATTCATTTAATTTATGTGACTAATAAAATAAAATAAAGCAACAGTGCACGGTGATTGAAATAAAATAATAAATACATTGATGTTTTTGTTTCTTCGATTAACAGTTAAAAACTAATCATAGTTGTAAACTAACCCTTTCAATTAACCAGTGACCTATAGAGACGAAGAGGTGCATTGTATACTGTGTATAATACTGAAAAACATACTTACCTAGTACCTATTCTAGTGTATAATACTAAAATTCACGATAGGTACTTTAAGGTACGTAGCAAAACATTAAGCCCATTCCAACTTATGATATTCAATGTATGTAACTAGCTGACATTTAAGAACAAAACGCCTTTACGAGTTTATCATACAAATTATTATCATTTACCTAATTATATTTAACAAGATAATAAGCAGAAAAAAGCCGTGTGATGTCAATTAAATTGTATAACGATGAGATGAAAAGGTGAATGCAGTAATTTATGCCACGATTTAATTTGCTTAAGTGGACTATTAAACTGTCGTTACCTCTTTGCTCGTTGTTGACTGATTGATAAGCGTAATCGGTTAAATGAGCCAAAGAATTTTTTGCAACGCTAATCCCTGGCTAATATGGTTTTTGCATTCATTCAAGTTTGATTTATGGTGACTTCTTTATTCAAACGATAGTCGTTAACGGTCAAAAGCGAAAAAACGTATTCACGAAGATTTTCAAGGGGAAACATTAATGGTACTTAATATTCTTTTTGCAGACTTTTTGTATTAAGTGTTAGTAACATAATTCTAATTGTAGATGCTAGACACAGATTTTCAGTTATGGATTTTTATATTCGTTTAGCTACTAATTTATACACTGATATACTTCCATGTGGCACCTAACTCGATCTTATAAATCTACCACTACCTTGATTATCAGAATTAATAGCTTCTAAAGACGTAACTGATATATAAGACCTACCAAGTTAATATTAAGCCGAGCACATGGGCATAACTTTCATTAGGCCGCCCTATAAATCTGAATCAATAAACAGTAAATGAAAGGTATCATTAGGGACATTTCGACTATCGAGGTGTACATTACGTGACACGTAATCTAACGTAATAGGACAGGTTGCTTGCGACAAGGAAAGGTACACGTCTATTTGATATACGCCCTTTCTCTGTTCTCATTTCATAAAGTTGATGTGTCGGCAATCATCATAAAGGTAATTTGAGTAAATCAAATTAAACCAGGGTCATGGGAGACAATTGACGCGTGACGCCATTGAATCTTGAGGATTTTGGGAGGTGAAGTAAGTTGTTCTTTTATAACAGCGCGTTAATTATCCAGTAATAGTGATATTGTATCAATGGGAAAAGCTGAAAAAACACGTTCATTATTACTTAATTATGTTTGAGCAGCTGAAACAAGTTAAGTAGGTATACCAGCTTATAAAAATGTCTACAATCTTAGTTTTATTCAACAAATAATTCAATAATATTTTCTCTATTGACAATAACATAAAACCTGAAAGCATTTTTGCGATGTAAATAATGTAAGTAACGATAAATAAAAGGTAGGTAAATATGATGTCGACACCACTATTTAAGCTTTAATGCTAAACGCATAATAAGTATTTGTGTGTAATTTTTGCAATACCTGCCAATTGCTGTGTTCGTTTTGAGCGAAATTGTAAAGGTTAGACTGAATCTTGGTAATTATTTGTTTCGTTATGATTGGCACCGACGAGCGATCGCCGCAGGACAATCTCGCAGACAAATCATTACCGTTGAGAATAGCTACATTGCACAATATTTGCCGTGCAGGCATTAAATGTTACTAATAATGTACCCGGAGGCTGCGCGTTAATGATGTATGGATGAAAGAAAAGGTTTCCAAATCGGCTTTCATCACTTATTTTGACGCTTAATTTTGAACTTACTCGTAACGCTAGCTCAACTGCATTTGATGATTGGAACTAGTAACTCTAATGCAGCAATTAATCAATTAAAGTCGTGCAACTTCACCGGAATTCTCTCATTCAGAAACAACTCTTAGAAGTATTAGAAGATACTCATAATTAATTATTACCTACCTACTTTGGTTTTATTTGTCACAAGGATCTGTATCTGATTGCACACTAGTAAAACCAAATTTGACGTGTCAAGAAACAAGTACTTTGTTTGTTATTAATAAAAGTTACCTCAATAGTTTGAGAATAGTACGACTTAATATACTATCACCACCAGTAAAATACCAAAACTTTAATAAGGAGCTCTATGAGTTTCACGTTCTTTTATAACACTAAATGCCTTTGTTTATGACTGTCTATAGGTATAACATCAAACTTCATGGGATAAGACTACAAGATATGTTGAACAAATCATAGAGTTAAGAAAAGACCATATTTTCAAAACACTCTCTTGTCTTACTCCATAACAAGTATAGAGAACTTAGTGATAAATTACTCAAGTATGCTTTTAAGGCAATCACAAAATACTGCGAGTTCGTCTCATTAAGGTCGTTGTTTCTTACAGAAGTTAATTACCTGCAGTCATTTAAAATATGCAACTGCGTTAGGTCAACTGTGGGGTCACGGTTCTTCCATCATACAATTGCATTATTAAGATGTTAGTTACTATGAAGTTATTACAGCAGAGCTTTTGTTTTAGCACAGGTGTACGGTCGACCTCTCGCGCTTAACCACTTTTCAACGAAAATCGCTTGAACACACAACACAAAATGGGCGTCACTTCAAAATAAAAGAGGCGACATGATTTTTTTGCTCTTTAGATTAAAGGGCGCAAAAGAGCTCGATCGTACTTACATATGTAAGTCACAGAAATTGTTTTAATTTGAATCAGCTTGCGATAGGAATGATGAAACTGGAAAAATTGGCATGGATACATACTTACCTTATTCAAAGATAGGTATTATTGGCGCCGTATTTATATTAAAGCACCTTGTAAGCCCTGATCCTGATTATTAAAGACATTAATATTTAATATCTCTATTAGCAAATGTAGTCTAGGTTTATCGTTCACCCACTTGTTTGAGTAATCCTATTATAATTGATTCATAAAATATTGCGATTGACATGCTTATTATCAGCAAGTTAAAGAGCATGTCTTAGCAACATTGTAATTTAAGGCTCACAAACTGAATTAACTGTACAAAACGAAATCACGTCGATTTCTATACAAAGTTGTTTTTTTACATAAGGCTACGATTAAAATAACTTGGTACATAAGTTTAAGAACAGCTTTTCGGTTACAATGATCCTCTCGACACGTTAAACTCCACCTAAAAATAAGATAGTCAATGTATTTATGCCATCATAACAGGTATTCTGTTCGAATTTACATGTTTTTGACGTGACAACGTCTTAAATTAGGTTGCGGCTGGGAGTCACTTATGAAAAAGTGTAACGCTCGGTAACGTTACGATGAGTCACCGAACGAGAGAGAGGCCCGCCGAATGCCTTGCGTCTCTCTCCCACTCAACTATGATCGGTCTGCCGCGCGATTTTACGTTGTCACGTAAAATCTTCGCCCGTAAAACCGACTTTACAGGCAACTATTTTTGTTATATCTAAGATGAGCTCTAATTACTCATACATCCGCTATTAGCTTCCTTCTGCGTATTAATAATTGTAGACAACAATTAAGTTAACTAGCAGATAACTACGAGTTTTTTTATGATACACCATTGTTACACATCTTATGTTTATTTAGCAAAAAAAATTCAACCAGGAAATTATCTACGCGGTCATCTTGAGACCAAGTTATTTTTAAGCTTGCTGATTTGTTGTGGATTTTACAAGGTAACGTTTATTTAAATGAACTGTTATTAACCCTTATTACACGGTAGTTGAATGCTGTCAAAGATAAGCTATTAGGTTTTCTTAGCATCATGCATGCTAATAGCATGCTATATCATTATAAAATTTGCTCACATCCAGAAAAATGATTGTGTCATGAAATGGGTTCGAATAAGAGTTCTTACACTATACTTTGTGCTTTTCGTAGTATATCTTGACTATTTATTTCTTTAATTTGTAAAAAAATGCATTAGAAAAATTGCGTTCTAAATATACGATGAATATGATGACCTACCTACTTTCAAACATTGTTTAATTTTTATAACCATAATTTATTTCACCCACTCTGCTTCATTTACTTTTCTTAAAACAGTGAAAATGTTACTCTTTAACTGTTGGGCGTTCTGTGTGATAAATGTACCCAACTTATACCTCACAAACAGACGGTAGATAGTTATGGTGTCTATTATAACAAATTAACCAGCTTTAGATATGTTTGAATATTACGCCTTATTAATTACATCCTATACTCAAATGAGTACAATGGCGGGAAGATCGCAATTAAATGTTGTATGTATGTGCTGGGACTCTACGAACTCTACTGCAATTAAGGTTACCACTTATAATAGGTTTGTATTGTCAAGGCAAGAATATGTCTGGGATTATGGTTATTTTGTGTATGTATTTGTCTAAAAAATATTTGTGTTCGGTAGTGATGGTGTATGATGAAATTTTAGCGTTTTCACAATGGCAATTATTTAATTATAACGCATTCCATTTTTAGACACTTTTTTTGTCTTTTAGAGTGCAATCTGAAAATCTATCTGAATTTTCCTGAAGTTTTCCTAAAGTTCTGATTTGTAAAAATAACTCTAGTGATCTTCATTCATTTTAAACTTATAAAGAGCTGCTGGGTAATTGTGTAAAGCGATCGTATTCATTTGACAGTTCAAAACGTACGATATGATCTGTTAAACCTTTTGTTCTTTGCCATTTGACAAATAATATCATACGTTTTGAACCGTCAAACGAATACGATTGCTTTACACAATTCTATACCAGATTCTATACTATGTTCAACCCTACCGCTGCAGCAGTAGAGTTCACGGCCAAACCGGTGTTGCGTAACCGCGCGATCGACCGGCGCGGGCGCCGCGGTGATGCGTCGGCGACTCGCGCGCAAGTGAATATTAATTTACTGCAGTTGGTAATTAAGTCTTAAAACTCGTCTTATTTTTTTTCTCTACTTTGTATAAACGTGATGAGGAACCCTTCTTCATGGGTTTAACTTAACAAAGATTAATCTTTGAATAGCGAAATGGGTCATAGTTACTAAATCAGGTTGGGTAAAAAAGGAATTAAGTCAGAAGTATATTAACCCGTATTATATTATTATCTTTGCCCAAACGGACTTTCAAGCAAAGGCGTTCGCTAATGATTAGATGATATTATTTTTTGTTGATTTTGAAAAGATTTGGCTGCATATCACATATTAGTATCATCATTTTCTGACATGTAATGTAACAATAGTGTGCTCTGACAACAACAATAGTGTGCTTTTTAACGATCAACAATTGACTGGCGGCGCAATTACGTTTGTTAAAGTCTCGTCTCTCTCATATTTCAATCTTACTTAATAAACCTCCCGTGCAATATCTGAACATCATGCCTAAATGTGTATTGCATAAAAATAATTACTGGTCATCGTTGACATGCGAACACAACACACACTGTTGTATAATATTGGTAATAGAGGTCAGAGAGCATAAGTTACGTTATGAGATCACGATTGTTAAAAATATAACTAACCCTTGACGTGACCTGCGTGTCCTGAATTGCGGTCTGTCGGACCATCTCAATTTCAATCGGACAATTAGAAAGAGACGAGCATTTACGGGTTGGGTAAGCGATGTGAATATACACTTTGAGATCGTATTTTGTTGTATCTGGTAATGAGATGATGGTAAAGACACAAAGTCCACGCTCTGTGATGGATTTATGTTATTTATTATTTTATATTTACTGTTTATTACCTTACTTATTCCTATTTTATAGAATGTGTTGATCATTTCAATATATGAAGGCTTCATAATGATGGTATATTGTAACATATCACACCCATCACTTGGCAGTAACATAACTAGCTTGAAATAGAAAAAAACAGAAGTAAAGATTTCATTTAAATCTTTTTGATGATGTAACATTTTATACAGGACAGTTCTTTGCCCCAACGTAACCGCAGCTCATCACAAATCTATTTTCATATTGTGCAAACCGCGTTCATGAAGCCGCAAAGCGAAAATTCATTTCAACATAAAACTGGGACTCTTTTACTTTCATATTGCATTCGACGACAATTTATAGTAATGTCAAAACCTGAATGGTATTAAAATATGATTAAGAACAAAAAATACTGCATGCAAGCGCGTATTCTCATCATGCTTTATGCGCGCATTCATCATTTCACAATGACGTAATAAATCATTTTGGTAAGCAGTGACCGATTCGGCTTTACACACAAGTGCCGACCAAAACATTGTCGCAAGAATATCATCGTATTTCCATTGTTACCAGTACCCTAAGCACGAAAAGCTATTGTAAGGGTAAACGTATCGAGAAATGTCAAAATCCATATTAAAAGAGTGATTTCTTAACGCACCGCCAGGGGCGCTAGTCCAATTTCCCTACGAATTGTCATTTCTCACCATTATTCAATACGCATTGTTTGCATTACATTGCCATGGATGGCGTACCAGCATCATAGTGTCTTCATTTAGGAATTTACAAAGCTAGATGCATTTATGTACCGCTGTGAATAGCAATATTTCCTAAGTTAAGATTTATTGTAAATTCATTATAAATAATAATAATTTATTATCCTGCCTGATGGATTACATTACCGTAATATCATTATATTCGTAGCGATACTCTTACGTATTCGATAGTTCTTCGTGATAAGGGTACAGTATAAGATTATGAACACTACTCGGAAAATATCTGTGTTCTGCAGCTAGCTGATAGTTAGAGGGTAATAGCATTGCCGAATTTTGTAACTGTGAGACACAATGCAACTATTACTTTTGTTCGAGTGGTCAATTACTATTGCGGAAGTATAAAACTGCATTAGGATGCATTGCCAATGGTCACGTTGCGGTACTTTCCAAGATATTTCGTGTGTCGTCTTTCAATTTGCATAGAATGGGTACGACTATGGGGAATTAGAACACATTACGTGTGCTTATGTAATTTGGTATATTGAAGTAATTGTAAACTTTTGTAGCGAAAAATAGTATTCCTTGACGTTTTCCTTAAGATTATGTTTCATTTTAATAATCGGAAAAAAATACATAGATTGTTTTTACATTGCATAAAATGTTAGCTGCATTTGAATCTTATAAGTGTAAATCTCTTCAAACATTATTTTACAAAATCAGATGAAAACATCCTAGAAAATAATCATCATTAATTCTTACATACTTTATTCTATAACGTTGAAACCTTGACAAGCATGTTTACCTTGCACTTGGCCTTATTTAGTATTCAACTATATTGTTCGCATCATAAATGTGTATTAAGTACTTAAACGATACACTTTATGGTTAGGAAGTTACTACTTGGCGAGTCATTTTTGGTAGTTAAACCTGAACTTAAACGGTTTGTGTAGTTGATGTGAGAGAGTATAGTCACGCCTTTACCACGGAAACTCGCTGCGTCATCGCTATTATCTCAAAGTGCGCGAAACAACATAATGTTATGTCATTTATCTGAAACTACAACACCTTGCAAATCCAAATAAATGTCCACTTTAGCTTATAATGAGGTGAATTACGACACGCTTAAGTAACTAGCCAATAGCTACGTTTTCATCCTGGAATTCATTAAAGTTTAGGGCGTGGCCTTACTCGCAGAGGGCGTGAATGCTGTTTGTTTCGCTCATTAAGTAAATACGTATGCATTTTTTACTTTAATTAGTTATGCAAGTACAAGCTAACTATAGAACTGCGATCGATTTTCCTTAGAGCGAAGACACATTGGCGTATAGCCTCCGTTGCATTTGTTTGCTGCGACTCAGTCGATTTAAAAGCTTAGTTCTCGCGATCGTAACGCACAACGCTGCGGTATGCGGCACACGGTGTTAGGTTAATCGTATAAAAATTAATACCTTTCGCAATGTAACGGCGATGTGGCTTCGCTCTTTAACGTAGAACGCCGGACGCAATTACATCTTCTAAAAAAAAATATAGAATACTATCATCAATAGGGGCAATTTATACTTTCTATAGACAGTAATTAAACATATCTTATTAAAATGGCATGGTACGTATACAGCTGTAAGTGCAGTAGACAAAAGTATTTCCCCAATTACTGAATATTGTATCGTATTGTATTTATCTTTCCGCTGTTCCTGGAGACTCAAATTGAACCGCTCGTTACTTCAACAAACAGAGATGCGAAGCGACTGGTCACGAATATCCCCAAGCGAATTTTAACCAGCACGCTTAATTTTGTATATACAAATTATATTGCCGCTTCTACGATTTGTCTAAAGCTGGAGGTGGTAAATTACCACCGTACTTGCATAATTTGCTAGAATCACTTTATAACCATTTTGTTCAATAAGACTGCTTTGTCAACTTACAGTAGGTACATTTGAGATTGATTGGGTCCCCTAGGTCCATTGCCTACGCCCGTATATTTCATAACTGTTATACATTTCATACACGTTGTAATACCTAAGTAAATAAAATAATGATAGAATTAAATAACTATTATATTTAAATAAAAGACCACAGATTGTTACATTGCGTCTCTAGATTGTGATCAAATGTGAAAAATACAACGGCTTCTAATTTTGTAAGACGGTAAACGTAAGACGAACTTTATATTCTTATTTCATATTAAACGTGAAGCAACAGCTACTACGTATTTGCACTAGGCCTTACTTCTCACAGAGTTGTCAATGACCCAAGAAAAGAGTGAGTCAACGAAAATCCCGTGACTATTGCGTTGATATTGCAACCTGATTGTACAAAGCTGTTACGATGAATTAACCGCAACGGTTAATGGTTAATTTCGTTTTACGGTAGGTATGCCTACTGGTCTGAAATTCGCTAAATACTTATGTACACAAGCTATAACGTTTACTAGAATTGGTAATACAATTAGGTAACGGCCTACCGTTACTGTTACAAATCTTAGGAGTTTTGTACGATGTGGACGCCTGATTAAATATTGAGTGATTGAATGAGGTAAATGACATTCGCCCTTATTTTCAAAATTGATTAAGTTGCACGAGAATGTAGGTCTTGGCTTATGTGTACAAATTAATCGTTGAGCTTTGCCTAGATCATAAAAAAATATTTTCTATAGTGTTTTAATACCAAATGCACTAGGTAATACAACTAAATAATACAAAATGCACCGTGGCCGAATGGTAATGGCATGCGCCCGGATAGCGTAAGACAGGGTTCGATTCCTTCTTTGATACAGTTGCTTTTTACTAGTGCATTTATAAAATTCAATAGAAGCCCCATCGCTCCTGTTAGAAGTACATGAGTATGTATACTATTCAAAGTTTCAAGTATGCCTATATTTCAATTACAAATTAGTTTTGCGTACTAACCAACACGCGGAATTTTGAGCTATACACAATTTGTAGAACCAATAAATCAAAAACTTATCTGTAAACTGCATAAATAGAAAGATCATGACAAACTACTACCTGCTTTAGTAAATTACTATGATTATTATGACAGACAGTGTAGCATTAGCATGCTCCTGAAGTTACATTTGCATGCTGATAATATTATTTCTAGCATTTCTACGAATAATACAAATTGCGTACTTGCTTGACAAACACCTACTTAAAAATCATGTAACGTGTCTAAAAAAACTTAAATCATTAATCCATCTATTTTTTTGACATCAATTTTCCGCAAAAGTGATAGTGACAAGTTCACAGTTTTTTTAGGGTTCCGTAGCCGAATGGCAAAAAACGGAACCCTTATAGTTTCGTCAAGTCTGTCTGTCTGTCTGTCTGTCTGTCCGTCCGTATGTCACAGCCACTTTATTCTGAAACTATAAGCATCACATAGATGAAACGTGGTAGGTAGGTGTATTTTGTTCACCGCTTTCCGACTCAGATACAAAAAGTAAGAAAACATAATATTTAAGGGGGGGCTCCCATACATGAAACTAAAACCTAAAAATTTTTTTTTACTCAAACCTATGCGTGTGGGGTGTCTATGGATAGGTCTTTTAAAATGATATTGAGGTTTCTAAAACCATTTTTTCTAAAAGTGTAAGGTTTGAGATATAGACGCTTCCAAAGTGGTAAAATGGGCGTCCCCCCCCATCTAACTTTTGAACTGAGAAAGTGAAAATTTTGAAAAAAATATATGATGAAGATCTCAACAAAAACTTGCAACGAAAATTGGTTTGAAGGAGATCGAACCAGTAGTTTTTGAGATATTGCACATTTTTATCAACCGCAAATATAACTTTGTCTTTCATACAAACACTATGAAAAACAAAGTTATTTTTGCTGTCGCAATATATTGTGATGTTTTCGTTAAGTGAAAGTAAGTGGACCCTGAATTCAGTTAAGGGTGGCACGGTACCCTCAGTGCGCGGGTCCGACACGCACTTAACCGGTTTTTTTAATGAAACACTGAAAAATAATACAATGAGAAACTCCTTGGCAAACATTGTGCATGCTTCAATTCGGTTATTATTTTTTCGACAGATTCAATTTACTGTCCTTTCGACACTGCTTAACGATTCATACAAACTTTTTATCCGAGTTTCATTGACTCCTATTTTCTTTGCCTAACTCTTTTCGAAGTTAATCTAGAAGTCGGTCTCCTCGTAAGTCTTTGCCAGAGAGTACTCACCATGTTATGAAGAAAAAATCAAGAGCATAAGTAAATTAACATAACGACTTTTTTCTTTTTTTCATTAATACAGTTTCATCATCAAAATATAGTAATAGAACGCGACTTTTCTCGCACGGGCTCGGGAACGGGCTGTGTTATTATCGTCTTGTATTTCTCTAATCTATTTCAATACTTTTTTGTGCAATACTCGTATGTGTTGCCATGTTAACGAAAAGTTATACTAATGCAAGCAGGTATGTAGGTAGCTTATTCAATTCGTGCATTATTCAAAGCATAACGAGTACATGTATCAAAATACGTGATTAAATTCTTCTTATTTGTTGCTTAATCGTACTCATGCTCTGACCTCTACCATCAAAATTAGTGTACAGTATCGGATTTTGTAACGAACAACGCAGCATTTCAAAATTTGATACTCTGCATGCCAAGGTTGAAACAGCCCTACTTAAAAATATCGAATAACTTTGTCAAAAATAGAAAACAACTTATTTGGAGTTCCGTACATTTTAAGTTTGGCCTTTGGATCTCCCCATAGCATGGAATGTAAGAGTAGAGGACCTTTCTAAGTAAGAATTGTTAAATTTTGATATTTTTAACCGTAACAATCGGAATATTTTTTTCACAAAAGCAACTTTAAGCAATAAGTGATGGTATTTTTTCTTTCAATCGGTCTGACAAAAAATACCGTAAAGTTTTGAGAAAATCTTCTCAAAAGTTTTTATTTTTATCCCTCCCCAATATTTTTGAATAAAATTTCGATTCTAGATTACGAAATGTAAAATATTAGTATATTGCTATGCTAGGTCGCGATTCGGTAGTGGGAAGAGTCGTGTTGAAACCTAAGTAGGCGTATAAACGCTGTTTGTTTTAAAATTAGATGGAGTAACCACGATAAAATAGCCAACCGAATTTAGGGTGTGTACGATGTGCATATAACGAGCCATTAATAATATTGCACCTTCGGCGCGTCGCCAACACAATCAGTTAGGAGAAGTTATTGGCTGACCGCCCAATTAATTCACAGTTTTATTGAGAAACTCAAAATGTAAATGTATTCCGCGGCCTAGACTTCTCAGTCACAACAAAGGATTGAAAGCTAGCTAAACAAGCATTGAATATTGTAAACAAAGCTTACTTTATAAGCGGTTGTCAACAATATTGTACAAGAAATTGATTGGATTATCAAGGCTTATAGTCGATAGAGGTACTGGATTATATAGTTCCCAATACTTGTTAATCACTTACGATTTAAAATAAAAAAATATATAAAAGAAAAAAAGAATAAAAAGATAAAAGAGCGGCTCAAGACCGCATCGGTTTCTACATGCTGACCTCCAAACTTCAATTTGAAGATGGCACCCCCTGATGATGATGATGATGATTTAAAATAGCAATATTATAAAGCTTGTTTAATTCTTATTTAGATACTCAAACTAAAATTCAAGTAGTACTTTAGTGGGACGCATAAAATTTTGCAAATCTCGTAAAGATATTGCCATTGGTCCTAAAAAGGTTTATGTGTATTTCATAATCAACCTTTTCAGGTTCTCAAAGTAACCCTATCTAAATTATGGAACACAATACCATGATTGTTAGTTACGACACCTTCCTAATAGTAATAGTTGCGGCTCTTATTTCTACAGTTTCAAGCCGGCTTATTTAATAAGCGTGAACGGTCACGTTACACTCTATAAAGGGGTTAATTTTAATATTATTCATTGTAATTACTCGCCAGCGTGTTTTACTTCAAAATTCGTTACTTGGTAGAATATGCAATGACTAATTCGGATGAGGCTTGTATTATTTATTTTCTAAACTCAAGTAGTAGTAGGAATTTATGTACGTGGCAGTTTTACAATTCTGATTTACGACCAAACGCATCCAAATATTATATTCTGCTTATTAAATTTAACTAATCTGCAACAATCTTCGCCTGTAGATACAATCTACCTAATGTATTAACAATAACATCTTCTTAATTATCGCTACAAAAACTAATCCGGATGATAATATTCACACGGTACCTCACGGAAGCGACAATAAATTATCACCCACTGACATTTAGCGAGGACTTATCTAAAGCCTTGTGTATAAAAATCGAATCACTACCACGGCATCTCGATAATTCGTCTTCATGACATTGCCGATTAGTGTCAAACCCAAACTTAACGTAACTTGGTCTTTGAGGAGATAGTTCGTTCATTTTATATTAAGGTAGCATGGGCTATTGGTCCGTATCTAAGATGTAACAGGGGGTGTATTTCGATCTTGCTTGCTAATCCGTTCAAGTTCTAGGCAGTTCAATTCCCACTCAACCAGTTGAGTCGCCAAGTTGACATTGCGATGCAACTGAGGAAAAATTAAAATTACTTCTATTTAATTCACTCGTGTAGTGCTTTCCCACGCTAATCTACTGAGTGGATTATACGAAATCGCAATACAAATTTGCTAATCCATTTAAAATCAGTTCATCCGTTTAGGTGCTATAATAATAGTCCCCCTAGCCGATTTCGACTACGGTGGCCAGTCACAACGACTAACCGACTGCGCGGGACATATTATAGTGCACAAGTGTGTGCGCAAACACAGGTGCACTCTCTATTCCTTTCACTCTCATAGCCCGATGGGACAGCAATCTGACACGACCGGAGAGAGATCAGGCGCAGGACCAACGGCTTAACGTGCTTTCCGAGGCACGGGGGTGAAACACCGCCAACTTCCAAACTCCGGGCTACCCTGAGAATTTCTGAACAGAAAAATCCAGGTATATATTTTTGGCCCGACCCGGGAATCGAACCCAGGACCTCCGGCGCAGCCGTCACTTTAAAATGCTATACCACACATACAGATACACAAATACACAGGCAGACGCATTAAACATATAAGACCCCGTTCTTTATTCATCGGGGGTAAAAGACTGTAATTGTGCCAGACAAGGAACTTCCAAGTGCAGTTTTTTAAGATAATACATGACATGATGATAAATTAAACGTTAGTTTATTAGCTAGTATTTTGAAGGCGGTTTATTATTTTTTTATTTCATGAATTTTAGTCATTTACTCATATCTCAAAAACTACTTAACCAATTAAAAAATAAAAAAGAATCATCTCGCCATGACTTCTGGTTTTCGAGAAATCCTGAGATAAACATACAAATATACAAACATACATACATACACTTACGAAATTTTGCACACGTGTTTATAGATCCCTTATAGAAAGACTAGCGGCCCGCCCGCGACTTCGTACGCGCGTTTTAGTTTAACTCCGTTCCCATAGATCGTAGCGAAAATTTATAAGCCTATACGCATTAAACTATGGCCTTCCCTGATAAATTATCCATCTATCATATTTTATAACCTTACTAAAAGTTCCTGTGAGTAGCGCGTTCAAACAAACAAACAAAAACATCCAATTTTAAAATATATACAAAGAAATGCGTAACAGACAATAAATGTTATACTTTATGTACACACAACATGTAGCCCGGTATAATGGTCAAACTTACACAGGGATATTTTTATTTTTATTTTACAACGAAATGGAAATACTTCGTACGCCCTATCGTCAATCGTATATTTATTTCAGGCACTACAATGACCAGGCTACTCTCTGCGCTTACACAGCATCATGTCACATACAGGCTGTGAGAGAAGCAAATTCCCTTAAATCTTCTCTCGCTATTTAAGAGTTTGAATTTGAGCTTTGTTTATGGTTATTGGTTATAGCGAATACCTACTCTACTTTCTTGAATTCAAATCGTAAATTGAAAGGGACAATTATATGTAAAGAACTACGCCACCATCATCATTAACATCCAAAAGCCGTCCACTGCTAAACATAGGTCCCCCACGAAAAGTTTGCAGAAAAGTTACAGATTGGACACCTTTCGACCACAGGAGCAGCGTAGAATGTCCACCGACAATATGAACATATGATCTGCAATCTACACTGGACACAGACCGATTGATACCTACGCTGTTTAAACACAAAAAAATATTATTTACTATTCTAAGCAATAAAATCTCTTCTCGAGAGCAACATCAATAACAAACATGTGTCAAATATTCTGTTTCAGATTATGTCAAAAACTGTCAAAAATGAAATAAAAAATATTTTAATCGTAAGCACTAAAGAGTATTGACATCAAATTCGAAGCAAATCACCCCCATAATAACTTTGCACCCCTTTTTAACCCCCCTTAGGATATGAATTTCAATAAAATACAAAACAAGTCTTCCGTCAATTTTGTAAAAGAATGTTTATGCAAAATTTGAAGTAGATTGGACCAAGGGATCTGGTTGTCCCATACAAACTTTGCACCCCTTTTTGACCTCCTTAGGGGTGAAATTTCTGAAAATCCTTCCTTATCGGATCCCTTCGTCACACAAAGAACGCACCCTCCCAGTTTCAGGTCTCTACAATCAGCGGTTTAGGCTGTGCGTTGATCCATCAGTCAGTCAGTCAGTCAGTCAGTCAATCAATAAGTCCGTCATTCAGGACAAAGCATTTTTATAGAAGAAGCCTATAAAGATCAACATACACAAATTTTCTCCAATTACAACGAACGATATCACATACATACAGGTCGTATTCCTTTTTGTTGAAGTCGATAAAAAGCTCAGTAAACTTGTTTATTTGCTCTTTCAATGCTCATTCACTAGAGTGATACACATGATAATAGTACACAGGTACGAGTAACTGCGGGATTACAGAACAGAAGCCATGACTAAGCGGCGCGGCGTTTAGCCAGGTGTTGTTACGAGTGAAATGCTGCCCAAGAATAGCTGTCTAACGGGACGTAATTGGACAGAGGAGTAGCTCCGGGACAGAGGCGTGTCCACCCACAGACCAGCGATTTCAAGCCCTTATGATTAAGGGCTTGTGGAGGTATTTGACGCAATTCAGTAGCAAATACTTAAAACTTCTCTTATTTGTTGGTATAATCAATTACGGTTCGCGTCAGATTTTACAAAACGTTTACGAGTGTCGAACTTTTTGTAGTCAACAATGGGCTGTTTTAAAATCATTCATATTTCTGGTTTACACGTCACATTTCTGTTTGTAATTTACTTATTGATACAAATAAAATGTGTATTAAAAAGTTAACCCTTGAAGTAATACCTTTTATTTTTATTCTTGCAGTTTTTTTTAACATACTCGAAATAAACAGCAAAGTGCCAACATAAGACGGAATGATGCCTAATAGTGGACAATTTTTTGAATCACTGGATTTTTCTTAGATTTTTCTTAGACACAGCTTCATAGCGTGCTTAGATTAGATACTTCTATCGTTAATTACTGTGCTTCTTGTGCGCAACATTAACATTGCTCAGTCTTAATACGGACGCTTTAATTGGCATTATAATGCTCATTTTTACTATAAAAAAAATTTAGCATTCCTCTTTGATTTCAAGTGTTAATTATTTGCAACGATCACTAAAACAATAATATTTTTATGGTTTTTGTTTTCATACTTAATAAGTACATGTACCAAAGTATTACTTTTTGCTACTTATTTAACTTGGTTATAAATTTAATAATAAAAAATGTTCAAAGAACATCGAAATTCATTATTCAAATTATCTTTAAGTTTATATTTTTATTAAATTATGAAAAAACTTCAGACAAGAGAACAGAAAATTGTGTTTAATTTTAGCAATCAAGAATGTAGAAATTTTAATGTAGAAATTATATTTTTTTATATTGTCTTGGGTCTGGGTGCTGTGGTACCACTGTTGTGTCTGATTTCCATAACATAAGTGCATTAGGTACTTACTTTGGGATCAGAGCAATTTATGTGATTGGTGTCCAATATGCAATATTCAATAAAAATCAAGCTTACCTCGGACGTAAAAAACCAAAACAGATTCACTTAATTAAAATACAAAGATAAATAAATCATCTAAGATAGCAAAAAAACATATACAACTTTCCACCTTAGGAAAGCGGAAACTAAAAACTAGATGAGTGGACTAGTGCGAAAATGGGGACAAGACGTGTCAACAGCCTCCGAGTAGGCCTACGATATAGACTGGTTCCTGGATTAGAGCACATACGTAACCTGAATGAGAATAAGGTATACTAAGACTTGATGCACAACAAGACTGAATGAAATTGCTTCAATGCGCACAAAA
Organism: Pyrausta aurata; assembly: GCA_963584085.1. NCBI lineage: Eukaryota > Metazoa > Arthropoda > Insecta > Lepidoptera > Crambidae > Pyrausta > Pyrausta aurata. The sequence goes on along the minus strand of OY757256.1, from coordinate 5,172,056 downwards.
TGCTACGAGAGTCCTTTGCATACTCAATCTCATTAGGCTCTGATTCGATTTCAATCTTTATTTAAATGGTTTGGTTTTAGCTGGCTGGTCCCTAGCTTGGGAAAGCTTTGCAACCAGCATTATAGCCTCCTTGGCACAAGGAAATGGTTTGGTTTTTGAATAGGTTAGTCTAATTTTTTTATGTTGCATATTTTTATTTCAATGTTTTCTTGTTTGTTAAGGGATTAATACTCGTAGAATATACAAAAAATGGTTAGATAATTTTAGCTTCATGTATGGGCGCTTTTGTATTCATCCGTATATTCGTAATATTTGTATACTCGTATGTACGCACGTCTTTATTTTGTTTTTAACTCCAGACAAGCAAAAGCCCGCAATAATAGAGGGGTGTTCTAAGTTTGACGTGTCTGTCTGTGAATCTTATCTGTGGTATCGTAGCTCCCAAGTGGATGAACTGATTTTCGTTTAGTTATTTACTTGTTTCGTTGATAATTTTATCCAGAGTGTTCTTAGCCATGTTTAATGAGAATCTGTTCAGTCGCTTTGTTATTTGAAACAGACTTTTTTGTACGTTTTATTTGATAAATCCTTAAAGTCAACTGCCTCGGTGGCGCAGCTGTTAGAGGGTCGTATTTTAAAGCGACGGCTGCGCCAGAGGTCCCGGGTTCGATTCCCGGGTTCCCGGATTCCCGGGTCGGGCCAAAAATATGTACCTGGGTTTTTCTGTTCAAAAATTTTCAGGGAAGCCCGGAGTTTGGAAGTTGGCGGTGTTTTACCCCCGTGCCTTGGAAAGCACGTAAAGCCGTTGGTCCTGCGCCTGATCTGTCGCCGGTCGTGTCAGATTGCTGTCCCATCGGGCTATGAGAGTGAAAGGAATAGAGAGTGCACCTGTGTTTGCGCACACTTGTGCACTATAATATGTCCCGCCCAGTCGGTTAGTCGTTGTGACTGGCCACCGTAGTTGAAATCGGCTAGGGGGCTATTAATAAAGTAAAAACGACGTAACACCCCATTTTGTAACAAAACATTTAATAAAATCGACTTAGTGTGTGGTCGTCTCCGGTGTATAGTAATGAGCTCTAATAAAATTAAAGATAATATTCATAGTGCTCGCTTCAGACGCAATAACTCGCGTTCATTGCAGTAATAAAATGTATACATAGGGGAAATAAACCTAGACTTGTTTAACAAGTAGGATATTCGTATAATTTTCATATTATTAGCGTACCTATTATTTAAATATATGTCGAAATCATGTCGGTCTGTGTAAATCATTACATTAGGCAGGCGTTTGCAAAAAAAAATGTAATATTATTATTACTTGATGAGAAGGTTACATTTAACAATAGCTATAACTTAAAATTTGACCGAGAAATTTAGATCTCCGCATTTATCAGTTTGGGGCATTACATTTATCTTGCATATGCGATTATAAAATTGATACGAAAATATTGGTTCTTATCACTAAAATCTACGCGAAACATCAAAGTGCAAATTGCATTGATTGCTGACCACCAACGCAACGTATCAACGTCTAACATTATACATGCAGCACAAAATGGTCAGTATGATCACACGAAACTAAAATTAAGTCTAAATCCCGCCCAAATATTAGTACATTTTCCTGGTTATGTACTAGTATCACTATGATAGATCACAAAATGTTTTCCATTGTTCCCACATAAATCAGATTGTTACTTACCATCTTTAACACAAGACAAAGTAACAATTTCAATATGTTAATTAAACAACAAGCACAAGAAAAAATAATGAAGTTATCAAAACTTCGGTAATTAACAAAAGCAATTGTATTATGGCAAACAAGGGTAACGAATTTGTCTACGGCTCATACAAACTCTTGTGCGGATAGATGAATAGGCGCATCTTTTTCGCTATGTCTTCAATTTTGCGTGCATTAGGCAGTTATTAGAAGATAATATCGTGTCCGGTGAGGCGCTACGCGTCGTTAGGTGCAAACCTGTCTTTTACTATATTTAGAAGGAGGTAAGATACATGAGTACTTCTTACCATAGCAAATCAAGAAAAAAATGCTATGCTAAAGCCTTTATTGTGGTGCTATATTAGTGTACACCTTATGACAGGGTGACTTTGTAAACATTAGCAATATTTTAAACTAAGAACCTACTCATGATTCATAGTCTTATATATTTTTTTTATTTTTATTTTTAGATGCATAAATAAATTTAAAATGTGTATTATGTCCTTCTTGATACCTATTTAAGGTATAGAGAACAATGCTCCGTAGTTGTTTATCGCTCTACTTATTAGTTCAATCTTATTCCATCAAAGTAATTTATGTGAAAGAAGAAGGGCAATCTTGCTCACCAAAACCATGAATTTGAGTCTTTACTTGTCTATTGTTTGGTTTCAATGTTTTAAGCCAATATGATAGGAGCTACCTACGTGCCCTTCTGAAATGAAATAGAAAATTAAAAATTTTAACATCTGTTTTGCCATCATTATTGCTACACTTGGCCTCTTCTTCATTATCATTTTTAGATAATTTTCATTAAGAAATCGACATTGAAGAGGATCACCAAAATATACATAAAATTGAACGAGCTCGTGGACGGATGTTTTTAAACCTTGAAATCGATTTTTGTCCATAAAAAAAAATTATTCAAAACGTTTTGAAATAGCTGCCATTCAATCAGGAATGAAGTGTTTAGTCCAATTATCAGACAGTTAAAGTCATACAATAAAGTTATTCAATACCTAGAAATTAGTTATGTTTGATTAATATGTATTCTTTATCAATATATGCACACCTGGGTATCATTGGCCCCTGCGACTAAATAAATAATTATAACAATGAAAGTCTACTTTTAAATGTGGGTCAGCGTTCAATTGAAATATTTGTGTGTTAGTCACAAAGTGTTCACATACTCGAAGTTTTTCTCATTATTTGCAATTAGATGTGTCAACTCTGTTATGAGGTGTTTATTGACATATTATTGAAATCACAATGCATTGTTGGTCACAAAGAAATCAGTTTCACAATGGATCGACTTGACTCATTTGTGTGTTTAAGGTTTTAGTCATAGATATGACTTCAGCAGCAGTTTTTGAAATAGTTTTATTATTAAATATCTAGAATTTTACCTTATTGCATAATCCTGGCTACTTCTTTTTAATGTAAAAATCAAACATTTACGAACTGTTTCGCAATGTCTCTGAATAAATTCTCATTAGCGTTATCTACTCTTTACTTCATACAAAATGACGTTACTACGGATTCGTTGGTAAGTGCTTGTTTGTAGGTGGTGAAATAGTCCCTTATATGTGCAAAATATGGAAATTGTATTAAATACTTGTAAAATTCATTATTAAAAGGTATAATAATAAATAAAAAAAACATAAGTTAATAAAATGAAATCTGCCTCATTCCAAAAATTCTGAAACACGTTTTTGTTACTAGTGTGCATATTTTTCACCTTTAGCTTTATATCATCAATGCTGTCATGACAATCAACAAAAACAAGGGTTAGCTTAGCTTACGCCGAAGCTCAACGTTTTGTCATCATACAAAATACAAAATCTTCAGAAACTATACCCATATTCAAGGTATATTGTAATGTACAAAATAATGACTAGTGAAAGTGACTGTGCAAACGAGACCTGCAACAAACTCTATCAAAAAAATATCCTGTATCTTTATATCAAATTGTTATTGCTTCTAAGCGGTGCTGATTACCAACTAGATTTTAACTTAGCAAAATATTTGACGATAGTTATTTTAATTAAGTTCTGACCATATTAATATCATAATTATAATTTCAGAAGCAAATGCTAACGCTTATTAATACTGTTGCCATTTGCAATCTAATTGAAATATATTTTAGGTGGAGTTTATTTGAAGGATATTTAACCCACTTCACATGAAAAGGTAGTGCATATTTATGTGGTATTTTAATTATGAACTAATAAATTAGCACTAAATGGACTCCAGCTGGCATCAAATCTTCAAACGAAATTACTGGATTGCAATCTGATATCACTAGTAACATTGTAAGGTGCATTAGCCTCGTATATAGATTTTCTGAACTAAGTCAGCGGTACATTCAAATACTGAGGATTAAACCAAATACCACTACTAACTCCTAACCAACGAATATTTCAAATATGTAACGTCATTTCGTTTGAAATACTGGAAAGATAACCAGAACTTATTAGGACATTGTGAAACAGGGCGTTAGTAAAGTGACGCGCCCTTCTTTCCTTAAATTTATTGTATTCGGGTGGTAGAAAGAAGCCTGTGATTATTATTATTATTTATTTTTTTGAGCCTGAAGTGTCTCACTGCAGGGCCGCCTTACCCTTTTAATAAGAAGAATAGAATCACGAAGACATTTGCACATTCTTCGAGTATGTAAACACTTTATGCACAGTCTGTATCTAAGAACCAATGAATTTTAATAAACAATTTATTTATTTATTTATTTAGTCTATTGAGGACCGGAAGATATACCACGAAAGATGATTTAATCAAGTACTAACCTTTTAACATGTCACCTAATTAAAAAGTTCCGATTTTAAAATGTGTTGACTGTCCATTTTGTTTAAAAAAATTTACATATTCATGTTTGGCAAGAAGTTGCTGAAACGAATGTTAGATTATATCCCGTTCGTGTCAAATTATAAACTCTTCCGTCTGTGGCTCGTACTAGTAGCAGCTGATTGACAGCTTTTAGCTTGTGAATAGTGACGTCTGTGACCCCCGCGGCCTTGTCATTAGGTAAGTCCTCAGACAGGGGTCAGCTTCGATTCCCGACCAGGTCAGATGTGTGTTGAAACAGAAATTGGTTTCACGTTGCATTGCAACCCTTGAGCAGATATGCTAAGTAAAAAATGTGTCGTAATTGTGACGTATGCCTTGAAATTTGAATTTCGAATATGAAACCTTTGTATGAGTTGATTACAAGTGGCAATAATTAATATGGCACGACATTAAAATTTGTTCGTGGTGTCAGTTCCATACGCTACTAATAGTAGTAGGGTTGTAACCATTGAACTACTATTACTAGCGCATGGAACTGACATCACGAACAAATTTTGTGCTTCATGAATTGACGACAAGGTCGTCAAACTCATAGTAAAAATTCATAATTCGAAATTCAAATTTCAAAGGAAACGTCACAATCTTGTTGCAATATTTGCAACACATTTTTTGCTTGGCATAGCTTCTCTATACGTAGGTACTATTCTCAGTATACGTAGTAGTAGCAACTCACTGGCTGTATTGTAACAGTCTTTTTTTATCTCAAGGTGGAAATATAGTTTTACAGCACCGCACAACTGAGTCTATAGATCATACAATATATTAAAACAATAAAATAAAGGCAAACAAAGCGAAATTCCCATAACTACGCCAAAAAGAGCCGTGCAATAAAAACAGACACACGAATCCCCATCTTTGCTTTTTCGTATAGATATGGACAACTCAGAGATAAATTAAAAGATGGTGCTCGCACTCGCACGGCCTTGACAGTTATTTATATCTAGTAGGTATTATAAAAATGTTAAAAAGCATCTGTAAACATTAAAAGCATACATATTTATAGCTGTAAAACAATAAATTATACAAAATTCTTCCTGATGAATTAAACACGAGGAAGTCGATAGCAAGAGCGCAAATAGTGTTTGTATATAAAATTAAAATTTGCTAGGGAGTGGCCTATACCTTGTATGGATAAACTATTATATCTGGTTCAAGTAGCGCAACATAGTGTTCTGTTGTTATAGCCCACACTTGAATATCATTACATGATATGCTGATAACATTTCTGAGCCACCCATATGTTAGATGTGTCCTAAATACATAATAATATTGGACACTTCATTTTCATGACATGTCATACTCTCAGATTCAAGTATTGAACCAATCAAATATTAAGTAGATAGCCCTTTTATACGTCAGACTTAAACGACCATTCAAGCTGTACGTATGCAGTGGTTATAATAATGGCTTGGTTGCACTAAATGCCGTCAACAATAAAATTGTTAAAAACGTTAATCTCAAAACAACAAAAAAACACTGATTAATAATTCCCTATTGTAGATTCTCTAGGGTTAGTTAGGCATCTTTATTGTGTATTGTAAGAGTTGATACATATTCTGACTGCTACTGTTACAGTTCTTTTTTTAAAATGTATTTCAACTGATGTGCTGACAACACGTATTTGTTATCATATATTTCAGTTATTTCAAAACAGACTAGTAGAGAAGACCACATTATATGCCTGCAGCAGCAGTCATCTATCTAGTCTATGAATCATAATGTCCGGTGAAACGTGACTCTAATATGACACCCAAAGAGATTAACGTCTCGCTCAAAATCGACAATTTACTTAGATCTTCATCCCGGGTTGTATAATATCCTACTATCCGCATCTAAGCTTAAAAATATTACATTATCATTTATCAGAATGGTCCATACATATCTTTGAGAGTCCGGAGAATGTACCCAATTTTCCTACTAGCCATGGTGATTCAATTTTATATACCCTGAACCCAATAGAACCATTAAAAGTATTGTGATCATCTGCAGGTTGAACCTTGGACCTTTGTTTGGCTTACAGACTCAAAAGGCATAGGTACATAATGCGCAAAAAACGGCAGCACATGATTATTACACGTTTTTGTAGCGAAGTCTTTGGCACAATATGAACTCTACGAAACTAGATTTGCTCCGCAATAATATATTCAGACCAGATCGTTATATCCATTAACATTCACACATATAATCTTATTTTGCTTTATAATATTATAGTAACATTACATAAAAACCGTATGTTAAGTCAAGACTTTTATTTTTGCTCAAGATGCTTTGATAGTTACAAAATTTTTGTGTAGCCACACGTTTGAACAAAATTATTTAATTGCGTTTTTTGTTTCTTTTCGTTTAATTAATAAACTTGTTTGTTCTTTGCAGATGATTCATATTTTCTTTATACACGTTTGATGTATGAGTGCCGTCGCATAACTTATTTGTAAACAAAAGAAAACACCAGAAAAAAGAAAGAAAACTTTTCTAGTACGTTAATGGTATTTGCCGTGACAAATAACAGCACTTTGCCGTAAAAGTACAAATAAACAGCTCAATTTTCCGAATTAAAAGCCGTAACGTGCTAAAAATTATCTCACACACTAATAGATGGTCATACTTTCAAGACGATAACGAAGATACTCTATTTCAATTGTATTATTTTTTTTTTATGATCAATGATGATGCCAAAATATACACATATATAAACAAGTACAGAGACTCAAATAAATTTTCATAATCAATTCATTCACGGCCACCGTAAGTTCTGAAATAAAGCATGTACGCCTGAAGTGTCTATAAAGTTAACGAAATATAACTTTAAACTGCTGTTACACGTTGTGATAGTCCCCAGTACTAAGGCCGTTACATTTTTATGTCTGACATATTCGTCACGGGCAACGATTTTGCATTCGTTTTATAAACAGTTATGTAGAGAAAGTAAAGTAACTCATCTTCTTCAAATTCTGCGTTGCATAAGTTTTGGTATAATAACCTCTGAGATGGTTTTTGCATAATTGCTAAAACGTTTTCAACCGAATATTTTTTTTCGAAACCATAACCCAAACACGAAGAAAGCAGCATCAACACATACACAATAACAAAAGCATATAAAATAAGTGACATACACGCACCCTCAATGTAAATCACCGGCACGAGAGCGGTGTTAAACACTAGTAACGTATTATCACTGCACTCGTGAGCACTGCGCTAGCGTCTGCCAGCGGTGTCTTCCTCTCGACGCGCGAACATCAACTGCTTGAGACGCGCGCGCAACGCAGGCGCCCTATAACCGATACCGGCCGATTACCATGGATAAACATGACAAACATACAACACATCCCACTGGCCTCTGAAGCAACCCTCTCACAAAATCCGACAACATCATAAAACAAAACGACAATGCACATTCACGTCCATACTGTCGTCATCACTTATTAAATGGCATTTAAACTTAAGTAGATGATGTTGTCACATAATGGAACGGTTATTTATTTTAGCAATAAGGTGTGATAATTGACGAAATATTAGTACGAGTATTCTAGACAAAAACTATTACCTCAATTTCAACACTGAAACAATTGAAAGTGAAGGTAAGTAACTCTTAAATACAAATGCACCGAAATGAATGAAACTTCCCCTATAAAAACGTAATAGGCATTAGAATGAATGGAAATAGAAATTTGAATGCTGCAGAGAAATGATGGTAATGTGTAGTTTGTTAGACAGTTATTGCACTCCTTTCTCGATTCGCATAACATTTTCGATAACTAACAGACGTTCAAAAAGCTACTTACCTAGTACATTCAAGGCAACCACTTTACACTGTCAGGTGTCAAAACGGTTTAGTGGATAGTTAGTTGAATTAAAATATTTTTTATGTAACACGTTGAACAGTAAAAAAGTTTGATGAAATGATGATACACTCATCCAATTATATCTTTAAGTCTTTATCTTTTCCTTTTTAATTACGTAACACATACTAGTCATAAGAAAACTTAGAACATACTCGTATGTACCTTCTATGAGTTTTTATATTGATCTAGTCTAGATTATTCTCTGCATTCCCAAGCGGTTGACTGGTAGAGAATGCCCTAAGGCATTAAGTCCGCCAATTGTACAATATACAGTGCAATAAAGTTTAAATAAATAAATAATAAATTATTTCATAGTCTAGGGTGGGTCAATGAATTACAATCAACATGAAATCTATATGGAGATAATTATAACATTTTGCCCTGCCACTTCAGCCTGTACTTATTCTATTTCTTAGCGGTCGGCATCTGAAATGTTGATGAAAACGACTTAAGGATGGCAGCTGCGCCCGGATCTTGCGTTCCGAAGATGGAATGGGGCTAGAGGAACAATCCCTTCACACACTCCCTGAAAAATAACATTAAGTTTAGTAAAAATTTCATTTTTAAGCCCTTTAGTCGAAAATCTTAAATCGTTTTTCGATCGTGTGTGTATGATTCTATTCTACTCGTATAATGTTCTCGATTAATCCAATAAAACTGCTCTATTTATCACTTTTCATCCGTCTGTTACTTACATTACAATACATACATATATCAATGCGTGTTCATTCGCAATTCTTATCTTCTTATCAATCAGGCATGACATAAATAATGTGGCAGGCATTAATACAATTTTAGACTTGTACAAATTACCCCTCATTAGATTCGATTATCTCGTTTCTAAGAACCTCCTCTGTTTATTGATGCACATTTATTTTATAAAATACCGTCATTGTGCCTTTAACATTCTTCTCGTGACTACAGTCAGACCTTATTACATCATTTACCTAATAATTTTCAATCTAATCATAGTCTTCATAGTATTATGTCATCATCAAAACGGAATAGATTAATTGTACGAAGTTCACATTGACATAAAATACGGTTTTCTTTCATTCCTTTATACCAATTCGAATACCTTTATAATTGCATATTTTATAGAACAAAATTAGAGAAACCAAATGTAAGTATTTGGTTTTTACTCAAAACTATTAATTTGAACATCAACTTAGGTTATACAGTACATTAATTGGTTTAGAAACTTTTTAAAGCAAGAATTCAGAACTTCAATAACTCAACTTTATTTTAACTAATAAGTGCAACACTAGTTTCATGAATCTGTTGATACAAATAATTACTCAGTAATCTTTATTGCACAGCAAATATTGCAAAAGATGGGATAAGTGCCTAAGTACCTACATTCTTCAAACGTCAATATAACTAGCAAAAAAGTAAGCTGAGACCTAATTAGGCTTGTAAATATAATATTTATGGTCAGGTACAACACAGTTCGATGACCAACACGAGCAAAACAAACCCTGGACCAGTTAATCAACTTTTTATTTTCCATAACAAAGAGATCATGATCCAGTTCTTGTTTACGGAAACTGCAGAATCACTCCCAAAGAAGCGAATGCTGTTTAAAGTTCTCAAAACACACAACCAACCCAATTAGGTATGCACAGGTGGTTATTTAAAAAAACAATAACGTTACTGTAAGGGTCTGTGTCACCTTCGACAAAAGTTTCAGAAACTTTCGAATAATTTAAATATTGGACATCATTTCATATTAATAGTTAACTAATGGAACTTATTCAGACATTGTGAAACAGGTCGCAAGTCTTTTACTGTCACTTTGTAACACTAAAGTATTTCTTTAAGACGGTGGTGGACGTGGTTGTGCTCTTAAAAAAAACTACTATCTATTTTTTTGTTGCATTCTCAGTGTTATTATCATATTTCCAATTCTTACTCTTCTTTGGTAGGTAATTTAGTTTTGTATAAGTTATAAAATACATGTGACTGAAAAGTAAAATATACAGAGGTGCAAATATGTCATTGAATAAAATAATCTCATCACAGATAAAATTCTCTCTCTGAAAAAAATACTGGTCTAGACCTAAAGATGTATTTGTTTCGTGATCTAAGCCAAATTCAGTATCATAGTATGTTCTTTTAGGATTCCGTAGCCGAATGGCAAAAAACGGAACCCTTATAGTTTCGTCAAGTCTGTCTGTCTGTCTGTCTGTCTGTCTGTCCGTCCGTATGTCACAGCCACTTTATTCCGAAACTATAAGCGTCACATAGCTGAAACTTGGTAGGTAGGTGTATTTTGTTCACCGCTTTCCGATTCAGATACAAAAAGTAAGAAAAATAATATTTAAGGGGGGGCTGCCATACATGAAACTAAAACCTAAAATTTTTTTTTTACTCAAACCTATGCGTGTGGGGTGTCTATGGATAGGTCTTTTAAAATGATGTTGAGGTTTCTAAAACCATTTTTTCTAAAAGTGTATGGTTTGAGATATAGACGCTTCCAAAGTGGTAAAATAGGCGTCCCACCCCCATCTAACTTTTAAACTAAGAAAGTGAAAATTTTGGAAAAAAAATATATGATGTAGATCTCAACAAAAACTTGCAACGAAAATTGGTTTGAAGGAGATCGAACCAGTAGTTTTTGAGATATTGCACATTTTTATCAACCGCAAATATAACTTTGTCTTTCATACAAACACTATGAAAAACAAAGTTATTTTTGCCGTCGCAATATATTGTGATGTTTTCGTTAAGTGAAAGTAAGTGGACCCTGAATTCAGTTAAGGATGGCACGGAACCCTCAGTGCGCGGGTCCGACACGCACTTAACCGGTTTTTATTATCATGCATTGGCCCACCTATGAGTATCTCTTTAGAAATTGATTTTCGTTTAGTTACTAAACTGATGTGCAAACTCCACGACCATATTTTTCCCGTTATCGGCACGTGATTTCTTCACCTGTCGTGAACGTCTAGCGAAAGCGTGAAGTCAATACATATCACTATGTCCTGATTCCAAACAAGGCTTGCTACGTGCCTAGTACTAGTCGACCAGCCAATGGGCTGTACTCAAAACAACTGAAAATACCTATAAGGTACTGCGTGCATTACTTATCGTTGTTCACAAGACAATAAAGTAGAAGTAAACTTTAACTATGTTGTATTTTTTTTTATTGTTATCTTAGTATTATTTATCCTATGAATTCAAACACAATGTATTATTGTTATATGAATAAATGAATTGAATTGAATTAATCCGAAAAGTAGACCCCGAAAGTGATGACGCGACGATCTATAATTCTAGATAAGTACCACGGGGACTGGCAAACCCTAACCAGCAACATGGACGCATGAAGTAGTTAAAGGGGAGGCTTTTGCTTTGCCTAGCAGTAGGACAGCAACTGCTAGTAAAAAAAAACTCGGGGACATAAAAATAACTTTTATAAAAAAAGTAAATACCGACTTTAAAAACAAAATGCTCTAAAATGTCTTTAAAACTCTCTTAACTCATTAAAAGAAAGGCAATTAATATCTTCTTAGAGTCGGTTCCTTGCTAAATGTTACTTGAGATGGCCAATGCGATAGCACTGACTCCAAAAAAAAATGTTTGTTATGTTCCTTCTCTTACAAATCTCTTCCTATAGCTAATGTACACTTTTGTTTTCTTGTGATTGTACTAAATAAATTTTTAACACAATTTAAACGCTGAGTAATCCTTAGCTAATCGCACGATAGCAAGTTGTTATGGAAGTTTTACGTAAACATTTGATTTACCACAAACATTCCGTAGTTATTGATTACATGAATTAATAGTTCGTTCATGTTTTTTGACCGACAATTTCAAATATTGTTAAAGCAAACACGTACCAGGTTAGTTATAATCCACTGTAAATAACCTTCACGATATATCAAATAATAAATACGTTTTACTCAGGAAAACTCATGCCCACACACGCACTTTTAACATTTTAGCAAAATCTTTTCTTCACGACAGTAGAATATTCCTTCCTACGTATGAAATCGAGTCATTTGTACTACTGAACACTATGGGTAACTAAACAATCTTGATAGTTGTAGGGATTCACTCATGACATACCTATCGAAACAATTAAATACCGCCATCAAAACCTTCACACCTTCGTCACGCTTCTATCAATGACAAACTGACAGTCTTATCATCAAAATGCATCGCATATTTGATATATCGTGCATTAGTATCATTACAGGTACATTCCCGAACACGTTCTATTTAAACATGATTCAATGTTTTATTTCTTTTTAATGTAGTCTTCGATCCCCGGTAATATAAAAGACACATTTTCCATGTTGTATCGATCTTGCGAGACTGTCGTTGATTCTTATACCTATTTTTTTTTACTTTGATCATTTTGTGATGGTACAATAAATCTTTATATTTTTTTTTTGCACACCACACATTTAAATAGAGCTACTACATCACATTCAATAATAAAATTGTGTGTTCATCCAAGGACGTCCAGTGTTTTTGTATCAACCGCCGTCAAACCTTTGTGAGACATCAGCTACAGATATAGATAGTGCCATCCACGAAGGCGCGCGCCACCTTTCGTTCTAATCGTTTTAAGTGCATGTGTGGAAGTTTTTGCTAATATTTTATGATGCTATAATGAATATAATTATTACATATTCATTATTATAATAGTTTTTGCTAATATTTTATGATTCTATAATTAATATAATTATTACATATCGTATAGATAGTGCCATCCACGAAGGCGCGCGCCTTTTATTTTTGATTGAGGAAAGCGCGGGGTGCGAGGTGTGTGGCAAATATTAAAATATCAAATAATATACATTTAATAATTATATTCATTATAATATCATTAAATATTGGCAAAAACTTGCACACATGTACAATAAACGATAAGGACGAGAGATGGCGCGCGCCTTCGTGGATGGCACTATCTATACGTTGCAGAAATGCTTACAAAACTACACGTGATTTGTAAAAAAACAAATGACAGTTACCTTTGCACTTTTAGCCGCCACCCGCAGCGCACGAGCCGGCAATATTTTTCCTCAAAGGCGCGAACTGTCAAACTACGTTATATTTTTTTTTTCGTTGCTTTCTGATTCTTTTTTTATCCCAAGCTAGGTAGGTAGGCACTGCAAAATCTATAAATGCATTTATTCAAGCATTTCCATTTACATAACATAGGAACACCCATACCGTGTACGCTATGGCCATGTGTGTCAAACAGAGCGGGTTCCGCAGTTATCGCTGCGAGATGATGTTAAGCAAGAACTTACACCAGTTAAGGTGGTAGCAGCCATCTAAGGCGAATATTGAATGATTTATCAATGACATATTGCATGAATAAATAAAAATTCATCACCCTGTGGAAATCAGTAAAGTTGCATTAATTTATGATAATAACTTGATTGATGACGGTCGTGTGATGATGAAGTATTCTATACATATGATAAAAAAAATATGGTGCCAATGCCAAACGGCCCCATACTATTCATAGTTTTAGTCATACAAGCCTCACAAAACGATTTTCATAGTTATGAATGAAATGTGTTTTTATTTATACTTGATAATGATTAATACAACCACATTAAGCCTAAAAAAGCAGAGCGTAACGATTTAACAAATTTTTGTAGAGCGAACATAATCAGAATTGAACCACTTAATTTACCGACGGATCACTGGGTGAAGGACGCCGTAGTTTTACATAACCGTTAAAAATTTACTATTACAAGAATAATAGTTTAATTGTAAGAATACATAGTCAAGTTAATTGATAAACTAATGATTTTACTCGAAGCAAGCGTCTATAAGATTTAAAATTTAAATTTTACAAAAAAAATGTGATGCTATTAAAGGCATAATTTTCAGGCATGAGGCTTTATTCTGTCTGTGTCTTTTGCTTATTACATCAATTCCAAATTCCTAAGCGTGTTTTTTGTAGTTTTTTTTAGTCCATTTATAAAGATACAAAAACTTGCAATGACTTAATTCATAGCTCCAAATTATGGCATGTCGAGTGGGCGGCGTCATTCGCATCACAATAAATTCAATGCACCCAAATAAACGCCTAGCATTAAATGGGAGGTTAAAATTAGTCTGTCATTATGATCTGTCACAAATATTATCATACAATAAGCCTCCGTATGTCACGCATGTTAACCCGAAGGTTGTAGAGACGACTCAAAACTCAGAACACTTCTATTAAAGACTGCGTTTGATCCATTATTAAAAGCAATCTTGATGGCATTTGGCCATGGCTTTCTGTTTTTGGATATTGATTACGACATTTCAATTGAATCGTTCATCAGATAAGTTGGTGCTTAATATAACGTGTCATATGATATGAAATTCTTAACTATTAAATATGGGTGCTTTAGCTTTTTTATTTCATAATAAATAGCAGATGGCATATTTATTATACTCAGTATTTCTTGGAAAAATATCCACATGTGGAAGTAAACTTTATAATTTGATTCGCCATTTTCATAGGTAAGAAGCATCTATTATTATATATTTGACACCAATCACATACGCTGCTCTGAACCTAAAGTAAGTAGAATGTGATGTGATCATGTTACGGAAATAGAAACAATGGAAGTACCACTATACCCAAACTCCAGACAATGTAGAAAACTATTATTTCTATATTGGCCCGTCCGGGAATCAAATCCGGGACCTCAGTTTTCATAATTGCTAAACATCAAAGAAAAGCTTTCCGACGTAGTAAGTAAGAAATCATACTTTTGTTTAGTCATATGGTACTCTATCATATTATTACTTAGTATACCCCTCTGTTAGCAGTTGTGACAATTTCATTAATATAATTTGAAAATACTAAGGCTAAATGTTTACGAATTCGATGACCAAAAAGGAAATATTGATTTTTAAAAAAAACAACTGTCAACCGGCGACCAGGCATTACATCACCTGTGGCGATTCATTCAGAAAAAAGATTGGAAGGTAGAAGAAGTTCTTGGATTTTGTAACTGTATAGAATTAATAAATATTGATTAAAAGTGATGAAGTCGTTGTTATTCGTCAAGATTCTCACAGTCAGAAGTGGTAAGAACGTGGAAGAAAATTTGAGGTATGTTTTGTGACAATTTTGTGTTCACTTGATTCCTGACCTTGATTCAAACGTTCCGTCGTTTGAATACTATGGTACGTGAGTATATGTTTATCATATCATACGAATAAAAGTCGATCATAAAATCTAAATTGTCACTTTACGGATTGGACTATTCATTTTCTGACATACGAGTATTATTTCATGTTAATTAGTTATGGTTTTGTGACTATGGCTCGCTGCCTACACCTGGTTCTTGGTTTCATAGTCATAATCATCATTTATTTGCAAGAACACAGTACATGTCCAGGTGATAAAAATAAAATACGTTCAGTGCAATTAGCCGAAACCAATAGTATGAAAATATTAATTAAGTACAGTCAAAGCTTAAAGATTATTTTACATGTCTAGATAACAATTTTTCAATTTTGATATGACTGTTATTATTTGTATTATTTTGAACAATTTTTATTAAAGCCACGAATTTCCTTAATACTATGGAAACAATGTTGTAGTAGCCAGTTAGTTAATATGTATTTGAATTATTTCTGGTTGCCAATGAATTCAATACAAACAATAGTTGTTCTCATTTAACATATAACGGATATTGTATAATATTTAAAGTAGCAACTATTTACTTACTGTCAGTAATTTGTTATGATAAACAAAGTCTTGTTGACCTGCAGATTAATATTTTAAATCTGATGTTACTTCTCACTTGTTTTATAAAGTTACATAAAGGTAACATTATAACTTTTTGAATTGATCTCACTTTGTTCGGCTCTCAGATTAAATTTGTGCCTACTTATTTATTGAATATTGAATATTCATTTATTCTTAATAAAATATTGTCGTGTTATATGTGAAATATTGCAATGAAATGAAACAATAATATTATCGCGTAATAAGAACATGGTTAAGGTTAAACAAAGGTTTTTTTTTAACTAATACAGTTCTTATTTTGATCTACCTTTTGATTCATTTAAGATTTATTATACTTTCTCGTGTAGACTTCCATTATAAATGAACATAAAACATAAGTATTTAAAAGGGTTGTTCTACATCTACGAAATCATATTGATTAACATTGATTTTCTTTTCTTCGTTGTTCTCATTATACTAGTATAATGGTATGATTTACATTTTCTTTATGAAGTAATAGTCTAGAAAGCTTAACCTTGAAAATGAAATAATTACAACAAAAAAAATCTATGCAAAAGCAGCGTAAAAATTTACGATCGATCTACTATCACCGAATTCGGTAAGAAGTTTTCTTTGTATTTAGGTACTGTATACATAAAGCTAAAAGACTGAAAAAATATTTCAATATTTTTATTTAATATTTATATCCAAACGATCCTTTAAACACAGCTTAAGAAATACGAACAAAATTAGTACAGCAGTACCAAGAACTTGTTATGGCAAAAATAAAATTTTGTTTGAAGGAGCACAATTATACAATAATTTTCCAACAGATATAAAGGAGTGTGACATATTTGGCCACTTTAAATCAAAATTGAAAGATTATGTACGTAATAATTATTTTTGAATAGTGTGAGTGCGACGTGCTGATCAATAACATTACAGTTTTGTTAAATTAGTTTATAAGCTCATTATGAGTGGACTTTGTTCTTTATGAGTCTAATAAAGTTCTTTAAACAGATTTACTTAGTTACATACACGTTTTTGGAGCTTTTGGTTCTCGACCAGAGGTACCTACAACTCTTCGGCCGGTTATATGATAAAATTCAACGGTTGCTACCTTATTTTTCACCCACTTTAGAGTTTCAAACAAAATATCTGTAAAATATAAAAGACATGTCGACCTATATAAAACAACAATAAGTAGAGAAGTGATTTTTAAAAACTCTTATCAAAGTTGTGGTTCAGAATTGTTGTTTCGGTGTATTAAGTTTATTGTGTTATTGTAAATTGCAATAACAATTAAATAGGGAAAGCGAAAAACTTCAGATGCACTGTTAAAACAAAAAGAGCTCAGCTCAGGTATTACTGCCTACTTACTAATTTTATACCTAAATAGTATGCGTGCGCTGTAGTAAAAAAATAAATAATATGGTTCACCTAAGATCATTAAAGTTTAATGAATGTTTAATAGAGGGTATCTATACATATTAGCTCACTTACTATGACCAAAAACTACCTTCGTTTGTATAATGATTTTTGGTTACCTATGTGTCGAAGCAACGTGTCGATTCGATAAACTTACACACTATTTTTAGAAACTACTAATCTCGCTCACGATAAAAGAAGATCGAGGGATATCGTATCTCGCCATACTGAACACATCGCGATGGATCTAAATAATGATCGCGCGATGATTATTGGATATATCAGTATTTCCAGTTCATCTAGGTTAGATTCTGATTAACACGATGAGTCTCTACGACAAAAGCTCAAATGTGTCGTGCCGAAAAGGGCTAATTGACTCAATAACTTGCTCGATAAAAAGTCTGCTAAAAGATGGTTAAATATAATCTTTTCAAAAATTTTACTCAAGACTGGCAGAACAGAATCAATATTAGCCTGAAGTCCACGGGGTCACTTTTGTCGTACATTTTAAACAGTGGTATTATTTTCTTAAGCCGTAACTGAAACTGCCCGTCATCAAACACTTGTTGAAAATTATTGCTAGTTGAGGAGCTATTGCTGACTTAATAATATGCACAATAGTCCCCACAAATCCTCAGGTAGGTTCTTAAGTTATTGTAAGTGCAATATGTGCAAACACGGCTAAAGCAGTAGTAACTTTTGGATTTGAATTAATTGTTGTATCGTTGATTTTCAATGCCAATTTGCTGTTTTTACTTTATTTTAACAAGTTTATTTATTTATGATGCTCGATGTAGCTTTTTATTTATTCTGGGGCCAGAGAATATTCTGCGAGGATGGTATAATGTTGCTGCAACACATATTTTTAAAATAACATACTTTTGAATAATTTCTTGTGTACCTATTCAATAAAGTTTTGGTCTTGAGAGTTTTCTTGTAGAATGTTATATAATTTAACTCTACTATAACTGGTATTTAGTTAAACTGGGTATACACTATCAGTAATTGTGTCCTTTAATCTATTAAAGCTTTTGCTGTGATAGCCGTATGTGTTCAAATAGGACCTTTTGACCTCTATGATCAAGGCTGGGGCCAATTTGTCGATGACACTTGCGTTTTATGACAAAAAAATATATATATTAGTAAGTGACCGTGGTGCGTCAGCTGGTGTTTGGTAGTTCCTGAAGGAATGCTTCAGTTGAAGTCCTTAAGCAATCTAGTTCCTTTATATTACTCGTTTAGTACGGCTCAGTAGTTCAATCTTTCAGTAGCTCAGTGAAAAAGGGTTAAGCGTACGGTTATATAGGTTATATCTACTGCAGAGTAATGTTAGTTTATTTTGTCGTAACCACTAGTTGCAATTTTGACTGATAGCTGTTTTATAATCGTAATTTTTAATTTTATCTGCCGAAATCTTAAAAGCTACTATTTTTAAGTCATAAGAATAGATCCGTACGCAATACATTAGGAATTGAGCTAAATGAACTAGATGAATGATACATAATATCTTCGGCTCCCACTGAACTATATCACTCATTTCAATTCAGTGAACGATTTTGCGCATGTTTAGAGTCAACTCTGTGGGCTCACTTAAGAGTTTTTTTTATAATAAAACGATTTGAAGAGACTGAGATCGACTGGCTGTATTGTACTCCTGTAAAATGTTCAGGTTGCTGTCTTCTCGTTCGATACTGGAAACTTTTCTAGTTCTGCTGCCATAATTGGTTCAAAAGTTGATAACCATATTGTGTTATCGTTTGGTTCATTAAGCCATTAGTTTTTCTATTATTATATAAGGCGTAAGGAGCCACCAGTCAGCGTAAATGAATTTTCAGTGCATTTATTTGTGTCAAAAACAAAATGAAATGTAGACTTTGAACTTGGAATGAATTAAATAATAAAGTACTTAATTCATGAATACAAATATTCCTATGCCGTGTGTAATATTTTGAGAATATAGCACAAAATAATTATTTTGGGTACGTTTAAGACAATATTGATGTTTTTGTAACGTGTTATTTACTTAGATTTTGACTATTTCCTATAACAACAAGTATTGAATTTGGATTTAACTCTTGAATATTAATCACTATTGCTGCAAAGATGCATTAGACATAGTACAATGGTTTACTGTGTTGCATTTGGAGTTTTTATTCAATAATGAATCTTAACTAACTCAAGAGAAAACAATAGCGTGGCCACATTCATTGTTGGTTGTTTTGATGAACAATTGAAATAAAATTTGTGTGTTCTGTTTAGAATTCATGTTCGGGATGGAATTGTATTCAGAGTTGGGTGTGTTCAATTTCAGAAGTTTATTTGCAGACAGGATATGTTCTGAGTTTTGTTCCTGGGAAGAGTTATATTTGCTGGCCGTAGAATGCAATGACTCCTGCAAAATTAGCTGTCAGCCTGCAATCGCTCAACAGTTGGTTCACATTATGACCTATTTTTGTTATGTATCTTATTTTGATATATTTCCAGACTATCCAATGGATCTATTTTTTCCTTTCTCAGTTCAATATTTCTGATAAAAGATTTATTTTCATTTTTGACAAGAATTTTGTAAAAAGTTATAAAAAGCAAACGGGGCAACATACATAGTTTTAGTAAGTTATTATTTATCAGAGCTGTACATGTAAATCAAAAACGACGATAAAAAGTGCTTAAAGAAATATTGGCAACTTTTGGATGTGTAATCAATTTAAAGGTAACGTAAATAAATATGAGTTTTAAATGCTTTTGCTACGCCACGATTAAATAACTAGATTGACGGATATTGTTCAACTACTCGTATTTTGAATTATTTATAGTTTCGGTGGTGAACACGGTCGTGACAAAAAGAATTGTGATACAATTTCAGATATCTCTTTGAAAAAGTGATGATTCTAGCAGCGTACTGACAACAGTGACGCGTAACATAACTTTTTTAATATTGTAAAGTTTTTAGTATAGTTGTGATGCCCAATGCGCAGGTCAAAGCTGAGTAGTTCGTCTGGCTGACATCAAGCAATACCTGCGTGCCCTCGGGTGGCTAAGGCATTCTCGGTGATCTTATACCATAATCCTTCGGGTGGCTAGGAAACCAAGCAGACCGTGACCCGCGGGTGGCAAACGGCAGCTTGTTGGTCGAAATAATGTTTTTTGTTGATATTGTGAATTATTGTAATTGTGAGTGCAGGCCGTGTCCCTCGGGTGGCAAACGGTAGCGTTAGACAATGTTATTAAGAAATAAGTCTGTAAGTGAGTAGAAAATGCAGGCCGTGTCCCTCGGGTGGCAAACGGTAGCGATGACAATGTTATTAACAAATACTGTATGAACGTCCATCGGCGGCATCACATGAGCTGTAATGAGATTTGAATTTGGAAGACGAGCTTCTATGCTGGCAGTAGTGTGCGCGAGGTTGCACCAAAGATGTCATGATTCGAAAATCCAGTTGGCTAAGCCCAGCCCCTGGAAGACAAAATACAAAGCAAGAAAAATTATTCTAAATACTTTGATTTGACTGCATGACACGATATTTTATTGCCCTTTTGTTAACGGAATATTAAAATAATAATTGTCTTTGTTTAGAAATCAAATTATTGAAAATTATGATGAATAGTATTTGTTACACAGTAATTAATTAATCACACTTACAAGCTCAGTGTTTTTATTTGTGTATGTAGTTATTTATGAAAGTGTGTAAAGTTGAGTATTCACCTCGGGAATGAAAGTGGCTTTACCTTGGGCGAGCTTGAATCCCTCGCTACACTCAGAATTTTCTATTATTCGCTCGGGAGTCATAATATAACGATAACCCTTTCGTTTGCTCGTGATTCTGGATGGCGTCCGTGCCGTGGCCACTGCTTGGTTCCATGAGTGAATAATCTTCTGTTATAATAAAAATGAGATTTATTTTGAAGATGAAACAATAATTTTGATGTTGTTAATTGTTTTGTTACCAGTTTAAACAATATTTTCTAATGTCTAATAATACTTAATAATAAGTATTTAATTCTTCATATAAGTTATACAAAATTTGTACAGTTAGTGCTTGTAATGGATTGAGACAATCTGTAATAAAAGACATCTGGTCTCCACCTACTAAATTAAAGATCCGTCACACTAACAGTAGTACATTTTTATGAATTGTAGACTAGTATATAAGTACAGTAAAGTCTTTAGCTTGAGCGAATAAAGAAACAACGATCAGTAAAAAAAAAATGCAATTCAATTTTAAGGTATTAATAGAATTAGTGTTAGTAAAATCTAGAATTTAAGCAAACATATCATAATACTAAGACACGGTCCATTTGAAGGGGGTAAGCGTGTGTGACCGAGTGTGTAGCAAGCTATAAAAAATAAATATAATACTTGTATGGTACATTATTTCAAAGTGTAATATGACCAAGTTGTATAAAGATCACTTCATTTATATTGATATTCAAATCCTAAAATTGTGTTTGAATAAAAGTATATACAAATAGGTATGTATAGCCGATGTGAATAAAGTGTTTAAATTAAGCAGATGTTAATCTTACATATAAGTTAGGAATATAATGATTCGTTTATTATTATTTAATAAGTTAATAGATAGGTAGATAGCTTTGTAGATCTTAATGCACATCTTTTGGAGAAAATGTGTAATGTAGGCGGTCCTCATTTAGTACGGCAAAATTCATTAAGATGTACTTGTTGAAAAAATAACTTATTGTATTGTACATGAATATTTCTTATTACTAAAATATCTCATTGTTTAAAAATATGGATTTCTTTTCTTATACTGCAATTAATTTTAAGCGTCAAATTTTCTTTAAGTTTACAGATATGTACATAAAATTGTAATAGGATAAAATTTTAAGAACCTATCTTGTAGAGTTCAAGTCGAATGGCCGAGAGGTATTTGGGAATGGGACATTCCCTTAACAGAATGGCCGTCTGTTAGCAGTTGTGACAATTTCATTAATATAATTTGAAAATACTAAGGCTAAATGTTTACGAATTCGATGACCAAAAAGGAAATATTGATTTTTAAAAAAAACAACTGTCAACCGGCGACCAGGCATTACATCACCTGTGGCGATTCATTCAGAAAAAAGATTGGAAGGTAGAAGAAGTTCTTGGATTTTGTAACTGTATAGAATTAATAAATATTGATTAAAAGTGATGAAGTCGTTGTTATTCGTCAAGATTCTCACACCTCTAAGCACGGTCAAGTAACTCAATCTTTCAATCAAACATGTAATAGAAAAACGCCAAGCGTTAAATTCTATTATCACGGCCTGCGTAACCTCTTTCATGTAATTGCACCATAAATCTCAAATGCACTGGTGTCAACGTGGAGTTCACCATTATAGCACAGAATACCTTTCCAGACTACATGCAATGTGAATAAATATTAGTAAATTATGTATGGTTTTTTTTTACAATTTTCTGGACAGATTAGACTAAAACTTTTGCGAATGTACAAAATAATCAAATTCATTTGGTTCTTAAATGTATTTAAAAAATATTCAGACACAGTATGGTGGAAAAAACTACTAAACAACAATTTCACCGAGCTAAAAATCGATGCGGTGCAAGTCTATTATTTTTATTCATAAAAAAATATCTTTACTGACGGTGTCTATGAGCCATAGTTATCTGAGCGTCAAACAGAATGGCTGATAGCAACACACCGTTGCTTTCATAACATGCGTGCGACCAGCTTACTACGACCTTTGATGCGTTCATCACCTTGTCGGAAATGCTCGAGTTAAAGGGAATGCTGTGTTACGTGAAGGTCAAGATTCATTGGTCGTGCGTAAATTCGGTAGGCGTTGGATTGATTGACTGCCACCGTGGGAGGGCGCCAAAAGCTTCATAACGTTGATTGCTCTTTTGATGAATACGAATAGATGCGACTATGTCTGTCTTGTTGAGAGTGACGTATGGTTGGGTACCATTTTGATAAAATGGGTGTAACGTGTGCGTTTGTCATTTGAAAATTTTCTAAATTAGCGTTAATAATTATCAGGTTTATGAGGACTTTATACGAGTAATAGCTTCAGTAATAAATAATTGTAGGTACTATGTTTGTGTAAGTATTAAAGAAATTAATTTCAACGTATATCTTTTTGTTAGATAGTAACATAGGTTGTTGGTATAAATTGATATCAATGCTTATTTTAAAATTACTTCCATCCGACAAAAAGAACTTATTATTTAACAAAGCTGCAACAGTAAACAATAAAGATTAAGCAACCCCGACTGAGTTAATCTTGACAAAAGCTCAAACGTGCTTGATCGAATCGATTAAAATCACACGATTTACTTCAAAGGAAAGGCACAATCGTAAGTCATCAACCTGATTTTTGAGAGACCATTGTATTGTTTGCTTTCGACTCTTCCTACTGTTTAACAATGATCGGAACCTCGTTAGTATGAGGAAATGAGGAATAAGTTGACGACGATTAATCTTAGCTGTAACCTTGAGTTGATCCACGGCCCCTCGCTTTTGGTCCATCGTGAGGCTGCCTTTAACGAACGGTAAGGTGAGATACGAATAGTATTTATATTTGCCTGATTTTATAAATAAAGCTTTCTATTTACCATCACACACAACCCTGTATAAGTTCAATCGCATAAACATGAACTACAATGTGCTGTGTCAACTCTTGCTATTATGGCCCTCGTATTATGACATACTAGAGCCAAGAGTCTAAGTCACTAACCCCCCAACTCATAGGCATAGTAAAGTTACATGAATAGGTCATGGGGCTTGTACCCGATACAGGGTGAATGCATGCTATAGAAAAATATAACCACAAATACTATAAATGTAATAATGATGAAAAACACAATAAAGTCCATAAATATTTAAAAAATTGTAGAAGTAAAATGTAATAAATAACTGTAAATGTAGGGGTATTAAAAGACGAAAACAAAATTTTCAAAATACATTGTCATGACACGTTCTAAAGGTATACTTTATTTCAAATTTTTACGTACTGAGTACATCACTAACGTGGAACAGGTTTTAAGAGCAGCAGACACCTTTTATGTACGCTATACGAGTTACTGAGATAAACAACAAGGAAGCTATAAAAAGTGGAGCGCCTCCACGATCACGTTTCATGTGTAATTATTAACTTTAAAGTATTGAGCATTTGAATATGTATTTTTTATGAATTTTGAGTTTGTTGATACAGAATTTAATATTGGTATTTTTGGATCATATAAAACATGTGTTGGAAAAGAATTAAATCGTAGATCAAAGACAATCGAAGATGGAAAATACTGCAAAGAAAAATAACACGTATAATTACTGACACAGAAATAACATTGTATTTTATATTTCATGCAGATCATAAACCTTAATATAAAATACATATCACAATTGATAAATCAGGCATGCATAGTTAATTAACTTTACGGCATAGCATACGAAAT
The DNA here is from genome assembly GCA_963584085.1 of Pyrausta aurata. Classification (NCBI taxonomy): domain Eukaryota; kingdom Metazoa; phylum Arthropoda; class Insecta; order Lepidoptera; family Crambidae; genus Pyrausta; species Pyrausta aurata. Next base: position 5,147,097 of record OY757256.1, on the reverse strand, counting down.
ATTGTTAGTAAAGTGTTGCGACAGGCTTATGAACTGCACACATTATATTTCAACACGCAGTATTTGGTTTTCACATCAATTTTAGAATGAAAAGATCAACATAAACTTTTACGATTCATAACAATTGCCATACATTGTCTATAGTTGAAACCAAATGGCAATCGATGCTGTTTAATAATTATTTATTGTTCGGATTCACAGAATTTGGCTCGTAGAATTCTAAAATTAATTAAAATGTTTGCTTAGAACATTGTTCCTAGTACGGTTCTTGGCCGCAGTGGTGCAGAGGGCAACTGTGTAAAGCAATCGTATTCATTAGACAGTTCAAAACGTACGATATGATCTGTCAAACCTTTTGTTCTTTGCTGTATGACAGATCATACCGTACGTTTTGAACTGTCAAATGAATACGATTGCTTTACACAATTCCATACCAGGTCTCGATACACTGTCGAAAAACCAGATGACGCTCGAAAAAGAAAAGAGGAAAAAAGAGGGACGTATCACAAGAAGTCGATGGTCAATCATAATAGGGTATAATCTATCTACGGTCATGTATCGGACTATCGTCTCAACGGCTATAAAAGGTGTAGGAAAAGAGAGTCATCATCATCATTGGAGATTTTTCCTTAACAACTCCAAATAAGGGGAAGATGTGTGGTTCCCTCTTGCCTTTTTACACCCTAGTTTAAGAACCGGGGGTTTCTTGCCTCCTAATACCCAGACAAAATTCGTTCCTGTTATACTTTATCTTCAGCCTTCTGCCAGTATTGATTTTGCTGTTACCCAACACCAATACAGGGGAATGCATATTTGATAAACTACACGCCATGGCACTGGATCGTCACACGTTAATAGATAAGGTCGTCCCACAGACTCCCTAATACATACATAGAAAGTTTTCCTGAGTATTCCCCCCGTCATAATCGTTGTCTGGTACTTCGTAACACAAGGAAGAAAAATCCTTACCACGAAACCAGACAATTGGTGTGTTGTCTGGCGCATATTTATTATTAATATTGCTTACACACTTGATCACTTTTGGCTTCTGTAGTACTGATGGCTGATCTTTATGAGATTGATGTATTTTGCCGTGTGCTAAGCCTCTAGAATGGATAATAGAACTTTAAACTGATGAGCTTATAGCAAATAAACCCTAGGGAGATCCCAACGGCCTATAAAACTGCCATCTTCGCGTTTGAGTTAAAATTCGTAATAACTTTTTTATCGCTTTGCCACGGCGTAAACGCCTATTTTACGCTATGATAACTATTATAATTACAACGCTTACCTACGCCTCGGTGATTGTTTCGTAGGCTTGAATTTAAAATTAATTATTTATGTTCCGCCATCAACTAGTTGAGTTCTTATTAATTGAACTAGGTAATTTTTGTGGTGGTCTAATTATAAGGATGATTCAAGAGGACTGAGTTTTCCCTGAAGGGTTGACAAATGATTCGAAGAAAATAACAACCAATTTATATAGCCTTGCTCGTACCGGTGTAGAAGGCAAGAGGGAAACCACTTTGGAATATTTATAAGAATAAAAAAACTTTACTGACAAGAACCTAGCTCGTAAATTTGATAGATAGATGCTCGTATTAAAACTTACAATTATTTAATGGAAAAACTTTCCTTTTATTGAATAAGGAACAGTTTTAATTGCTTCTGCGAGCTTTCGTTGTAAATGAACGCGTGTGGTTTATTGCAAATAAGTTTTCTTTATCTCACTACAAAACATTGCATAAGTGTACTGTGTAGTCTTGGTATAATCATAAATACAACGGCTACTATCTTTGCAATGATAAACGATGTTCATACACAATCGTAATAAAATAAATAACATAAATCAAATGTATTATGTATTGTGTTATAAAAATTATTTGTCCGAACAATGTCAAACACGATCCAGTAAATAAGACACTTCAAGTTTCATATGAATTAATATTGTTGTCAGATTCCTTAGTAAAAAGGGTGTTTGACGCATCAAAAAAACAGACGATTGAACTTACTGCTTTTTTAAACTGTGGCCGCAGGACTTGCTGATATTTTAATGTAACATTTATTTTCCAGACAGATTTATAAAAAACAATGTAATTTTCAAACTGAGAATTTGAAACATAGAAAATCCGAGAAAGTTGGTTTATTGGTGATTCTGCAGCTGATGACCAATTCATTCACTAAATCATAATATGGTTTGATTTAATATTGAGATCTGATAGCAAATACGCATCTAAATTCTTTAAAAAAATATAACAACCCTCTTTTTGAAATTCGCTGCATTCAGTAATACTCGTACAGCGTTAGCACGTGCATACAGCACAGAAAGCACAGCCCATGTGTGTGTGTGTGAATGTGAACGCATAAGTATGTAGTACTAGGTATACTGACCGTAATAAGTCACGAATACTTATTCTCATAATGATGAGATGGTATGTTACGTGCAGCGTCTTTGTATCGTTATGTGCTCTATGATGAAACAATACATCAGACAGAGAAAACCTTTTTAAAATAAGTTTTTGAGTAATTCAGCTTTTTTTCGGTATGCACAAATACAATTGCACTCATCTTTAATTTGTCATTGGATAAAGTTTCGAGCTTCCCCTACCTGTATTAAAATATCGATAAGTAAAGGATTTGCATAATTGATACAATACTTATACTCTTCGAATACTTACATGGACATGGAATCGTGTGATTTCATAATCCTATGCGGAAACCCAATGTTTCACATCTATCTGTACATCTCCGTCCGTCTATGTTGACCCTGAATACATTATTTATTGACAAACCTTTCATCACACTTGTTAAATTATAGACCATAGAACATTACCGATTAATAGACGGTGATTTAGTTCGAGCTTTGTACAATTATCCTGGTAACAAGATACTTTATACCACCATAGAGCATGGTGTAACCGCTGCAAATATTAGTACGAACCTAGTTATTAAATCATTATTGTTTGGTGTGTAATGTTCTGCTATTAGACCCGTTATCAAATGTCGAAACAAGCGTGAAATGATCATTTATGGCAAAGGTATGCTCGTGCTTAAATAAATTAGAATTGGGTTTGTTACATTTGTTGTAAACAAGGGTCAATCTGAATCCAAAAGTTCAAAAATCATTTTAGTAATCGGTATAATGCAATATTTTATTTTATTGCATTCGCGATTTCGTTTTTTGGACTTACGTATTTCAAGACTAAGGACCGATTTTTCAAACGTCAGATAAAACTTATCAAACTGAATAAGTATCAAACGAACGATTACAACAAATAGGTGTCATTTACAAATTAGCCGTATTGTATTTTATTATTCCACGAATTTTTATTATCTGGTTATTGAAAAATCAGGCCTAAAGCATTTGCTTTAGGCCTGTATGTGACTGAATACATCATCACTGTGCCAGAATACATCATATAAAATTAACAGAACAGGTAAAAAATCCGTCTTCGCTTCGCGCCTAATAATTAGAAATTAAAATCCAATGCTATTGAACTAAATAAAATAAACGTGTCTTTATTAAATAAACTGAGGAATGTCATAAAAATTAACCGAGGTTCAGTTATATGTTGACTATTTGCTTTGTTGACATCTACCATTTTTGCCAATTATAAAATAGAAATACTTTAAATTTTTGGAACGCAATGCCGGGCGACTCAACCAGTAGGAAGTAAACTGCTTGAAACTTGAACGGGTTAAAACAAGATCGCAATACGCCCCCTATGGTTCTTTGATTGACGGCCAATATGCTCTCTTTCTAGCCAGGTATGCGGGTAAGTGTGGATTAGCCCTAATGCGCGCGCCGCTCTGCGAGCACTTATTAGAACCTATTTTCTCACCTAAAGATAGGAGCTACGAGTACAACCCGATTTCCAAACAAAGCTTATTGCTCCAGTTATTGAGTACTGACTGACGGAATCCGTACCCTAAATGTTGGGTTAGGCTACGGCTACGTTCTTTGCATAAGAGAATGCAGGCTTATACCTACGTAAAAGCGGATCACACTCAGTACACCGTCAATAAGTGAAGAAAAGTTCGTTGAGTGTTATTAAAGAAATTACAGTTTTATCAAAGTTTTCATCACTAAGTGTCCATTATATAATAAATGCTTAACATTTTAACGTCGCTTTCTGTCAAATATAAATAATTCACTACAGAAAGGGCCTACAATACTGGCACGTGCCAACTACTATAAATATCTACTACAAGAATTGGTGGTCAGATTGGAGCTCAGATCATTGTGGTGGACAGGCATTCAGTTGATGGAATATAAACATTGAATCTTACAAAACTTTTAGATGAATATGAGTTGACGTTTTTTTTTTAAACTACCGCATACTTTACAATACTCTACGTAGAAAAAATACCTAGGTTTTGTGTATTCTATTTCGTCGAAAATTCAAATCGCTAGATGTCAGCAGCTTGTTAAAATAACATTTATTTTAACATCTAGATGGATAAAGGTTCATTAAGAAAACAAATAAAGCAGACAAAATGTATAATACACCTCATTTACAATCAGAAAAAATAAAAGTCAGTAGGTGATAATAACTCAAGTCACCATAAGGTTTTATGAGACTCAACCGGCCATATCTTCTCCATAGCGGGATATGTACTAATTAAGTAGATACTGTAAGTCCCCGCATATCTAAATAATTGTAAAATAATGTTTTCATTTATGTGCTTGTTAGCATTCGATCCTTTACACTGATAATGCGTGCTTTGCTTTATAATGTCGTCGTTTGTAATCGGCGCGCTACAGTTATTTGAGCAAATCTTTTCATTCCTTTTAAGAATACGTGTAACATTTTGTTCAGACATGCCTCGAATTACTTCTGAGTTGAATTAAGTGAAGTAACGAGTGTCGTAATCCGAGCAAATAGGATAATGAGGTTATATTATAGCCTTGCTTGGTGTTTATCATAAATTCACAGGTTGTGTGGAAATCAAAGTTAAAAGTGTTTTGAGTGGCAATTGTGATGTTGCCGAGGAAAAATGGTTTAATTTCGGCAGCGCTGAATTCTGATGTCTTATCTAGTGACGTCAGTTCTACATAGACAATTGTTAAATAGTATGCCTGGGTAACTAGTTTAAGCAATTATGCTAAGACTATAGATGTGCTTTTACTTACAACATTGCCGAGGGGGTATGAAAGCAACTTCAAAATTGAAAATTGTTTAAATTGCCGGCAACTTTAGCAATTTAAGGAAACATTAAAAAAATATATCATCTTTTGACTAATATTTTAATGAAAACATGACAAATATTGTAATGTTTCTTAACATTTCCAAATTCTATTCAAGGAAAGTTGTTGGCACACATTCGTTATTATGACAATCTCCGAGCAATACCTACTATCAATGATCTTAAATATCTTATTACGATGATAAATTTCCTTAACAACCTCTATCTACAGCAATCGGCACAAATCATCTTTATAAAAAGTAATAAGGTGATCTCTAAGTTACCTTCGGTGATTTTCCAATACACGTCTGCATCCGTGTAAGCCAGGCACGTTTTTATTTGTGTCAGTGTGTACAGCGTTGTAGGCCGTATGCAACAAATCTTCGCGAAGAAGCGTCTCACGTCTCACTGAATTTATTTATTTTTCAACAATAACTAAAATACAATAAATAAAACGAGCAGCGCAACATCAGCATATTTATTTAATTACACCTTTGATTCGATTTGAGTGGAAAGTTTAATTGTTAATAAAGTTACTAGATGATGATTTGATTCCGCTTAAAATTTAGGAGAGTTGTTTTAACGAACTCTCCTAAATTTTAAGCGGAATCCTGGGCTTAATTATCAGTGCTGAATTTTATCCTGCTTTTTTATTCAACTTCAAAGACACGTTTGGTGCAGTGGTTAGCGCTCCTGACTTCTGAACCGGCTCGCGGGTTTGAATCCCGCAAGGGTCAAATGATTGTGTAATGATGAGCACAAACATTTGTACCTAAGTCATTGATGTTATTATTATGTATAAGTATTTATGGGAGCCGCCCCCGTCATAATCGTTGTCTGGTACTTCGTATCACAAGAAAGAAAATTCCTTACTTCGAAACTATACAACTAGTTTGCTGTCGGCGCACACTTATACATATTTGAACTTCATTTTCTCTTTATAGTGCCTTGTCAAAAACCCGATCTTCTATTTGTTTTTTAGCCTTTCATATGTGTGTTTTTGCTTTTTTAATGAATCTTTAATGTTTAATGTTAATACATATTTAATGTTAAGATCTGTCAGCGTGTAACAAGCATGTTACCGTTCCGACGATACCTACTGTTCGTGAGGAAGCGGCAAACATCATCACGTATCTCAGCTTCTCACGAAATCGAAACGGTTTTATGTTCACATCGGTAGATACAAAGTTACTACAAATTAACGAGTGATTTGTTCGACTAGGAAAGAGATTGATAGTAAGTTTTGACGAGAATATTTTAAGATCCTACACTGAATTTTTTTTCAACTAAATCTGTACGCAAATCCCTTTATTTAATATTTTTTTTTTTATTTTTCTTTCTTTTCATCTTTTCCTATGTAGAAGACATAAAAGAAAGAAAGAAAAACGAGTAGGCCGATTTTCATGATTTTTACTTTGTTGGGTTTGTCGTTGTCCCGAATAGAAATAGAGGAAACGAAGTTTGTCAAGCGATACCGTTTGCTTATAACAACGCTCCGTTTATTTTTATTTCTCTATCACTTGCAAGGCAACCTCATTCAGTCGTATTAGAGCCGTTCTATCGAATAGTAAATAAGCACTCGCGATAATTGAAAATCAGTGCATCAGGCTCTCATCAGCTGTTGCATCACTAGTTATTTCTGCCCCAATCCCATTTGGAGCCTTACGGAGCTTTACGAAATCCATAACACTGTTTCCCACTTCATGTAAAATTAGTCATAGGGATTCCATGTAATTTTACATTGATTGGGATTAATTAATTCATGTAGATACGTTCATAGAGGCCTTCATCTTTTAAAATATAAAAATCGAACAACCTAAGCAGTCCATACTTATTTCGACCTCAAATTAGAACATGCGGTTCGGAATTATTCCGCTAACTTGCAAATATATATCGAAAAAGAGTCGACAAACTCACTACAGGCCATCTTTTCAGCAACACTTTATAGTATAATCATATTTATCTAACGGAATGAGAAATAGATTATAATTTAACGAAGCATTACAACATTCTCCAATTAGCTACTACAAATTGCAGTTTAGTTCGGCCATATGAACATGAAATACAAACAAATTGCCTCATTTAAATGACACGTGCTTAAAAAAGATACATAAAGTTAATTAACTACTCTCATCATAAAGCATAAAATCAAAGCTTGGCATTTCGACTTTATTATCATGAACAATTTATTTCACCCATGCTGTTGCTTGCACATAATTGATCGGTATAATAAAAACGCATCAATATTTAATGTCACGGTCCGTGAAAACTGTAAGCCGTAGGCAATATTACTCAATTAATATTTAACAACGCAATTTAGACGTGTTTATGTTACGGTAAAACGTACATTTTCAAGTTTTGAATGATTGTAGAAAGTTGCAATCTTAAATATTTCAGTAGCAAGGGTACGAGTGTATGCAATGGAGGAAAATCTGCCGGCACATTAAAACTTAGTTCCTAAATTACAATACTTACCATCCAACTCAAATTAAAATAACTAAGTACTTTAAAAAAAGGCTATTAGTTAAAGCGTTTTCATTTTGAATTCGTTTTAAGGATTCTATTCTTTATTACCTATTTTCAACTTGACCAGCAACATCCATAATAATCTTTATGCGATCGGTGACTTGCATATTATACTTGAAAAAACAGGTTGTAAACAAAGATATAAATCTTTGATGATGCCTTGCCATAGTACTAGCTGATGATCACAAGTTACAAGGTCATGAAGACATAAGTAATGGGTTCGAAATTGTAACATATTGTGGGAATTTATTATTGATACAGTTATTCAAGCATATTTATGATAATAAAACTTATTTGTAATAACTGCATTAAAACCTCATATTTTCGAAGTCGGTTCAAACGGTCGCGTATCGGTAGTTTTAAGGGATGAAGCAGCAAGTAAAAAATAATATCAACAATATTACATTTAAAACATTCCTCTTCTTGCACGTACAATGTTCATAATTAATTTCACAGATCTTATCCTTATCTTGACTCAACACAAACGTAGAGATGAAAACAAGCTGCGTAGGTACAAGAGATTTGACTTGACAATGCGTCGTCCGATGAACAAAAAGCCTGTCTTGAAGGTTAACTACTATAAATTATGGAAGTATGTAGCCGACTACTTCATCAACATCTGAACTAAGTACTGGTTGTTATAGTGTAACATAGTAGCTTAAATTATACGAGTATTTCTCTACGAGATCGAATCGAAAATTAAGAGATACGTAGAAGACCTAAGGGACCAGTCATAGCCCTGCGGATCAGTAAGCTCAAGTGGCAATGGGCGTGCATATAGCGCCAAGAACTGATAGCCGTCGGGGCAGAAAAGTTCTAGATTGGAAACCCTTAAACCAAAGGCGGAGCGTAGGACGTCCACCGACAAGATTGACAAACAACCTTGTAAAGATCGTGGAATCACACTGGATGCAGACCGCTTGCGATCGGTCGCTGTGGAAAACCGTGGGGGAAGGCCTATGTTCAGCAGTGGACGTCCTTTGGCTAATAATGATAATGATGATGCTATATATACGTGGCGAGACGGTAGCAAACGTGAAGCTTGTCCTTATGAATCGTCATCAGTTGTCCACAGCTGAACATGGACCTCCCCCATGGTTTTCCATAGCGTTCGTATGCAAGGAAGCTTGCATCATTCAGTACCAAGATTGATTCCTAGAATTTAGACCAAAAGTACAGAATACAATCTGTTTCATGTTTTGCAGAGATATATAAAAGGCTGTTTTTTCCCTTGACTACCAGGTACTAGACAACTTTTTGCTTTGCACCAGTTTTTGTGCTAAATGTCATCTGTTTTTGATACTCGTATAACCAGATGGACGAGATGACAATTAAAATGAAGGTCAGGGAATAAAATGTTACTTTTATGTTTTAATGTTAGCCGTTTGGTTTTTTTAGCAGTTTAAATACCTACTTACAGATGGCAATCATGATATTTATTTGTAAGTAGCAACCCGTTCGATTCGATTCCCAGTAAATTTTCTAAGGCAAATTATTGGTATAACTCATGGAAACCCCGTGCATTAGTTTTTTAGTAGGTATATCACAAACAGACAGAAGACCTTACATTTACTGATAAGTAGTGAATAAGCTATGTGCAAGATATGTATACCTGTGAAAATAAGTTATTCCTAGCATACATTCAGTGTATAGGAAATAACGCAGAAAATATTAATAAAATAAATAAAGTAATTATTACGGACAACGTTTTTAATTACAGTTGCAGTTTTATAATACTAGAATATTGTATTTCTAATGACAATACCTACGCAGACAATAATTACAGTCATTGAGTTTATGAGACACTTTATGAGGTACTATATTTTTTACGGTAAGAATAATTTATACAATTTCAATAATATCAGATCTAATACGTAGACTCGTTACCTGTATGAAGAATTTTTAATGAATGGTTCGAAGCGGAAAAATAATCGTTACAAAGTTATCTGTGTTAAACATTTCTGAACTAAACAAATATTGACATTGAAAACTTTTACAAGATTTTAAGTAATTGAGATAATGCATAAGAACCTATATTAAGGAAGAGATCATAGTCGTCATAGCACATAAATGAATACAAATCGCAAAACCATTACGCCTGATAATAAAACATATAAGTCAAGATAAAAACAAAGATATTAAAATCTATCTTCAAAAAAGGTATACTTAAAATACCTGTGTACGAGTATATTATTTACTGTTTACAGCTCCTTAAACCTACAATTATGTAGGATTTATTGCCTTTAGCAGAACAGCTATATTGCGACCGTCAAACAAGTAGTAAGGACACAATTGACGCAAAGGAAGTAGGTATTCTCTCAAATTCTGGACTCCGAGCGATGTGCTTTGCACAGCCAAATAAGTACATTTGAACTTGACATATTTGCTTTGTTCAGCATTAACGTCATTTCTTTAATAGCTTTTACAATACGATGAGAATAAGCTACTCTCATCTCCACTACCTTTACGCACCCATTGCATTTTACGTGTGGAATCCGTATACCGTTTTATTTTAAAAAATATAAATAAAACTATTCCTTCAATTAATACATCAACATAAAAGCAGCAAATACTTTTAAAATAGATTCACGAAAATATTCTTCATTGATACTTTCATTTAAAGAAGTGTCAAAAATATATTTAATTTCGAAAAGAACGCCAGTAGAGTTCATAAAGAGAGCCTACTGTCAATCTCTCTATTGTTACTAGTGCGACCAATAAATATACATAAGGATAGGGCTCGTCTGCCGTGGATCGCGCTCAGGGCCAGCTTTAGCACGACAACTTGTATACACCGGTAGTTCACTTATTTGAAACAGCTGTTGATTTTTGTCTACACAGTCTGAAAAGCTTCGGAATAAAAAGTAAGAAATATACAACATCTTTTTCAAAACAAGAAGAAGAGAGACCTAATTGAAATATATAAAATCAACCGTAGTCGAAATCGGCTAGAGGGACTATTATTATACATCAAAATAATTATTAAAGTAAAAGAAATAACGAAAATGGGTTTTCCCGTTGGGAAGCTACCTACAATACCACAGACAGACACGTTAAACTTATAACACCAATCTCTTTATGCGTTAGGGGTTAAAAAGGTATTACTCATATATAATCGCACTATCCAAGTTTGTTTGAGATTATAAACTAAATAAAAAAGCAAGTTAATCACTCATTCTAATTTTACCGCACGTATGGTGGTGTTTACTCTGCCATAACTATGGTGTTCATCTAACTCTCAAGGGTATAAGGATCGGGTCCTTGCACGATGCATCGCTCATGCGATTAAATACCTAGTCATTGATTAGAATTAATACTTTAAGCAAGCTAGTTAAAGAGCACACGTTTACCAATTGCGGAGTTTCAAAACTTCCGGGTCTAAAATTAACATTATTTAAGATTAGGAATTATGGACGCAAAATTAGCTTAATAAGGATTTTATTTGAGTTACTAAAATAGTTAGTATCAATAGCAAATGTCAGGGCTTAAAGACGATTGGTCTGCGATTTTGACTTCCTATAAATAAGTAGTAGAAGTCAGTGAGTTGTTACTACTATGTATAGAGAAGCTATGCCAAGAAAAAAATTTGACGCAAAAACGACGACAAGATTGTGACGTTTTCTTTGAAAATTTTAACTTCGTATATTTTTATGATTTGTACTACGAGTTGATGACCGTGTCAATTCATGGACCACAAGATTTGAACGTGATGTCAGTTTCATACGTTAGTAATAATAGTTCAATAATAGAAGTGCAAAATATTGATGAGTAAACTAAAATGCTATTAATAAGCTATAAAATCAACCATTTAGAGGCGTTCCCGCGGGATCATCCCGTGTTTGGCAGGAACTGTTTTTTCCAGAACGCAGTTTAGCAGCATACATAGAGGAAGGCCAACCCCAAGTAAATGGGGCAGGTCTAGGGGGAAGAAGAAGAAGCAGTTAATTTTTACACGGACATCCCGCTTGCAGTGACCCGTAAAACGATACCTGTTTTTTACTGATTCTGTTTGGTAATTAATGTTCCACTTCTAAAATTACAGTATAGAGTAACACAGTTACCATGGCAACGCTGTGAAAGATAGGAATATACAGCGCGCCGCTTTATCGGTACGTGCAAGCGAGATAGACTGTTGACAGGACTCAGTTGACCTACAAAAACTGCCGTGTTAAACCCACCTAAGTTTTCTGCGGGATCCAGTAATGCAGTGATGCCGCAGAACTGGACTGCCCTGAGAAACGGCCCTAGGAGGTGACGCTTTATTTCAATAACTATTTACATCATTACCTACTTTTGTACCTTCTTACATTTTGACTACTAATGTCAAAATTTTAATACAACATAGAATAATAACACCGGTGGCAATTTCACATGACATGATTGAGATGTGCTATTAATACATATATCGTTTCATTATCATATCAGAATAATTATAGCTATAATTATAAGATCTACTTACAAGGTTATACATTGCTAAATCTAGCTCAGACATGAGCTACTAATACTTCAACGTATAGCACTGAGTTTTGATTATTGAATTTTATAGCAAACGACATGATGACATTTGATTATCACCTACTATAATTTAGTAACTAATTTCGATTCTAGGCTAATTGTCCCGGTTTGAAAAATGTTTCTTGTAATAAAAATAGTGAGATTATTGACATTTATATCTTTATAATGAAGACATTGGCATTGATTAGTTGCATATTTTTGTGTTTTGTGACAGCTTTTTTGAATAGTACTTTTACAAGTATTAGGTATTAGCATCCAATTTAATTATATTTTATTTTATAGAATTGTTATCTGTCGCCGTGAAGTATAAATTTGACCACATTTAACCCAGAGTTAACTGAACTGCGTCTGTGTAAATGGCCCATAGTTTCCGTTGAACCAAGTGCCTGTAGTAAGGAACCGAGATTCGAGACATATGGTGAGATATGTGTGTCGTTGTTAGAGCTTGACGGATAAACGTCACTGAATATGATCAGATTTTTGGCCTTAACGAAGAGTTAAGAACAAGAGTTGTGCAACTGTGCCTTGGTTTACCATCTGCATGTCATTATGAGAACTAGGTCTAAGCCTACAAGTTGCATCGAAGTGGTAATCTATGCGGACAACCGCATAATAAGATGACTCGCTGGTTAAGCTTGTAGCTTTTTTGTCATATTTTTTAATATTGCAACACCATCCGTCCGTGTGAAAGCAAGGTAGATTTTTATAACTTGTAGGTACTTGCTTTTTTTGCCAAGAATCGAAACTTAATTTTATAATTATATTTTTATTATGTTTTGTCACTATACAAACTTAATAATATAAATTGCACTTGGAAAAAGCAACTGTGTCAGAAGAGAAATCTAATAGGATAGCGATAAACCTATTTTTACTTTACACTATACTATGACTATCGATAGCTTTTTATCGTATTTCCGCAAACCTTAACAATTTGTTATAAACTGTAATACAACAAAGTAAGCGTCACAGGATTCATTATTAAATGTAAAACTTACTAAAGTATAATTATAAGAAATAGATGCAACGAATGCATTGCATTGCATCCTTTATAAAAAGCTTACCGTATTCTAAATGAGATAAAACACTGACTATTGAAAGAATTAGAATACAAAATTATCTGAATATGTATGCGAGACAAAGTCATTTACATAAAAATGGTATCAACATCTCAGTTTCAAAATATCGTGAAACAAGATTGATTGACTGTCTCACATTATGCTCTGAATAGTGTTAAGATTACTGTGTAACATATTAAAAAACATACTAACGACAGAATTGTGATAATAACACTTTAATATTTACGGCTTCTGTTTACAGAGCATTAAGCATGAATTTAATATTCGCACAATCTGCAGCCATCTGATTTGAGTTGCAACAGATGAATAAAATTATTCTACGTAGTCTGGTCAGTTTATAAGGCTCATTTGATGACGAGTACCAGCACTTATTTACAAAGCGATGTGCTCTCTCTTTCTAATCCTAACAAATCCAGACATGAAAAGTACCAGAATATTAAAGTCAAAGTGTCGACATGTTCAAGTATTTAACCATTTATCGCCTGTAAGCCGATATATATGACATCCAAGCTCAAAATGCGTGCTTATGACCGCGATGAGCCTTAACGTCAGCGCATATTACCGTAATTACTGTGATGTTATTCAATATGTGATTGGCGTCGACAGAGGTGACGGCCCGTCTGCCTGAATCAAGGCTTTGGTCGCCACAGCCTTATTACATAAGAAGGTTAAGTAGATAGCCGTAAAATGCTGCTTCGAGCAAAACTACAGGATTCTCGCAGTAAATGCGGCTATAAGTGGTTTAAAAATTACTTTTTTATTCAAATAAAATTCATTGATAAAAGTGAAGATGAAACATACTTAAAATCTTCAATCAGAGTGCGTAAGAATTCTTTATTTTTTTGGCAATTACATTGTCATAAACCTAATCAGAGGTCAGATATCATTAAAAAAATAAACTGTCTATCTATCGCTATACTTATAATCTTTCTGCATGACCTAAAGGTATGACTGGGAGAGAATTCTTTTAGCATTAAGTCTACCTTTTGTACACTATTACTTGTGCAATAAAGTTCTTAAATAAATAAATAAATATCGTGGGTCTTGAGATGCAGCCTGGCGAAAGACAGACAGACAGACAGACGGACAGACTTTCCGTAGATGAGGTACATTCCAAATACCAATCAAACACCGCATTATATTGTCTATTACATTCAGTTACTTTACAGTTTCAGTACATACGTCTACCGTTGAGCTGAAGAAAGCGTCATTTTAGGCGCTTGAAAATAATTTACCACACGATAGTACTAACTTTAATAGATATCATCTAAAACCTGTATAGGCAGGCACTGCATAAATACGTATTACTTACGGGAATATATTAAAGAACTATTGACACAAATTGATGGACAAATTGGCTCTAAATACAGTCGCATTCAAACTTCTGCATCTATACTTAATATTATAAAGCTGAAGAGTTTGTTTGTTTGTTTGTTTGTTTGTTTGAACGCGCTAATCTCCGAAACTACTGGTTCGAATTGAATAATTCTTTTTGTGTTGGATAGTCCAGTTATCGAGGAAGGCTTTAGGCTATATAACATCACGTTACGACCAATAGGAGCAAAGATATAGTGGTAAATGTGTAAAAAACGGGAGAAAGAAGTCACTATTCCACGCGGACGAAGTCGCGGGCAAAAGCTAGTAATAAATAAATATCGACATCTGTTACGAAGCTTTACCGCGCTTTATCATTTACAGCTAGATTTATAAGTCAAGCTTATGTTTTGCGATATTTATAGGCCTGAGACAGATTATAAATAAATAAAATATACGGTATCTGACTAATAAGAGACGGTTAATGTACCCATCTCAAGGTTTGACATTGATAATCTAGTACAAAGTTTCTGACTAATTGGTCAACATTTACTATAGTGTATATGTATACTATCGATAAACGTATAGATACGTTTTATAATCTTGTTTTTTTATGTAGTAGGATTCGTCTTTATACAGGGTGACATTACGTACGGCTGCTGCGTAGCGTATATTCCTACTATACAGCGTGTGGCCTGTAATAGGAGCAAAAATTTTAAATATAGGCTTAAATATATATTATAAAATTTTAAAGCAGAAATCAATTCTAAATGCCAATGTAATACAATATGCCAATAAAGTAAATGACAATGTCAAGTTCTATGGCTCGACACATTTGTTTGCAATACATTGCTGGTTCGATTTATTATGTTAGAAAATATCAATAAATTTATTTTTCATTATTTTAAATTAAATCCATTTAGAATTGATTACTGCTTTAAAATTTTATAATATATATTTAAGCCTATATTTAAAATGTTTGCTCCTATTACAGGCCACACGCTGTATAGTAGGAATATACGCTACGCAGCAGCCGTACGTAATGTCACAATGTTAATGGATGGTCTCAAATAGATTGGGTCCAAGAACCGGATAGTATTGTTTGATATAAAAATAACAAAAAAAACTTTAAATGTCAACGTTAGTCATAGTTGGAAGATCCCTGTTCATATCCTATTTTAAATGTTCACTGTAAGTAGGTATCTAAATGGGGCCAAAAATAATGCATAAATGATTTTACCACGGATTTTACATATAATTTTTCCAGTTAATGCGTATGTGGTAGGTAGAAGATCTACATTTATTTTGAGTAAAACGCACCTTCGTTACATTGATTGGATTCGCAGAAAAGTCAAACTTTTCAATTAACGTGCGATAACCCACTGCTATCATCGATAATACCAGATCATTACGGACTGATTGGATCATCATTATCTGTCGTATTATGCCCCGTTATGGCAAATTAAATGACTGATTTCCCGATCTGCAATTGTTTTTGCGCCGATGTAGGTAACCATCTTTTGTTTCCGATTGTTTTATGAGCCATGGAAAATGAACGATCAATTTTAATTATCTTTACGAATATATATGATACATGCGGTTTTAAAAAGTACATGTTACTTGTTCAATTGATCACATTCCGTAGCAATTACTGCTACAAATGCACTGGTCGTACGTAAAATATCACAAAAACAAAAATGCGTGCGTGTGAGTGTATTGTATTTTAACCAACTTCAGTATGTTAATTTATTAATGTTTATATTTTGCCGGTTATGAATATTAATTGTCTCCAAGACCGTAAACTATACGTATTCTTTTGACCTGAAATAAAACAAGCCATTTAAGCGCAATTCATTAACTTCTCGGCCGAAGCATCTATTAAGCTCAATCATTCATTTTGCGCCAAAAAAGGTGCAGACCAAAAATATGACGTCTTTAGCGGGCTCGAAATAATTCTTATTAATGTTAAATGGAGATAAATAGCTATTCCAAATACGGGTGTCAGTTTCGAAACGTAATCTGTGGCACAAATATCTTCTTAGCTCGACCGGCCATACGTCACTGCTCTATTATTGTCTCGTCGGAAGCGTTTATTACAGGGTGACCATACTTTAAGGTGATTTATTTATTTATTTAAACTTTATTGCACTGTGAATTGTACAATTGGCGAACTTAATGCCTTAAGGCATACTTAATCTACTTATTATTCCAAGTTTAATTACGTATGTGAGTAAAATAAATAAGGTTCCGTTGTTTAAACAGCAATAAACTTTTATATATTAAAATCACTGTTAGATATTAAGTTGATTTTTGAGCCTTTATGTTTTCGTTGTTCTCAAACATCTCTATTTAAAAAAAGGTTTACGTGCTACTCTTACAAATATTAAAGTTTTTATGGTTATGTTATGTTTTTTTTTAAATTACTAAGCATTGCAAATTTTATAGAAGCAGCAGAACATTAATTTGTATACTTTGAGATTACGCATAACGTTAAACTTTATTGCACTGAGTCGTTGAAATGGTGGATTAAATGCCTAAATAAGGGCATTTTCTGACAGTCGCTTGGGAATACAGGAAGTCTTTATCCTTTAACACCTTTTTTTAAATTAAAACGTGACAGCGTACATTGTCGATACGAAAAAGACCCCTGCAACTATTAACATCGTGATGCCAAAACACATAATACCTTCTGAATTTCAGATGAAAGAGAAACATCCTGTTTGATTCTAAACTTATGGTCACTACAATTGGGAGGTAATCTTTAAAAGTCAAGGCCACTACTGGACCAATGTTAACTTGTGTTATTTAAATATCAGCTCATTGCACAGTGACGTTTGCCGTCTCCCTTTCGAAACTCACATTTTTCTTCTTGAGGACGTCTTGTTGTTCAGGGAAGTCGCTGATTCTAAGGAATTAAATCGCCAACGAGACTTTAATGTAAACTTCAATAAAAACAAACATAAACAACTCGTATTATGATCATTTCGATGTCAAAACCGTGTCTGCGTCAGCAATTACCTTACTGCCATTTTATGATATCAGCGATAAACTCGTGAATTTTGAATGAATTGAGCTGCGAAAATAATTTTGAATTTGTCAAAAAGAGTTTTTTCTTAAATAACTAAGAATACTGTAGGTACATGATCAATGTGGTGTACCTATAATTTCGAATACAAATTAGATCAAGGGGGAAACCACCCTATATTAAATATTGAAGCCCGTGTGATTTTTTTGTCCATTGAGATTTTCCAAAATAATTGTTTATACACTTCAAGAACAACAACATCAATTCAAAAATAAATCATTCTAATGGTGATCAATATGCCAAGAATGGACGGAATGTCTGTTTTGATATTTATTCTGAGATTCGCATTTCTATGAAGTCTGTTAAATATTTATAAGTTTGCAAGGCAATAATGTGAGGTGAACTATCTCGTAACGTTATTAACTACTCGTACTTAATGCTTGCAAACAGTGGAAATGCGAAGTAGAAGGGATGTTTAAAGGCCTTCAGAAAGTTAAATTCCTATGTATAAAGAGTATAACGTACAGAAGAAACGAAGTTATACTATGTGTGTTCCAAAAATGGCGAGGCCTAGAAAAATATTTTTTAACATCTTAGTACATTTGTATATACATGCACTTTTTGTATAACAACCCTTAAAAATAATGATAGATTGATATTCTGTGATGATTTTTAATTTATAAAAGATTACGCTTGCATTTTTTTGCTTGCTACATTTTAAAATATTTTATTATGAACGCTGACAGCAAAAATGTGTGTATAAAATATATTCAATACCTTCCTCTGCTAAGCCTACTGCACTTTCTTGTCTGAGCATTACTTAAACTGCCCTTGAAACCAGATAATAACTTATGAAAACTGGTTCAATACTAAGTATCAAATTAGAAATATTATTTGAGTCTATAACAACATTTATAAATTTGTTTCATTTAGCAAGTGCCGTATGTTTTAAATAGTTAATACTTTGCAAACCAAGATTTATTTGATCAGAAAAGCTATAAACATGGTGATATAAATTGAACAAATAAAAAACTACATGTCTATATTACTCCGGATACAATATTTTAAACTAACTCTTCAGAGTTGAATTGCCCTCTTTCCTTCATCTTGGCGATCAATTTTAACCGACTAATTTAATGGAGGACAATGAACAATGATTCACGACTGCAGGGACTACCTTCTCTTCTGAGTAAGGTTGTACAAAGGTTTGTTATAAAAATATGTAAACTTATCAAACTTTTGTTTTTATCAAATGCTCTACCAAACTTCAAAAAAAAAAAAATTGCCTTAACATCCCACTCTGCTAGGAAAAAGCCTTACCTCAAGTAATAGATGGTATGAGCCATACTCCACCATGTGGGTTCAATGAGGATTAGTGGAGTGGTGTTTGTAAGGCAAGCGACCATCCTTGCTGTCAGATGTAGCCAAGCCGCTCATAGGGCCTCTGACTAGACTAGACTTAACGACTAATATCAATCAATATTATCCTGGACCATGATGCTCGTTTATGTACGTCGTCATATGGCTGGAATGGTCACTCATCCAATCATATCTTTTTATTTTTAGGTTTCTTACGAACAGTATCACTACCAGTTGCAAAATCAAATGTTTAAGGTCTGTTATTAATTGTTGTATGTCCTCACGATACATGCTAGTAAATAAACAGGGTTACTAAGACCCTTTACACACTGTGACTTTTAGCAGCGATGCAAACGCGATGCAGTCGCGATGCTGCATCGCGTTTCCAAAACGCGCTTTAGTATCAATGCTAAAAGTCGCAGTGTGTAAAGGGTCTTAGTCCGTCGTGTGATAAGCATAGCCAATATTGAATTATTTTGGTAATTACCATTAAATCTTTTATGATATAGTATTCTTAAAGTGACCTAACACTCATACAAAACAAAACCATTTTTCTTAAAAACGCTGATTTACCAGCTTTACATAACCAAGCGGACGTGGAAGTCGACGCCACCCTCACTATTATTATTTCAATTTAAGTAAAATAAAAATGTTTAGCTGTAGCAGCCCTACTAAAACCTAAAGCTCCTATAAAACAACTAATCGTAATTGTTGGATCGAACTCGTCTGATCGTGGTATCATAGTAATTGCATCAGTAAACTTGAGCCCCGTAATTACTGCTATCAGAACTATCAGAGAGGTATGCCGCATCAGGAAGTACCAATCGCCAAGGAAATGCCTTCAAATTACGTTTGTAAGTTCTGAGGAGTGAGCGATGGTACACAATGTAGTACAATCTCGTAGTATGACCACTTTGCTCAAAAATTTTCTTGTAACTTACTGTGTGTGACAAAGAATTTAGTTTATATTATGTAAAAATTTTACCACGTCTCAATTATTACTCTTTATTGATTCCGTACAATACATATTTTTTAAGTAAGCTTGTTTGTTTGGCCTTTGTCACTTATTATCATGTATGTATGTATGTGTATTTTAAAATTATCGTAAAACAATTCTCATTGGTACTGATTTCCTAAATATTTTAATACGATAAAACTTACTCAAATCAAAGATATTGACAAATAAAAACTAAAAATTACATATAAATTGTGAGATAAATATTTATATTACTGCAACACATCTAAGCATCTAGGTTAATTTATGATTATAAGATAAAAACTAGATAAGAAATAAAACTATCGAAACTAGCTATCTGATCGTTTTTGTAATGTGGCCGTCAACAAATCTTCAGGAAGTTTGTTTCATAATAACTAAAATCAGTTCCATAACGTCAAATATTAAAGTTCTAATCAAAAATTGCATCATGAACTATCACTATCACAAATAACGTAACTCTGATGTGTGCCATATTCTCTTTTAAAATTTGTGCATTTCATAGTTGCCAAATAACATCATATAAACCGATTACGAACATAGCTATGCAGGCAAATTAATTTTGTTCCGTCTAACAGCAGCAATCTGGCTATAACCAAAACTATAATTCTATGAAACATATAATTTATCACTTTTTAAACTAAATGCAGTCTTAAAATCAAAAATCTAACAGGTATTCAATTCTGCAAGTGGTAGACTTTTTGAAAACTTTTCAGTGTCTTGATAGGCAATGATCTCTTTTTACGATGTCGCATTCACTCGGTATAAGATGAATCAGCATTTATTTGTGTGAACCCATCAATAGATATTTTTTGTCACGCTTCTACATGAATCGCCGATCAAACACCGAGCCGTTACAATTGATGATTTCATAATCCGTTTCAGTAACGTTGGGCTGCATAAAATCAAATTCAATTTGGCAATCGCAATCAAGTATAGTTTTATGACTAATCAAATCAATTCTATTCACGAGATGTAAAACGAATCGTCGATGGACAGAGCAATAGTCGAAAGGTCTTCTGGCTCTCATAGTTTTTTAATGTCACTTGCCAAATAATGCAACGGGCTTATCTCCTATTGCACCACATGCATAACAATCGTAGTATTTTGACAGCAGACACTTCTTTTGACCACATATAATATAACTACAAATAAAAGCCATTTTATACATAAGACTAGCTGTGCCCGCGACTTCGTCCGCGTGGAATAGTGACTTTGGGTAGAATTTTTAATTTATAGGCTTATGATTTTACAAATAAGATACTTAAGTATAAGTACTTATAAGTACGCAAGATATAAAGTATTTATATAGTACATTTTAGTACTCACTTATCATTAAAATTGGCCATATTACTACACTAAGAAGCAAGTAGTAGGTACATCAAAGGTGATCAATTATTATGACCATACCGATTATTTGGACGTTCACAATTTGTATTTCGATTAGGAGTTCCTTTGTTTGATAGGATTCTATGGTTACTTTACTTTTAACTACTACTTTGCCACAAAAAAAACTACTACTTTACTAACATTTTACTTTGTTGTGTGGAAAAAATGGATCTAAATATATATTTTTTCATGGCATTGTTTTGTTTTATTTTGGCAAGTACCATAAAGTACCAAATTTTCATTTAATTTATACAAACCAATATGGAGGAAACACTACACATTGAATTAAAACACTTTACAGATTCATTTCCACCCACATTTATTTAAAATTGTTTCGCCCCAGCCCCGTCCCGCCTTAGCCCCGGCCCCATCGAACGGGATAAAAAGTATCCTATGTCCTTCTCCTGGTACTAAGCTACCTCCCCACCGTTTCGTCCCGGTCCCGTGCTACCTCAGCCCCGGCCCCGTCTAGCGAGACAAAAATCTCCTATATGCTTTTCCTGATTCTAAGCTACCTCCCCACCAACTTTCAGCCAAATCGGTTCAGCCGTTCTCGAGTTATAAGTGTTGTAACAAACACGACTTTCTTTTATATATATAGATTTTCTGCCTACCCCCTAAGTCTATTGGCGTGATTATTTCTATCCTAGTTTACACTCCAAGTGATGCTGAGTCAAATAAAAAAAGCCCCATCAAAATCGGTCCAGTAGATTCTGAGATTAGCTCGAACAAACAGACAGAAAGACAGACAGACAGACAGACAAAAAAATCAAAAAAAATATTTTTGGTATCTATTACGTGTAAGAAGCCCCCTCAATGCATTTTTTTTTTAAATATGCAATGTACAGAATTCACCTACTTTACAGTTTTATTATATGTATATAAATATATATATAGATTCACTGTCTAGGTAAAACTCAATCAAATGAAAAAATCCCATCAAATTCAGTCCTGTAGTTTCTGATATTCAATTTCCTGCCTACCTTCTTAGTCTATTGGCGTGATTATTGCAAGTGATGCTGAGTCAAATAAAAAAAGTCCCATTAAAATCGGCCCAGTAGTTTCCGAGATTCAATTTTCTGCCTACCCCCTTAGTCTATTGGCGTGATTATTTCTATCCTTCTTTACCTTCCAAGTAATGTTGAGTCAAATAAAAAAAAGTCCCATTAAAATCGGTTTAGAAGATTCTGAGATTCAATTTCCTGCCTGCCCCCTAAGTTCATCGGCGTGATTATTTATATCCCAGTTTACTCTCCAGGTGATACTGAGTCAAATAAAAAAAGTCCCGTCAAAATCGGTCCAGTAGATTCTGAGATTAGCCCGGACAAACAGACAGACAGACAGACAGACAGACAAAATTTTTAAAAATTGTTGTTTTGGCTTCTATTACGGTAATTAAGACCCCCTGTAACAATTTTTCATAAAAATCTTCAATGTACAGAAATCGATCTTTTACAGTCTTATTATATGTAATGTATATTTTTTCATAAAAATCTTCAATGTACAGAAATCGATCTTTTACAGTCTTATTATATGTATATATTATTATAATTATATGTATAGATAGATGGGTTTTACCAAGATACTAAAACCGCAACTATAACTGTTGACATAGCATAACACTCGTATAAACGACATTAGGAGTAGGTGGCTAGCGGCGACCTACCATGTGCCGTTATATCCTTGCTGACATATGAGGAGACACAATGTTATTAATAATAGTCCCCCTAGCCGATTTCGACTACGGTGGCCAGTCACAACGACTAACCGACTGCGCGGGACATATTATAGTGCACAATTGTGTGTGCGCAAACACAGGTGCACTCTCTATTCCTTTCACCTCATAACCCGATGGGACAGCAATCTGACACGACCGGAGAGAGATCAGGCGCAGGACCAAGGGCTTTACGTGCTTTCCGAGGCACGGGGGTGAAACACCGCCAACTTCCAAACTCCGGGCTTTCCTGAGAATTTCTGAACAGAAAAACTCAGGTACATATTTTTGGCCCTACCCGGGAATCTATCCCGGGACCTCTGGCGCAGCCGTCGCGTTAAAATGCGACCCTCTAACCGCTGCGCCACCGAGGCAGTTGATAAAAATAAAAATGTTATTATTAATGTAGGTAAAAGGTTTTGTGAATTGCATGCATAGGTGCCTAACAAAAAGCCAATATAATTTGAAGATTCACTTTTGTGCAACACACTCTTACTGGTTGACTTAACTGCGATTGTAGGCACATTTCCAACATAGAAGCGTTACATTTATCTACTTACAACATAATTATTAAAGCCTTATGATATGCATAATACTCATTAGAAATTCATTATCTAAATCGATTGATGAAATCAAACATAATGTTTCCTGTCACTAATTCAGCTTAATTAGCAGCCTATATGTTTTACATAATTATCTCGATAACACCAATGCCTGATTTATTTAACAACCATAAAATTCTTGTTCAATAGTTTACATAGTTTGCATAAATCTGTTTTACATATTGGTTGCACTTGCACAACACTACATTTGCGACATGTATTTTTAGCGTGGTCTTCGCAGAGGTATTCAAGTGTCCAAGAGTCTACATGCAAAAATAAATTAATTTTAGCTCTTTTTACAGAATTAACATTCACTCATATAACACAAGAAATAAACACAAGCTTGTCGTTCCTAACTTCAGATTAGTTAAAACACAAATTTTGCCCAAATTTTTTATTTAAAAATAAAAATTTTTGCACAACTGGCCCGTGAAATTGCGTGTAATTTAAAAGTATTTTAAAACAATTGTGTCGATTTATTATTTTGTATGTATGTTAGCCAGTAAGGTATTTATTCTATGGGTCTGTATTGCATTTTGTAATCCGCTGCCTGATTAAAATAAATAAATAAAACTAGTAATTCGTTTATGGTAAATTGTATAAAATTCTTTATTAATATACCACACAATGTTGCCGAATTGCCGGTTGATAAATTTAAGAAACACGTTAAAAACACGCTTATGTGTAAAGACTATTATACGGTTCAAGACTATCTAAACGACACGAATGTGTGGTCCGTCCAGCCTGCACCGACTGATGGATGTACTTACCTTTGATGATTTTGATTTTACGGCAGCTAGTGGTGACTGAGTTTGTTCCGGCGTTTCTTCACAGCACTTGCCTAATTGTCTGTGTTCTGTTTTGAAGCGCTGGCATGGCCCAAAAGATAAGGAGACATGTTTCAGCCCTTTCAGAGCACATTTATTTGTATTTTTTTCACTGTATATTTGACGTTCATAAGTGTCATTTCATGACCTAATTTGAAATAAAGATTTTGAATTTGAATTTGAACATGCCTGAAGCCTGGGACTCGTTTATACATGTGCGGGTAAGTAAAAGGGTGCTGCTGTTGTTATAAGTTACCTCATGGAGTTCAATATAAACAATACACACCTAACGTGATAACCAATATATTTTTCTAATTTATATACTTTATTATCGTTAACCATTGAGCTAGAGGTATCTTAAATAGAAGCGATGCCTTGTTATCGAATAGGAATGGTACACAAAAAGTGTTAAATCCTGCCTTTTGTTTGACCAATGCAATAATCCTAATCAATCGAAATTATTTATGCATTGATATCGATTAAGTGAAAGGCTTCATGTATAAATAGCTATATTTTAATTTTTAATATAAAATCATGTTAAATTAATTCATGATTATTCAACAAATGATGTATTTATAAACATTATTGCTTAAAAGTTTGCACTTATAAATGTTATAAAAATAGAAGATGATCGTGGTTCATCCGCATTGATTACCAGTCAGTCACGATTTGGTCTTGACGAGGGATTCTTCAGATTGCTTTAGTTATACTTGTGTTACTTGCGATTTTATCTAAAAACAACCTACAGTCACTTTTAAAAGTCTAGTGGTTTTTTTTCATAGATAAGCCGTATCTAAAACACTCCAAATAATTATTGTACTGTCAAAGATACTAAATAAAAGTAACATAATTTTCTGCAGTTGCTTGTGTTTGTTAGATCATAAATTTTTACCTAATTGAACTGCGTTTTTCCCGTTTGAAGTTTATTTTCAAACCACTTTTTTGCCAATCTAATAAAGTTTAAAGCACATGAAATATGATGATACTAAAAAGTTACCTGGTGGAAAGTTACAAGCTAAAACACAAAACTGATATAAACGGTAATGTCAAGGCGCCGACAATTTTGATCAGTAGGTTGATCGAGATTGATTTACGAGTAAAATACTTTAACACAAGACTTATAATAACAAATAGAAAAAAGAAGTTAGGAAATTGCTTCTTTGTATAAAAAGTTAAAGTTTTATATGAATAAAATAATATTAACTCTTTCATATAAGCTTCAAAACAAAACCTTGGTTATACTTATGCAATGCAAAAGTTCACTGATTGCTTGTCATGAAAAACTTGTCACAGAATATCAAGATTTTCTTTCGTTTCTTCTTTACTTTAAAAACATATTTGTATGACAATAAAAAAAACAGCAATTGGCCATCCCGTAGCAGCAATCGCCATTGGACAGAATGGTTGCTCAAAACTATTTATAAGGCAATAATATCATTTGTTCCGTAGTTTACTTGCAGTCGAGCCGAATCCTAAAGTTACGTATGACAGCTCAACCACAGGTCGCTAAAACCTTGTTACGTCGTCATCTTTGTCAAATCAAAATTCAGAAATACCATATCTCTCTAACTAATTACAAACAAAAGATATAGATTATGTTTACTTTAATCAAAGAGATTATGATAACTCTTACCTAAAAAAAAATGTTTCCTAATATTATTATCATTTTAAATGCTAGAAAACATGACAAATTGACAAACGTCATACGTAACTTTAGTAAGTATTTGTCTCGACTGTAAATAATAATTCCAGCATGTAACCTCCTCGCCGCGCGCACTGGCCAGTAAGTGCGCGCGCAGTAGAAAAATAAAGAAAAAAAACAGCACACCGTATTTATTCATTTGTTTCTTCTATCGATCTGGAGCAACTCCAACGACTCTAATCTTTTCCCTGTTGTTTAACTATTTAAATGGGTTTACGAATAGCGAATTACATTAATAAAATATATTTGCAACGACGGAGACGGACAAATACCTATAGGTGCATGTGAGTTTTATTTTGTTTTGTAATATTTTTTTCTATTTTAAGCAAAATCAACACCTTAGCATTTTTATTACATTATTTCCCTACTCATACTAATATTTGATTATTTCCCTAAAATAAAATCGATGTTTCTATTAGTAGTGCACAGGTAGTGCATTGTTCGCATACCATTCATACTACAATTAAACTTGACTCGCATTTAGTAAGAACTAAATACCAATACTCGTACTTGTATCTCTGAAAACTGCAAATTAACTTATTCGATTCTAAGTAAACCTAGTTGAAACATTTGAGCACATTTGCAACTACATATACTAGAACTTTCGTAAAAGTTCCCTGTTTGCATCCAACACAAAATAGCTATGATGGTATTTTAAAGTAAAAATAACAATCTGCAACTAACTTTAAGTACCATACCATACGTTCATACCTACTGATCAATTTATTCGGCAACTACCGAGAATTATTTACTAAACACTTTTTTCCTGTAGGTGACAGTACCTAAGTATTTATGTTTCCTAGCATAGGTATTTACAGAACGATTCCTTTAAACGCTAAACTGAAAAAAACTATATAAAAAAATGATAATGACACACTTCCTATACTTACACTAGCTTTTGCCCGCGACTTCGTCCGCGTGGAAAAGTGACTTCTTTCTCCCGTTTTTTACACATTTACCACTATATCTTTGCTCCTATTGGTCGTAGCGTGATGTTATATAGCCTATAGCCTTCCTCGATAACTGGACTATCCAACACAAAAAGAATTATTCAATTCGAACCAGTAGTTTCGGAGATTATCGCGTTCAAACAAACAAACAAACAAACTCTTCAGCTTTATAATATTAGTATAGATTCAAGAAAGAGAAAAACCTCCGCATGTATAATTTTGCAAAGACCAATCATGATAGTACTATATCATGGTATAGCACCGTAATACCGTCTCTCACCTAACCACTTTCAACGGAAATCGCTTACACATCTCTCACAAAAACAGACGTCACTTCAAACAAAATACGTCACGAGGTACGGACGACAGCATGTAAACCATACACTGCGGTATCTTATGATGTTAGAATAAGGGCTATTTTTCAACAAAGTGTATAGTCTGATGTGATATTAGATGACGTGATACAAGAGATTTTAGCTCTTATTGTGATTAGGCGAGACCTCGAACGTACTTAATACCTTCTTTTTTTCACGACATAAAAATGTGTTTTCAACTACACAAATAGTGATATGATTATTATGTACAATAAAAGGAAGGAGAATTTCTATACGAAAATCCACAAACTTAATACCTGAATAAATACGAGTAACTATGCGTGACTTGATGGTTGTTTTTAGTCATAATTGTCAAGAACCGAAGAATGAGTACGTGAATTAATACCCGCTTGAAATTCATGTAATCTATCACCAATATACAAGTGATCCGATTTTATCCCATTTAGAATAAAAACTAAAATATTTCGATAAAATGGGGTAGTCGGAAAAAAGTTCCAGGTAGTCGCCCCACCCGCTACTGGTTGTGGCCTCATTCGTGTTTCTAACGCCGTGTCGCTAGCTAAGTTAGACTTTTAATTTAATTGTACTGAGTTTCTATTTAAATACGGTATATCCAGTGTGTGTGTCGTGTGTGTGTGGTGCTACTCGGGACGGAAATTAGAAGACTTTCCCAATAAAATATGGTTAGTTTTTTTTTTTAAATATGCTATGAAATTAGTTGTAGCAATCTGATTATTAATAGTTGGGTGTGGATTGCAGATGCAGATTCGTAAAATCGAATTTTCTTTTTCGAAGAAAAGACAGTTTTTGCTTCTTCAGTCATGATTTCGATTTCTTTCTTGTGGTAGTTTTTTAAGTGTGGATATATTACTTGTTTTTTTTTTCGGTAAAATAGGGTCACTCATAATCGAATACCACGGAAAAACTTCAATTGATGCGTGATTTGGACCAAATTACGTAATATATCTGCACCTAATTTGTGTCTACATCGCGACAGAACTACCTTCATCCACTTTTTATTAAATTTCACACGTATTTTTTTAAGTTAACCGACCATAATTTATCATTCCAGTATTTGTCTTCTCAACACTAAACGGAAAGAGAGATAGTTAGGTAAGTTTAATTATTCTAGAATAAAAAGCAAGAGTTATCTTTCTTTTGTATTTAGGAATAATAAGGAAACCTTTTTATAGTAATGTTAGTACCATGAAGTTTCAAGACCGTGATTTATACTGGCATTGTTGCAAGACCATGTTATGTGATTCCAAAATTATTATTATTTGTTGTAGACTAGTAAGATATTTGTAAAATGGGGGTCAAACGCTTATGATCTCACGACACTGTCACATACTTTTTTCCACACAGATCACCACTTTTATGAAGATTGTAACATACACTGTGCAGTGTAGTGTGCATGATACCTAATTTGGATAAGGATTAAATTGTTTCTGCTACTAGGCTACAGAATATGTAACTGTATATTAACTAGGATAGGGGTAATGAGTACCTAAGTAATTAATTACTTTGATCCAATTATCATAGATGCAGGTAGGTGCAACACGTGTATTGTAGTTTAATAAGTATTAGAGATGTACCGACTAGTCGCCGACTAGTCGGTAAAGCCGACTAGTCGGCCATTTTTGTAGTCGGCGACTAGTCGGCGATTAGTCGGCTAAATCTGCCGACTAGTCGGCCCGCTTCTGACTCATGTTAATATGCTTAAAAAATTTAGTAATTGAAATGAAATTGTATCTTTACTCTTGTTATTATAAGAATAACAGTTTCAGTTTACAATACAATTTAATAATTGGTAGAAAATTTAAATAGGAACTCTTCCTTTAGTCTTTTATAAAATAACAAAATATAGGTTAAAGCAAATAATCCTCGGTAATAAGTAGGTTCAATTATAACATAAAAAATAGGAACTCTTCCTTTGACATCCCAAAGTTATTCAATCTCGAAATTAATAAGGAAATAAGAACCTAGTTGAAGCATCAGTTGTGAATGTTTGCTCGTAGTATTTGCCTTTTTCCCCTGACCACCACGAGAAATAACTGCTTGACACTAATTGCACTTCACTTTACTGCTATCTTCTCCCTCCAATTCGTCAAAAAAAACCAAACGCGTGATTTCTTTTTCGACATGACGCAAACAATCTTATTTAGCTAATTTCACTATTAATTCAATTATTTGCACTGTGTTAGCTTAGTAATAGAGCGTTATATATTCTTTATTTCATTAAACACCAATAAAACACACAGTGTGAGAAGAACCCACTTACATTTGCTTATGATTGTCGATGTATAAAACTTGAAAATTAAAATGTAGATTCGTTATTGGCTGTAAGTTTAGTTACACGGTAATATAATAACTAATAAATAACTAGAGCTGTGAATCTTGTAATATACAAAAAAAATATCGTCGTCACCCGGATTTTACCGAAATTAAGTAATGATCGGCCTGGCCGACTAGTCGGCCATTTTGCTGCCGACTAGTCGGCTAGTCGGCTAGTCGGCCAAAGTCATAGTCGGCACATCTCTAATAAGTATATTTAAACTTGAAGTAACGAGTAGGGTGAAAAAAAAGTCGTATCCTTAAAACCTTAATCCTAGTCATTCCAACCAATCCACAAGAACTCAATATCCGAGCTCAACATTCAAGGCTCCGAGACCAGTGTTCAAAGTGCTAAACAGAAGGTTCTAGAGATCCACTGTGCGAGTTCCTCGTTCTCCGTTCCGTGACCCAGGTTCCGTGACCAGATAGTGCCGACTTGGTCGGTTGGCTTGAGTGTCCGAGTACTGACCGGGCTAGGCAAGGTCAGTGCTGTACAGTACAGCGGTACAGTACAAAATCTGCGTCTGAGTTCCTGAGGCCGAGTTCCGCTTTCGAGGTTCCCACAAATGTTCTCAGTCCTTCTACGGCACGAGGATCCAAGGTCAAGGTTCCGCGATACGAGTCCAAGGATTATTTGAGTTCTTATCCTTTCAATCACCTTTTTCATTTTCCCTCTGATTGGGTTTATCGTTGTGTTGAGAGATGCGAAATACCTTTATCCTGAACTACCTGTGACAACCAGCCTTCACTGGTTGAGATTTTTACTGTTTTTTTTAGATCTTAGCTAAACAGTTTTTATTTGTGGTAAATTTTCGTAGTATTCATCGGTAAAATAAGCTAAATTGTAACTCTTTTATAAAAAACCGGTTAAGTGCGTGTCGGACCCGCGCACTGAGGGTTCCGTGCCACCCTTAAGTGAATTCAGGGTCCACTTACTGTCACTTAACGAAAACATCACAATATATTGCGACAGCAAAAATAACTTTGTTTTTCATAGTGTTTGTATGAAAAACAAAGTTATATTTGCGGTTGCTAAAAATGTGCAATATCTCAAAAACTACTTGTTCGATCTCCTTCAAACCAATTTTCGTTGCAAGTTTTTGTTGAGATCTACATCATATATTTTTTTCAAAATTTTCACTTTCTTAGTTCAAAAGTTAGATGGGGGGGACGCCCATTTTACCACTTTGGAAGCGTCTATATCTCAAACCTTACACTTTGAGAAAAAATGGTTTTAGAAACCTCAACATCACTTTAAAAGACCTATCCATAGACACCCCACACGCATAGGTTTGAGTAAAAAAAAATTTTTAGGTTTTAGTTTCATGTATTCCCATACATGAAACTAAAACCTAAAAATTTTTTTTAATTTTTAAGAAAAAATAACATTTAAGGGGGGGCTCCCCCCCCCCCCCTTAAATATTATTTTTTCTTACTTTTTGTATTTGAATCGGAAAGCGGTGAACAAAATACACCTACCTACCAAGTTTCAGCTATGTGATGCTTATAGTTTCAGAATAAAGTGGCTGTGACATACGGACGGACAGACAGACAGACAGACAGACAGACAGACTTGACGAAACTATAAGGGTTCCGTTTTTTGCCATTCGGCTACGGAACCCTAAAAATGTGCATATACTGTACTTGCTAGACTTTATAGTAGGATTTACAACATAAAAATCTTAGTTTTTGCAACAATGCTGGTCCTGAAGTCTCATAACTATATTATAGTAAGCCACTGTTCTTTAACAAGTACCTAAGAAATTGAGCATATTCGCTTTTTACTTTTGTAGTTTTGAGTTGCCAATGTCTGGCATTGATGCTATAGTACCTTAAAAGCTAACAGCTATAGCTGTGTTAAGAATAAACTTACAATGCTTGGCATTGGCAGATATACAACCATGGAAATCTAGGTCACTGGATCGTATTTGGTTGTATTCATAACAGCAATGCTCCACATAAGACCAGCCCGATCATGAAATTCAACAAGTTGTGTTCTTATTGTATTTTTATTGTTATAATAAATATGTTCCTTAAAGATATTGCTTAGAAGAAGTTTCCGGGAGGCTGTGCATAGGGTCCGTCGATGTCAAATCCATCGTATTCGGGGAACCGTGGGCTGCCAATCTTGGGGTACACTGTAATAAAGAAAGATGGCAATGTTATTTTGTGTATCCTTTGTTTACAGTGACCGGTATATTGAAAATAATCAAATGGTTAGTTCATTGCATATTTAGACGAATCAAAGTAGATAATAGAAAACTCGTATTATTTCGTCACCGTGTTGAAGAGCTGATTTCGAGTTCATAAGTTCATCAGCAAGTGTATGTACGTTATGCTAATAACTGGATCTCTATCCAAAAGGTTCCGGATTCGAATCTCAAAAATTTATATATTTCTGAGACTTTCTTCATCTGGGAGTTTGTATCACTTATGTGCCTTAGAAAACGCGTTTCTATGCCAAAAGCTATTGATGCAAACTTTTGTCATTGTAACAGAGTTTTTTTGTAACAAACCTTGTATTGTACCTCGTATTGATTAACGTTAGTTAGCACTTCCAGACGATGATAAAGAACTCCAAACACTATATGAGACCGTGTAAAGTGAAATTAACGAACAATAGCAACAATGGTGGATCGCTATCCGCTGATTAGAAGGTGAATGGCAATAGAATACTGTATGTAGCTGAGATTTAAATATTAGTACGTCAAGTTTATTTGTTTACTTTTTCATTTACTCAAAGAAAAACTATAATGTTCTGTTTTACGCGAATTCATTCAACGACCGACGATGCATTTATGGTGAGATTATTTCAACTTTTTTTTTAATGAGTTCGCTCTTGTCTCTAGACTAGACCAAAATGGCATAGACAGAATAGTATTTTTTTAAATTTTCTTTTGAGAAAATGGACGGACGGGCTGCACTTGGACACAGCTGCAATGGACCGTCGACAGTCCACCTTAGACCATCATGTTCCACGAGATAGTATTAGCAAACAGAACTCCTGCATGCAATAGTCTACGGCTGCCGGGCAAACCATGTCTACCACCCGGATTGGTACTACAAGAGTATATTGCAAATAGCGCTTGTCAAGTCCGTTTTCCTATGCTTGCCGAATCTTGTAAACAATTGACATTCATTTTTAATGAAGTGATTAATTTTTAAATAAAATAAATAAAAAAATCACAATGTACATAGATAAAACGTTGAACACTGAGATCTTTTTTTTAAATGGAACAGTTAATTAATTTGATTTACTCAAATTATTTTGAAAGTAATAAATATATTGTTTACAATATTGGACAAGCAAAGGAAAACGTACTTTATGTGTATCAACTTACAGAAAGATGCAGGTATAGGGTACGGCTGGCGAGCGTACTGGTTCGGCACTTCAACCGGCACCGGTATCGGTTTCGGCACGAACTGTATCACCGGCTTGACGCGCTGCGGCGGCGGCGGGGGCGGGGGCGAGTGGACAGTCGGGCCGGTCTTGGACACCACTGCGTTGAACCCGTGGACAGAGTCTGCCGTGTAGTCCACCGTCCGGATTGAACCGTCAGGCTCTACAAGCGAGTATTGGCCTGGAAATAGAATAAAAACATATGTAGGTATATTTTAACTCGTCAAGTATGCGTAAACGAGACACAATAAAAATTCCATTGTTATGCGACTCTCGGCATTCGCTTGATACCTGACTGATTAAGCTATTTTAAATAAAAAAAATCATTGTGTTTTATTTATTTTTTTACATTTCACTGATTCGGATTTATGTCTCCGTGCTTTCTTTTTGTTCTTATGCAGCAATAATAAATAAAAATATTTGTTGTACTTAAAATTTTCTTCAGACTATTTAACAATTTGAAGCTCAGTTTAAAGCTCATTTTACCATTATCCTATAAAAATTCAATAGTTCCAAATTTATGTATCAAAAATAACATTACTATTAAGTATTGGCGTCGTATAGGTGTGTTCGTAGCACGTGCCTCTTTCTGTTTTCCGTATTTTCAAATCTTTATTATGGTTCAGTTGCACTAACGATCATTAAATAGCCCACAGTTTGCAAACAATACACACACGACTCGCAAACTAGCTGATTAAATCAGCTGGGAGCAAGATTTCTAAGGGTACAGGCAGCACATCAGATTTCACATATTCGCTGTAAAATCGCCCTTAATACAACCCTATAAGATGTCACAGAACTTAGCATAATGTGCTGTCTTTGTACCATACAATAGATAATGTACTTCGCCGAAGAATGTACAAAAAGTTGCTATTATCATAGTCATCTTGAATGTTTTAATGGAAAACTATGTTTTTGTCTGCATCGCCATTGGAATCTTATTTATTTTCTATTGTCACTAACCTAAATAATGTCTGCAATCTGAAAATAATGAGCCGTGGGTTCTATTGTCTTGGTAATACAGCCCTTTTAATGATATATTAATATTTTTTATTACAAAATACTTTGACTTACGTAACACCGATAGATTGTTAGTACCTCGACCCCAATACTTATTTTAGTTTAAAGTGTCGTATCTAGTTTCGTTGTGTTTATCTGAAGAAGAAATCTATTAAAATAAATAATTATTTAACTACCTTTGACAACATCTCCATCTCGTGTCTCGTGCTGTGACTTCACATCTCCGGTGGAATGGTCTGCGACTCCATAGTTGAATGCGTATCTAGGATGATCCTATTAAAATAAATAAATTAAAATATGCATATGACCACATTCCTATTATATTTCTAATATAATGTTAATAAACACATCCGTGAGGGGTTAAATTCATCTGAGTCATTCATCTAATCAAAATCTAATTCATGGTGCAAAATAACGCATTTGAAGAAAATATTAATGATAGAATTTAGTGATTTAATTTAATTATATGAATTTAATAAACTAACAATGAATTACTTATCAAATTAAAACAAAATAATACATACGTAGTATCCATTATAACTCTGTGGTTCATATACTGGTTCGTACACTGTCAATTTAGGTTTAGCATGTACCACACTAACAACTATCGCTAACATCAAACACTGGCCGCCGCACATTTTTATTTCTAATTCCGTTAACACGTCAGCTGCGTCTAAGTTTGCCTCCCTGAATACGACAATGGTGTTTTCCCAGGCATTTATATGTGGCCTTATTTGCCAGTGAGTGTTGGCTGCAGCAGCCTTGGCGGACGGCTTCCGAAAATGAAGTTTCCAGCGCGGACGCTGAGGTGGTTAAATGAGAAAATGATTCGCACGGCACAACAGCGTATGTGGGTTGCGACACTGAATCGGTAGGGGGCTATGACACGGGTTATGAGAGGAAAATTTGAATAGGGTTAAAATAATTTTCAGAATTTAATAGGGAAAAAATATTTGATTGTTGAAATTAAATCTACTATGGGTAAAATAATAATTATGAAATTAATTATCTTTCTTGTCAGATTATTTTTTAACTGCAACGGTAAGAATTACATTTTTGATGTAGGTTCTGAATGCGAGGTTTCAGGTTTCATTAAGCTCTTTGTTATACTCTGTAGGTAGTAAGTCAATGACTTAATCAATTTTGCAAAATAATTTTATCGTACGTACAAGCATAATATCAAGTATACAAAACAAGAATATTAGTTTCAAAACTTAAGCAATAATAAATAACTACAACTTTGGTCTTACAATTCGAATCAAGGCCTATAATATTAAAATTATCGTGGTGGTGTATACTTATTATATTTAATTATTTATACAAAAAGTTTTGTACAGACGGATTTTTTATTTTATGCCATATGACTCTAACAGTCATACCTTTAGGATAAGCAGAAATACTCAATCTCGTATCAACTAATTCAGTATCAGTTGATAGGAGACTATCTCAGTATTGAATATCAGTGATTTTTTGAAGTAAATATATACATAAATATAAATTCATCAAAAGATAGCGTGGTATTTAAGTGTCAGATCGCAAATGAACTAATATTAGACGTGACAAATTGCAGAAGATTCACTGGTTAGCCTTCGTGAATTGATAATTAAGTATTTATGCAACTAATGTCCACACGATTCCAGTTCAATTTAGTGATATCGTCAATTCTGTATCACCAATCTGCAAAAATGTTAGTATTTTATTTGACTTAATATTATAACGATCTTGGCATTTAAAGTGGCAGTTTGGTGGTTACTCCGTTTGACCTAGACAAACTTTGTTAAAAATATGCAGAAAATACTAGGTCCGCTAGTTTTCGAAACATATGTATACATAACTGCATATATTATGCAATTTTAATCAAACAGGCATCCAAGTTAATCTCCTACGTGGGAAGTATCATCCTTGATTAATAGTAATTATGATCCTTTATACCTTAATGGGATTACCATATAAGTGTAATTATTAATTATCACAATGACGCATATAATTATGCGTGGATGAAGGATCTGTCAAGTCTGATAATAATCTATAAACCCAATAATAATTACTTCTAGATTAGTAGTGGGTACTTTGAAATTATCAGCCGTCTTGTTGTAGTTATTCACGTATTGAACACAGCCAGCAGTTGCGGGTTCGAATTCTGCGACAGACATTTGTTTTTGCCAGCAGTTGCGGGTTCGAATTCTGCGACGGACATATTATTTTGTTTTTGTGATGACCCTTACAGTTTGTATTTAATTCATAAATGTTAGGCAGGTTTCATTGTACGAGGCGTCATATTCGTCTAGTATGGCTTCAATGGACTTTTGTCTTTCTGAAAAACTCAAAAAACTATTTAGGGGGTTTAAAAAAATCCTCAAATGAAGAGGTTGAAGCAACGGTTGGTGCATTTTTTGAGGGCTTAGATGAATATTTTTTTAAAGCTGAATAGAAGCGTTACCAGGCCGGTGGAAAAAGTGTATCGAGTTCAGAGGAGTATGTGTTAAAAAATAAATTATAAACAAAAATCTAGCTTTTCATTTTCCTGGTTAGGCTACGAACTTTTCAAACGTCCCTAGTATTAACACGCTTCTGCTGCTCCTGCCACTCCTGCTTAGGACGAGGTATTACCAAAATTGATATGTTTTTA
The DNA here is from genome assembly GCA_963584085.1 of Pyrausta aurata. Classification (NCBI taxonomy): domain Eukaryota; kingdom Metazoa; phylum Arthropoda; class Insecta; order Lepidoptera; family Crambidae; genus Pyrausta; species Pyrausta aurata. The sequence continues at coordinate 5,110,199 of OY757256.1, read as the reverse complement.
GGGTTCCGTAGCCGAATGGCAAAAAACGGAACCCTTATAGTTTCGTCAAGTCTGTCTGTCTATCTGTCTGTCCGTCCGTATGTCACAGCCACTTTATTCTGAAACATAAGCATCATACCATTAAAACTTGGTAGGTAGGTGTATCTTGTTCATCGCTTTCCGATTCAGATACTAAAAATTAAAAAAAAACCGGTTAAGTGCGTGTCGGACCCGCGCACTGAGGGTTCCGTGCCACCCTTAACTGAATTCAGGGTCCACTTACTTTCACTTAACGAAAACATCACAATATATTGCGACAGCAAAAATAACTTTGTTTTTCATAGTGTTTGTATGAAAGACAAAGTTATGTTTGCGGTTGATAAAAATGTGCAATATCTCAAAAACTACTGGTTCGATCTCCTTCAAACCAATTTTCGTGGCAAGTTTTTGTTGAGATCTACATCATATATTTTTTTCAAAATTTTCACTTCCTTAGTTCAAAAGTAAGAGGGGGGGGAACGCCCATTTTACCACTTTGGAAGCGTCTATGTCTCAAACCTTACACTTTAAGAAAAAAATGTTTTAGAAACCTCAACATCATTTTAAAAGACCTATCCATAGACACCCCACACGCATAGGTTTGAGTAAAAAAAAAATTAGGTTTTAGTTTCATGTATGGGAGCCCCCCCTTAAATATTATTTTTTCTTACTTTTTGTATCTGAATCGGAAAGCGGTGAATAAAATACACCTACCTACCAAGTTTCAGCTATGTGATGCTTATAGTTTTTTTCAGAATAAAGTGGCTGTGACATACGGACGGACAGACAGACAGACAGACAGACTTGACGAAACTATAAGGGTTCCGTTTTTTGCCATTCGGCTACGGAACCCTAAAAATGTTATTTAAGAGGGGGCTCCCATACATGAAACTAAAACCTAAAAAATTTTTTTACCCAAATCTATATTATATACGTGTCTATGGATAGGTCTTTCAAAATGACATTGAGGTTTCTAAAATCATTTCTTCTAAAATCATTTCTTCTTCATTGCTTCCAAAGTGGTAAAATGGGCGTCCCCCCTCATCTAACTTCTGAACTAGGGAAGTGAAAATTTTGAAAAAAATATATAATGTAAACTTCAACAAAAGCTTTCAAAAAAAATTGGTTTGAACGAGATCGAACTAGTAGTTTTTGAGATATAGTACATTTTTATCAACCGCAAATATAACTTTGTCTTTCATACAAACACTATGAAAAAAGTTATTGTTGCGGTGAAAAAATATTGTGATATTTTCGCTAGGTGGAAGTAAGTGGACCCCGAATTCAGTATAAGGGTGGTACGGAACCCTCAGTGCGTGTGTCCGACTCCCGCTTGGCCGGTTTTTTTTTCAAATATTTTGTTTATTTATGCAAAATTCTTCGCTTTCTTCTTTTTCACTTCCATTCCATATATTCCACATCCGATGTTAAAAATTGACAAAATGTTTTGTGCCTATTGTCCACAATATCAAACTGTAATGTAATGTAACTGATAGCACATTTTTTTCGGAAAGTTGAATTTTTATGTGTAGATAGTCCGGTGGAAAATAGTTTTTTCTTCCCTAGGGTGGAAAGTAATTGCTTATTAAATTATTAATATCAGACACAGTAGAGTAAGAGATATTTAAACCACATTGTAGTAGAAATTAACACTGATTAGTTTTTGTTATTTTCATGACTAGTATGTAATTAAAATGTTTGTGGGTAAGTATATGGTTATTTTTGGTAAGACTTTCCTTCACTTTTTAAATTTGATTCTAATTAAACTTAGCACTAAGCGACCTAAAAGGTTAAATTCTACTTATCGGATGCAGTTTTTAGACTGCAAGATGAACCCTTATTACAATTCGTAAGAAAAGTTGAATTTAGGATGTGCTACATTTGTGAAACAGTATGTGAGGAGTTATTGTAAGTACTTATTTATGCAACTTGCGTGCCTTCCATGTTTGCCTGTACTGTGAGACTGCACCGTGGGACAATCCTGAGATCGTAATAAAATGTTATTATTATGGCCTAGATGGGTAAAGAAGTAGGTCAAATTATTTTACCGTCTGACAAGTTAAATTTACTAAGGTGCCATAATTTTATAAATGAATTTCATAAATAAATTCAATAATTAGGCGTTTTTGTAGCGATTACCGAAGTTTTAAGGAAACTACGCAGCTTAAGGTAAACCGCTTCATTAAGACTTCGCCTGCGGGGGCACAGGGGAGCGGGGTGGCGCGAATGCACCCACCCGCACCGCTTACGCACACCGCTCTCGCCTCCCCCCGCACCCCTGTGCCCCGCAGGCGAGGTCTCAATTTCGCGGTCTTCCATAACGGCACGGTCGTGTTCGTCTGGGTGACCTTTGCGACCATAATGTGTGACGTCTACTCTAGCATCTTGTGTTTTCTGGATAGTATCAGCAGGTGGTGTATCGTTAAGCCTAGTCAGAAGCCTTAGGCTTGATATTATAATACCAGACAGGAAGGTTGTTCGCTTGCCTAGTAAATAACCCGCCACCAATCCACACTGAGCCCGCGCTATACAAGTCTATACGCTATAGTGTTGATGGCAAATGTGGTGGCAAGTGTTAGATGGTATACAGCCATACCTTCTAAATACAATATCATTGAGCCATACTCATGGCTCATATCACCTAATACTTGGGGCGTGTTTTTACTAGAGTAAAATAATTGCTACCTTTGAGTTCATAGAAATCGCCAAACAAATATCAGGGCGTTACTTCCAACCGAAATTAATTGCAGCTCTGAGTCAATCGTAAACAATAAGCAACGTGTAACTAATATGATAGTAAACAAGCATCATGCCGTGGCCAGACAATGCCTTCGATCCCTTCCGCGCGTCTGAGGCTGCCACATCCTGCCTAAAACAATGGGACTCTTCTAATCAAATATTTATTGTCGGCTCATGTTTGGAAAAGTTTTCTGCAGGTTTGACTTAGCTATTGGTTGCAACAAGAAAATATTTTTCTAACTAGCTTTTGCCCGCGACTTCGTTCGCGTGGACTTCAGGTTCGTCCCGTCTAGTAGCGCAAAAAATGTGTTTTTTTACGACCTCACATTAGAAACCTCAAAAATTGTAGCCTATATGTTATTCTGATGTATAAGCTATATTGTGGTAAAGTTTCATTCAAATCCATTCGGTAGTTTTTACGTGAAAGAGTAACAAACATCCATACATCCATACATTCATACTTACAAACTTTCGCCTTTATAATAGTAGTAGGATCCACACTTATGCTTGGTTTCGTGATTGATATAAATTCAAATAATGGTTAAATGACGTTACCATTTAGTTGAGTTAAATATCGATTATGAAATTGGCCCCCAAATTAGGCTAAGTGCAAATCAAAAGTAGAAAACAAGAATTCTTGATATCAGTTTATTAATTCGATTTTTTACTGGTAGACAATTTAGTTAATGGGCTTTAAAACTTTACAAATTAAATTCATTGCTCTCTTATCTTGATACAAATTACCTAGCATAATGTCTATTTGTTTTGGTTTTCTCAAGCAGACAAAGGGCAAATGAAGTTTGTAACCATGGACATCCAATGCTTGCCTACAAGGTAAGCACATAATTATACCATAACAAGTAACTAACATAATTTTAAGAACATTTTCAAAACCACAGGCAAAACCGCAAAGAATGATGAACTTATTTTATTATTATTATTTAATTTATTGCTTTTGAGACGATTGTAATTATCAATTAGTTTTTTTGTATAATATAACCTACTGTTATTTATCTTTTAAAACTGAGGTAAGTCCCTGCGCTTTTACAAACAGTCGCCTAGAAAGCCTTATAGTTGGCATTGCAGTTTTAAGTATGTAAGGGGTTCTCTTATTTATTTATAAGTTCCGTTACAGGCTCAAATAGTACATATTCTTACTTGATATCAACTATACAACAAATAATGGAACTGCGTAGTTTTATTAGGAACAAAATAATAATTGCTACAATACGTCAAAACTACACTTAACATAAAATAAACAAAATGTTCATACTTAGCCATAATGAAATCAAAAGAGTTTTGCATTCTTAATAAATGTTTTATAATAGTTAATTAGTAAAGTTTATGTCTCATTTACGGTAACGAGAACAAGACAAACGCCGCTTTGTTAATGATGATTGTAAATAATGATAAAATCTTAGTTTAATTAAAATATCTTTCCTTAAAGTTGATTAATGAATTCGCAGTGATCTTGTGTAGGCCATGAACAAGTGTAGCAAATTACTACAGTCATCATGTTATAAGATAGACTGTATAAGTAATTAATTCTGTCCTCTATGTATAATCATTTGTCATCCGGTAAAACATTAAAAAAACCTCCAAATTAAAGCTGCTTAAGTAGCGTGGGGTAATAATAAAAGACGGTTATTTATTTTCAAATAGTTTTAAGCTGCGACCAAGCATCTCCATAGATTCCTCAATAACAATAAGGAAGTCAAAACTTCCAATTAACAAATATAACAACACTAATTTAGTATCAGGTACTTCGCGTAGAACGAATCAACAATATTGTCAACAAACCTTATTTTAAACATAAATAAGATAGAATAACAAATTAATCAAATCATATTAACTTAAAAGATTTGATCCAATTAATCTACAGGCAAAACAACAACCTAAGACATAAACAGGAAAAATCACCTAACTAAAGCATATCATAGCATTAAAACATCACATTACTAATAAGTTCTGAATTTCAAAGTAATAAAACATATTTAATTTGGTTACAAGCACTATTCAAATCTCTATGTAATGATATTAAACCAATTTTGGCCTAGCGTTAAACATTACTTGTTTTGTTTTAATACTTTTTAATGGCAACATGGAATCAACTGTCTGTTATTTATCAATCAACGCAACAACTATTTACCATGACAAAATATTTTCATACAACTGTTATGATATAGTACCTACTAGAAAACTCTTTCCGGTAATCAATGCGCGCTAAGTAAACTCATCGTGGTCATAAAAAAGCTAAAACTTATTTATCCTTTACACTCCTTATTTACTAACTTTAACACAGGCGTCTTTTTAACGCGAGCGCTCATCAAAAATACGCCACGCATATTTTTAATACCAATATCAAGATGTCCTTGTGTCAACGGCCTACACTCAGCCTAAGCCTTTATTTTGTATAATGCTATTTAAAACAGTTGCATCTAATCAACATCATTTTATTTGATGACGATTCAAGTTCATTTGTCTTATTTATATTCTCTACATAAAATTTTCTTTGAAATCCAGAACTATACTCGTTGTAGTATTAAACACTCGTTTCCTCCGCGGCAATAAAACGTGGGACTGCGACAGCGCATTTTTATCTCTTTTTGACACTTACAGGCCTTATATGGCGGCGTAGTGCTGCACTGCACACTGCACAGTTATCGATAAGCGTGCGGGCACGGCCTACTGCCTAGATAATGAATGATCTATGACCGCAGAGGAAGCGAGTGTTTAATACTACTATAAATTAAACTATAAACTAGTGCAAATGCGCGGCTTCGTGCTGCGATATGGGCGCGGTCTTGTGGACCACGGCGTTGAAGCCGTTGTGCTTGTCGGCGGTGTAGTCGACCGTGCGGATGGAGCCGTCCGGCTCGACCACGGTGTATTGGCCTGGAAAAAAAGTTTTTGATTTGAGACAATGCCGATTCTGAATAATCTGAAGTTCGCACAAAGTTCAAATTCTATTTGTGGTTTACTTTCAAATTCCACTTTGCATATCACTGGACTATTTAAAAATATTTGTATATAAGCTTATTAACACGTTCCGGGACAGTGAACGCATACAGGCGTGAAAACAATAAAACATATATTGTGTCTGGAGTAGTGTCCCGGAACGTGTTAATACAAAAATGGAGGTTATCTTAATTCCAACTGTAATGATGATTCAAGGATGAACTAAAGTGTAATAATGTTTCTAGTCAAGTAAATTAAAAGCCTAATTTCCTGAAATGATCACAATTACTGAACTTTGCTCGGCTAAAATAATTATATTAGTTATGTCATCTACACATACACATAATAACGTCACATTATTTCTGTCACATTATAACGTCAATGGCAAGTATGTATGGTACCGGTAACCAGACGTTTTATGTTTTTTAGACAGTTACTATCGAGGACGTCGCCACCTTAACACCTTCAGACCCAAACTCACTTGCACCTTTTATTAAGTCGAGTCGCCTTTTATTATTTCATTATTTCATTTGAAAGTGGGTAGGTTATCGGTCATGGGCCTGTATATAAAGTTGACATCCGTAGGCAAAACGTTTCGTTCGTATTTTATTGGAAACAGGTATAAGTAAACCTTGCTTTACCTAATAATATAGAGGTATATACAGTGGTGGACAGCTAATTAAAGACACTTTGAAATTTGTATGTTAATCAAGTTTTGGGTTCCAATGATTTTGTATTATGAATACATAGAAAACAGCAACTGTTGTAAAATAATCATATGGGTTTTACGTATAATTTGGAGTTACTATTTGCCATAACATTGATCTATTTTTCGTAATTTTTGACCTCAAATCTATTATGAGCAGAATAAGTGTACCAGTGATGTGGACAACTAATTAAAGACACCTAATGTAAGTTACTGAAAACCAATAAAATACTGAAACTGCAGAAAACTTAGTTTTTATGACATTGATAATAGTCATTTTTTATTTTTTTTTACAAAGTTTTTGATGTTTTACTGTATGTCGTTTAGCTGTATTTTGACCTTAACTTAGTCCTGGCATTGCTGATATGCGTTTCTTGTTATAATGTATTAGAATTTGTTCTAATGCTCTCATAAAAGCGCCGTATAAACATTAGCAACATGTCTCGCTAGTGTATTATCTAATACAAGAATCTCAATTTTTTCGATTGTATTTATGTTAGGACTATTATGGTAGCATATCTAAAAGATAGACATTGTCTCTTAGGAAAACTGAGACGGCCGTTGCAGTCGGTTTAGTAAGTCGTTAGTAAGTCTAAACTACAAGAAATTCTAGACAAGATGCATAGTCAGCTAAGGGTAAAATAGGCTGTTGTTGAATATTATTATTTAGGTATTCCATCCATGGACTAGTATTTTTTCATAGGTCCAGCAATACGCCTAGAAAATCAACGGCGCACTATGATGTTTCCTTACTTTATATCTTACAGTTATATGATACATAGTCTTGTTAAATTGTCGTCTCATATACCGTTTATCGTCGTATTACATCTATTGTTTATTTACATTCGAAAACATCTCAATTATCCACTTTGATTCGGTCCGCGTTGAGAATGTATTTAGGATAACCGCATCCGTGAAATATTTGGCATATTATAAATTTGGTAACTAATAAAATTTTCTTCAGTGCAAGTTTTCCTCGCATAATCTAGGCCTTATCATTCTTGCTAAAATATTTAACGATCTTCCTGCAGCAAATACTGTCATGAAAATATGCTTTGATCCTTAATATTTTTCATCTAGAAATCCCATTCTAGGCCTTTCAGTGGGGTCCGATTCTAAAGTCCTGACATCTATCGCATTGGAAACTTTTTAATATCAGACAACTAATATTTAGTAGGTAGTAACCAACGCTAAAATGACCTTAATGACGTGTTTATGAAAGCATTAGAATAAATTCCAATACGTGCTTGCAAGGAACTAATAGCACTAATGCCAGGACCGTGCCAGAACTAAGTTAAGGTCAAAATGCAGCTAAACGACATATGACAAAACATTAAAAACTTTGTAAAACAATTGCGAAATGACTATTTTTAATTTCATATTAACTGACTATTTTGTAGCTTCAGTATTTTTTTGGTTTTCTGTAACTTACATTAGGTGTATTTAATTAGTTGTCCACATCACTGGTACACTTATTCTGCTCATAATAGATTTGAGGTCAAAAATTTCGAAAAATAGATAAATGTTATGGCAATTAGTTACTTCAAATTATACGTAAAACCCATATGATTATTTTACGACAGTTGCTGGTTTCTATGTATTCATAATACAAAATTATTGTAACCCAAAACTTGATGAACATACAATTTTCAAAGTGTCTTTAATTAGCTGTCCACCACTGTAGATGCTTATCTAATATTGTTATGAGTAGTCTAAAGAATAACAAAGTTAACATTTTACCTTTTACAACATCGCCATCTCGGCTTTCGTGGTGCGTCTTAATGTCGCCAGTGTGAAAGTCGTTAACGCCGTACTTGAAAACGTACTTCGGATACGCCTGGAACAAAACAAGACAAATTGAGTACAACGACATGGAAATACACTTATGATAAATTAGCGTACTAAAAATAAATATCCTATTTGGCTAGCTCTATTAAAACATTGTCCTAGTAACAAGGATTGCTAGAATAAAATTTACACTTATTTAAAAGGTGTACACAAAGTAATTTAATAAGGATTGTAGCTTCTTAAAGATTCATAGCTGAAACAACATGTCCGAAGGTAAGTATGACCTGATTTTAGAATTGCTACCATGTACGAGTATGTACGTTATTATTTATGACATACATTTAAGTGCCTACAAATTACTTCTCCTAGCTCTAACGCGTTGAAGTCTATTCTATTACGCGGTCTGCGTCAGCATGTTAAGTACATAAACACTTAAGTATTACGATTAGGTATTAGAAAAAGTGGAATTCCGTAATAGGTGTTACGTTATCGATAAGTCAATAACACATTTGTATGTGAAAAGCGGTCGGGCGCGGCGATTTTCGCACACGTAGGAAACGCTGACGTTTGCAGTGAAACTGTTTAAACGCGACCGTTCGCACGCGCTTATGCAACTATTCGTTTTGTTTTTGTTTTTTAACGTGCAAGTCAGAAGTTGATAGCGGTGTGGTTGATCTTCTTATTTGAAACAACACATTGGTTGTAGTAGTTCGCACTCAAACTATAAAACCAGAGGTCGTGGGTTCGAATCCCACATGGGGCAAATGTTTGTTTTAACTAACAAAATAAATCATGGACGATATTATGAATCGCCCGTCATCATCGTCTGGTATTTTGTAATACAAAGAAGATTAAATCTTTACTTCGAAGCCAGACAATTGGCACATTATCTGGCGCATATTTATTTATTTATTAACACGTTCCGGGACACTACTCCAGACACAATAGATGTTTCATTGTTTTCACGCCTGTAGGCGGGCACTGTCCCGGAACGTGTTAAAAATCGATACGGTACAAATACTTATAACAGGCAAAATATTGTGTACAGCTTGTCATGAATAGGTAATTGGACCAATCAAGAGGTAAAATTAATTGAATATACCATCCATCAACTAATTTAGATTCAAAATAAATGCCTGCAAGTAAGAAGGCGACTGTAAAATTGTTTTACTGAAACATAAACATATGTACTGGATTGCGTCTCAACATTGTTTTTCAATTTCTTTTCCCTTGCACCACACGAATGACTCCGTCGCAGTGATCTAGTAGACAATGCGCCTGTGTCGCAGGAAGTGCGATCTTGTCACAAATTTCTGCTCATTCGCGAACTGAGCCTACGTTATTACCACACTCGCGTCATATTCGCCATTGTTTGGCTCCTATTACTGCAAAATAGGATTCGCCTTGTTAGGTGACGATAATTTACAGTTCAATACTCCGTGTTATGAGTTAGGTTATTTATTGGAAAAACATAGGAGTATATAATAATAGGTATGGGTTTTTCATTCGTAACACTTTTTTTTTTTGAGATCTTAACGGTTTTGACAATCCTATTTACTCTGTTCATGTTTCTTCCCAAAAACTGATTGCGCACGGGCAGGACTTTATGGTTTCTCATTTCATCTTATAAGAATATAAAAATAACATTATGAATGTAACAAATATTCAAAACCATTTTAACACGTTCCGGGACAGTAAACGCCTACAGGCGTGAAAACAATAAAACATCTATTGTGTCTGGAATAGTGTCCTGGAACGAGTTAAGATGCTTCTATGGCCTTATTTTGAGTTCTCATATCAATTTGTCTTACTACCGTGCATTTAAAAATCTATTATCTTTAAAGATTCACACAATTAAATACTCATACATTAATTTAGCCTTCAAGAGTGTTTTATAGCTAAGAACCTGAGATATCTGGCCATAAAAATCACATCATTATGATCTCGTATAATCTATGCTATCATTTTATTATCAAACATTATATTGATGTACTGGGTAATCGATAATACTTCGATCTTGTATCGTGTTGAGAAACTGAGTAAAAAATACTATTACAGGCGTATGACATCACTTGTGATCATACTGATTACCAGCAAAGTGGCCCGTTACAGCATAATTACACAATATTACATATATGTTTAATTTTTATTGCATTGGGATTTAAATGTTTTTGTTTTACTTAGCTTTTAGTTGTTTCCAAATCAATACTATAATCAGTAGTTAGGTCAAATTAAAATTACACATAATATCATCTCGTGGCTTAGTTTGTTTTGTACCGCCATTGTTTATGATATCCATGCCAAGTAATCAGAGAAAATATGATGTTATGACAAATGAATACTCGAACCTTATCACCGAAGAAGATTGGATTATATTCCTTTGAACCGTTCCTCGCAAATACCATATTCATGGACGAGTACATAGTAACCTACTAACGGTTAATGAGTGGTTCGTCATCAATGATTATCAGCGGTGAAGTCAAGGTTGTCGCCAAGAAAGTGAAATGAAAGCGCAATCAGTAACTTGAACCAATATTCTTTGCAATGGAATACGATACACAATGATTTCCATTTCTAGAAACTGAATAGGCCTTACTTGGGTAAACATGTGTTATTCGCAATAATAAGTAATTAATGTTATTCGAGGTTCGAGGTCTATCAGATAAGGTTCTGTTTCAATTGTGAATACGTCGTTTCTGGGGTTTTCTGTCTTGAAAATACTCAGAAACGGCCAGAGTCAGGAAGTTGGTGGTGATGATAACCCCGTACCTCCAAATGCTCGCTTAGCGATTCGGCACCTGATCTCTCACCGGTCTAGTCAGTCAGTCAGAATCAAAGAATTATTGGTGAAGAAACAGAGAGTGCTCTTGTGTAATAAACACTACAATATTTCCTGCCCACCTGGCCTTTATCTTTTGAGTGGTACCCTTATCACCGAAATCAATAGCCAGTACACTACACTAGCCCACAATTTTCCCGGAGCTGTAGGGTCTCTATGTTAGGACGTGTATAAATGCTCCAGTAGATTTATATGCAAAAATAAACGACTTTTGTGACTTTATGACTTTTATGATAGGAGATAAGTGGTAAACTTACATAATAGTCCACATGTTCGTCCTCAGATATGTGATGGTGGTCGAAGCCGTGATGGTGGAAGGAGGCGGCGGCCTGCGCGTCGGCCGGCTTGAACAGCGTGTAGAGCCGCGCCTGCGCACACACTGCCAGGGCTAAGGAGACCAGCACCAACTGAAAATAGTCAAGATAATAATCCATATATTTTATATATTTAATCCTTTTATAGCGTCTGGGCATGTAGACAAAGCAACGTCGCTTGGTTACGAAACGAAGACGAAGTCTTTGTGGTTATGCGAATGCCTATGTCAATTTCATACATTTTAACAAAGTTAAACTTCGTTTTTTTTGGGAATGTTAAATTATCCATGACCCTGTATTTCGGCTCGTGTCTTGCTGTTACACCAGATGCCGACCGCGTAAGTTTTTGTTGTTGCTAGAACAGATGCAAAACTAGGTAGCTTTTGATGATCTCTACGTAAATTTGTTCGAGCAAGTAATCTTTGGTTCGACTGCATGAACTAGCAACATTAAATCTAATTTATGGTAATTATTACGCAACCGTAACATTTAATTTTATGCCATCATGCAAAATTCCTGTCACGTGCCAGTTACCAAATGGGCCTTCCGTGAGACTATATCTAATAATACAGTGATGCAAATAACCGTTTTCAATAGCTTCGACAACACAGGGAAACAGTTTTCAACTAGGAAGGAAGCCACACGTACCTACTATTTGTGCGACTTACTACGTAATATCGATTGTCATCAATATATCGAACGAGCATTCGGGCAGAAAAAGTAACATAATTGGCTGCAAACATCGTTATTTATAATTGTTATCGTTAACTCTTCGATTAAAGGAAACCAGCCAGACAAGAGGGTTATTTACGTTTATTAAATAAGAGCTTTTTATTAAGACTCGAATAACAGCGATAATGCAATATCTTTATTGCGGTTCGTAAATCTTATATTGTAGCTGATAAACTAAATACTTACAATACTTTTGTTTAGACACGTCGCAAATTAAATAAATTAGTAGTTTAAGTCAGAACTCAGGGCCCTGATTCTCGCGTCAGTCGAACTTATTTCGTGTGGTAATTCGATTACGAGTCTCACGGTCTACCGAAAAATTGCAGTACACGTAAAAAAACTACTGCACGCAGAAATGCATACAAATTGTGACCCTGTAAAATCAAAAATTGTATTTTCTTCGATCGGTGAACTGACACCCTGATCTCAACAATTCATGCACTAGTTCATTGTTTATTATCGTATTTGATACATAAGCTAAGTGGGCTTGTAAATCATCATGTTACTATATAGCAATTAGGATTCATGTTGATTGATAGATTGCCTAAACATCTACGTATACTGAAACGATGTTAAGATCGCTCGAGATACTAGCAAGTCGTACTTACGAGTATGCTATTGAAAGTGTTCAAGATTTTTTTTAACTTGGTGCAATCACGTACCCTGCACATTGCACAGATGATAAAAATCGTTTAAAATTTAAGATATTTTCTTCTTAAATCCAAAATTATTAAGTGTTCATTATATAACTGAGGTAATTTCATTCCTTCCAAAATCTGTTGGCCAACAATAAGGTACTTAAACTACTTACAGAGCAGAGTAGTCCATGTTCCAATAACATAATGTAATTTCACTGTGCAATATTAAGCCGTAAAAAGTTACATTCCAAAAAGGAGGGTAACGAACTGCGTCCAAAAAATGTGTAAACAAACGCGTTGATTAGAGAGTGACGAGATTTTTTGTCCACATTTTACATATGACGGGAACAATGTATCAATTATCTGAATGGAATCAATGCATCTTCGGTGGAAAACAAAAGGTGCTTTTTGCTATTTTTCCCAGACTTTCAATGGATGCTAAGTTATAATAGTTACGTGAAACATTTTCTTGTTATGTTACGACTTACAGTTCAAGTTACCACATAGACATAGCTAAACTTTTGTTTTCACTTGTATGAACCGGGTAAGATAAATACAATAGGTGTATTAGTCAAACAAATTATTAAAGTGTGCTGTGTAATTGGTGACGATACTAAAAAGCGTCGCCGCTTAATTGTTATTCGTTTTGTGTTTAAACATAAAAAGTTACGAGACGCTTAGACAAATATGAGCTTTCTTAAAACGTTATAAAACTCAACGACTTTAAACAACAATTTTAAATACTAAAAGCTAATAACTTCAAATTACTAAACCTACGTACAGGAAAATCCATAAAAACTTGCAAAAACATTTTTTATTTTAGTTAGAAGCACAATTGTAAATTTATACCCACTTAAAATATATGAGAGTTTATTGACCTATACTTAAAAAAACTAAAAAAATACATCCATAAGAATAAACACTCAAAAAATAGGCCCAGTATTTCAACTGACACAGGTAATTGTTAAAAAAAAAACATTAAAATATAAGCTAAAATGCAAACAATTTAAAACTAAGATGCATAAAAAAAAACATTCATTCACAGACTATTAAATTAATTGCTCATTATGTAATTTATTTTGATCTGACTCTGATGGATGTATTCATAAATTATTTATCTTTCTCTAAATATGATTTATATATATAAAGTCACGTCATACCTTCAACGCCATTTTTCTTTTTAATTTATGGCAACACTGAGTTTATTAAGGCACCAACACACCACTACTGAAACAGCGGGAAGCAAAATGGCCGATTCAAATGCTGTAAGTCGAATGTAGAGAGAGAAATGCCGACAGAACTTATATGTGTGCCTAATAAGTGGGGCTTGAGAACACTTGGGAAAAATAGGTTTTGTGATCATACTACAAGCTGATGATTTAAGGCATTAATTGATTAATGAATTAGGAATTAAGGATTTAAGGCATTTTGATAAAACCATAGACTAAGGGATGCTTAGTTTATGGTGTTGGGTTGGTTGGTTGTTTGCTTAGGTTTCTGAGTAAATTTTACCAAAATTCGGCAAAGTTTACGCGAGTTGAGAACATAATGTCGTTTATTGTAAAAAATTATAATATCAACTTATTGTTTTAACAAAAATTAAAAACCATCTTATCTCCAGAAATAATTGATTTAACAATACAAACTTTTCCTGTTTTCAGCACACTCTACAATATTTTTTTTATCAATGAAATCGAGATTTTTCATAAAAACAGAGCACTATAGATACAAATAGTAACTAAAGGTTGGTTGATAGGCCTAATTCACGATATCCAAATAAGCACTGCCCAAGAAATATTTCAAACAAAGAAGTTCATTACGTATGAAGTATCTGGTAGATGCGCAGTAACCGGAATTTACTTAGACATTGTAAAACAGGCCTTAAGTGATCTTCACAACCATTTAGAATTTTGAAAAGCCTTTAAATATAGACAAATATTAGATACTTACATTTTTATCAGTATTGGTAGGGTTTGAATCCAGTAGTTTTTATTGTAACTGAATTACTTCGAAAATATTTTGTTGCTTTCTTCAGGTGAATAATATTACCTCATTTTAACCTTTTATAAAGGTTAGTCCCTAATTAATTTTTTTAATTAAGGGTTAATTCATTCTACATAATTTGGCAAATTTTCAGCAAAACGGTGATCCCTGCAAATATCCGTCTTACTTTATTTTTATCGTTACAATTAAATCGTAACCGTTATATATTTTCCGCTCATAAACACACAATATCTAACAATCAAACCATACAATTTCCAGGCAAATTAGCTGTTAAGAAACTGGTCGTAAATTAACGTAACTAAAAAATCATAGAGCAAAGTTACTCTATAACATATTACGTTATAGGCGTCTGATTATATCATTTACTCCGCCTGTTGTTTATAAAATCGCTATCCAGCATGCAATATTCTAACGATAGTATGTGTATTGATGCAAGCAGTTGCTTACTTATTATGATCACCGTCATACACAAACATATACTTGTAGGTATATACATATAAAGTTGTTGCACGTTTACTACATCTATTCCAAAAGTAAAAATCTGTCAAACTCGATGCCAAATTCCTCTTTCTGGCTAGGGGCTGTTACACACCATCGACAACGAGGGCTACCATTTTCGTGCTTACTAGTTGGCGCCACTGTGACGTGAGGTTCAGAATATATATTTTATTGGTGTGTAATTGTCATGATGGAGATATAAAAAATGAATTTTGCCATTAAATCTTAATATTTCAATGCATCGGGCATGCCGCGCTTTGTGAGGAAAAGAGGAGTAAGTACAAAAGTAATTAAAGATTTAACATTTATTATCTTAGTCCCCCTTTTAAAACACTCTCATTCATTGATCCTTACCGTAACTATTAGTGTTTGCCATAATTTATGGAAATCATTGCAATATATTCGAAACATTAATCTAAATAGAAATAAACCCAAACATCTAACCCACAAACAGTGAAATTTGTCATTTCGGAGACCTCACGCTACACAAGCGGCGAATTCATACGCGATAGCCCTTATTAAGCACGAACCAACGAATAATTCAAATATCATTTCGTATGAACTATTGGCCAGATAACGCTTGCCAGAACTAATTAGGTTAGGAAATTGTAAAATAGGCCCTAAGATTCCTAATATATTCTAATTGTAATTTGGCCTAAAAGCTATAGTAAAATCAATGAGGAGTTAAAAGATTTGTCACACTGGTTGCGGTCTGCGGTCAGGTCACCGCACAGTGTGACAAATCCTTTAGAACACAAGTGTCAATTGATTTGTTAAATTTTTAATGAAGAACAAATGTATACAATTCAGAACGCTAATAAACTTTGTTTCTACCAAATTATAATATCTTTTGTATCAACAAATCGTATGAAAAAATCGCACGAAGAAGTCATAAACGCATGAATCGCCTCAAAGCACTCACAAACGGCCCGTGGCCCACTTACTTCATACCACCCAATCATGTGACAAAGTTGATAATAATGATGATATGACGCAAAATGCTATGACAATGTCCCTGCTAGAGGTATAATCTATTGCTGTTACTGTTATTACTTCAATTAGGGTATGTCAAAGCACTGACCTAATCCCAACTTGTCTAACCTTTGAACTGATTGAAATATGGTTTATCAGACTGAACACATAATTAAATAAAATAGGTATTTGAATCCAAAATTGGTGTTAATCAATATTATGCTTATACACCTTCGGATAAGATTTATGAAAAAAAAACTATTCTCTGTTACTGGCTCACCCACCTACTAGATAACTAAGTTAGTAATCCAAAGACAGGGAGCATTATCTAGTTCCTTCTATTGTTATTTACCGTTAGAAAAGAAAATTGTTTGATGACGTAAACTTATAAGCCTCAGGCAATGTACGTTTTGCAATAAGTAATGTCTTTATTTCGAGTTGTAAGTAATACAAGAGTCGTCAAGCATTACGACAAACGTTCTATTTTTAATCTATTCTAATGTCATAATACAATATTGTTGTATGTACCTACATCAGAGAAAATTAGGGAGATAGAGTTGAATCTATTGTAAGAGTATTTTGAATCGACTTGAAATGAAGTAGGTTTATATTTTAAGGAGGCCAAGACTCACTTTGGGTCGCTGAGTCACCCAAGTAAGTAAGTATTTATTTATTTAGTAATTGCACAGACAAAAGAAAGTACAAATGGCGGACTTAATGCTAAAAGCATTCTCTACCAGTTAGTTGGGTGAGGCAGAAACGATTGAGGCGGCATAAATTAAATTAAATTAATAAAAGAACACAAAAAAGCAACAAATTAATATTATACTACTAATATAGTATTTAGTGTGTGTATAATATAAAGAAAATGAATGCACTTCTTTACCTAATTCACACTTAGTCGTACAAAATAACACAAAGGTTAAAACGCGTGTAATCGTATTAATTATGAGTCCATTTAACAAAACTGCTGTATGTTATAATGCATTACGCTATCATTATACAATCTCGCACGGCTCTAGATATTTGCTTTTACAGTAACGTTGGAAAGTATTGCCGCAGTATTGGGGTTCCAAAGTTAGCCCAGTATTTTTTTTAATTATTATAATATCTCGATTTTTACTCTCGTGGTTAATATAGTGTAGCGTAGAGCGTCGTCAGAGGGTTCTTATAAAAATCCTGTACAAAGCATCGAGTTTTCGACATATGCTGTGTATTTTATAAAAACATCATTGGTTACGGACGCTAATAGCACTATTAAATAAACATTGTGTCGTCAAATAGTATGAAATATCGCCCACAGATTAATTTCAAGTAATGAAACATTTCTTTTATTTATGGACTATCAGTTTTCCGCGGCTTCCCACGTAAATATGGTATCTCACAAAATATCAATGTCAAATATAGCCTATTTTTTTTTAAATACAAGTTTAACGTCCTTGGTCACAAAGCTATTATTATTGTAAAGATCGATCAAAATCTATTCTGTAGTTTTTTTTGTGCATAAGTAACAAACCTACAGCCATCCTCACAAACTTGATCGCGTTTATTTTTTACCGTTTGGTAGACTTTTTTAATTATATCAATGGTTTCGCTTTTATTCAGTGTGACATTGACATAACATATTGACTTCTGTCAATACCAATTGATTTGCTATGTTTACCTGTGTTTACCATACTTAAGTTGAAATAGTATTTTTCAGTATTTTTAACCATTTATTATTGATTTGTCTGAATCATCTTGCAACGATATGTTTAAAAAGGTATACTTATTACATTAAATTCCAACCTACACGACATGAAATGTGGTGTTAACAATGCACATAAAAGTTTCATACCTTCCATAAATTCTGAATGTATCTCCAAAATTTCTACCTCGGAAACTTGCAAGTGGTTTTCTTACTAAACTCTAGAACCTCAAAAACTTTACTAGTATTATCCCTTTATCCTCATTTTACATTTGCTCACTCTATACAACATTTATTTCTGAATTACCGCCTAAGGACCAGGTTTTGGTCAGAGTGTATCCGTAGTAATAGTAATGTTACTTTACCAGCGAATGAATGTTTACGATTGTGTGTGTTTTGAAGAAAAAATACCTTAACCAATGGTCATTAAAATAGCCATTCTGATATTTGGTTGATGTAGATTTTCTTCAAAACACACACAATCGTAAATATTCAAGCACATGAAAAACTGGGCCTTAGTCCAAACCTGCCTATAAATTGGTTTAAGTTTTAGTTACGGTAAAAGTGCAAAAAGTATACCATAATAGTACCTCCTCGTACAATATAAAGCAGTCACCATCCGATTTGCATTTCCGATCGCCTAGAATAACAATAAGCGTTATCTAACGGTTTAGCAGAAGTAGTTCACTTTGGTTTAGTAGTATTCGATTCTACGATACGATACGAAACTACTTCGATTAGTTGAAACTAAGTATATCAATATCTTAACTAGGCGGCTGCATTAGATACATACGAAATAACTTTTGTGTTTCATAAATAAACAGCTAAACAGGATGTATGAATTGTAATTGAATTAAGCAATAAACTAGTGCTCCTTATTTTTGTGTAAATATATCCTCTCGTGATTTGATTCACAACTGACTCCTTAATTCCTTATATTTTTGATCCCGAAAATTAGTATTAATTTATTCATGCTTGTGATTTTCTAATGTTAAATTTTAATTTTATTCCGTTTGCAGGAATCGGAACAAAAGGACCCAACTGAACTTGCAGTTAAATACAAAAATATACATTACTCTGATAACCGGTCAAGCATGACTTCGATTCAAACTCCTCTATCTCATCTTTGTCTCCAAAAGAATAATTACAGCAACGAAACTACATTAGAACAATCAAGGTACCTATTCATTGTTTGGACAATAATTTTATGTGATGCTATATATTGCAGGATCACACTGGATACAGATTGCTCACAACCGGTCGCTGAGGAAAATCGCTGAGGAAAATCGTTCAGCAGTGGACGTCCTTTGGCTGATAATGATGATGCTGGTTTTGTTGTATGTATGTGTGCTGTAATGTGAAAACACTACAGAACATATTTTGTTTTTATTTTCAGGCCAATATCGTGTCCTGTATGTGTCAAAATGATAGCCATGAGTTCCATTTTGCTTCATTTCTACTATGACCATTCCAAGGTGCTAAAGTTGAGAACGTCTTCTTTAAAACGCCAGCACATTTTAGTCAAAGCTTCAGACATAGGTTTTGAAACCAAATGCATTGCTGTTCTTTTGGTGGAAGGGAAAACGTAAGTAAATGAGAAACAATATATCATTCGTAGCACTCGTAAGTCCTTACTGATTTTAAAATATTGCAGGTTAGCAGGTAGCTTAGACTCTGTTCAAACCAACTCAATACGGCCTTTGCTTCTATTAGCTGCCAAAATGGATATAAGAGAGTTATTAAAAACGACGGAACTTAAGAAAAGATGTATTGAGGTGAAGGCAATTTTACTTCTAGCCAAATCGATTTAAATATTGTTTAGTATTTTAACAATACTTACAACTTAACGTCTTTTATTTTCTATAGGGAAATCATAGCCAAAGTCAATTATCAGGGAATACGTTTGACCAAAATGAAATTGTATTGTTTTGGACATGTAAAACAGAGAGTAAGGAACTGATATCAAATGTAAGTTGCATTTAAATTGTTTTTGTTGCAATCGCGAGATTTCAGATAACCATATAAATAGCAGCTAACTTCTAATGTACAAATTTTAATTGTAAACAGGTAAAGCTTTCAAGAAGAGATAAGAAATTGAGCTTCAGTTACACAGGAGAAGCTATACACATAAGAGAAAAACAAGACGCCAAGAACATTCATCAACATCCTGAATGTCTTATTTTAAGAGGAGAAGCTGCCAATAATTTACTTGATGAAGATGGTCAGATGCATGTTTTTATAAGATGTTTACGCTACTAATAAAACAAATGTTTTATGACAATTTATTTAATTAATAATAATAAGTAACAATAGCAAGAAGTAAATGCTATACTGTATTTTAACTACACGGTCAGAATCGACTGCATATCTTAGCAGCATCATCAAGTTCGTGTGTTGTGTCGCGAATCTTTCTCTTGTCTTTATCAAAATACACTCGCACTTTATCCTTTCCACATTTCTTAGGAGCCTTCAATTCATTTTGAAAATAAACTTCATAGTCAGGGCTTGTTTTGATATCTTTGAATGTGTTTTTCGCCTTGCCCTCGTTTAGTACTTCAAATGGATCGTTAATGTTGTATTTTATGTTAGTCGGATTGTAGAAATCACTACCTATCGTGTCACTGACGGGCAGTCTGAAAGTTTGAAGCATCTGAGGAGCCATAGTGCTGGAAGGCACTATTTTGACACTTTTTAACTCAACTCTGTAAACAGAAAGTATTGTGTTACTTAGGTCTTTTTCTTTATAACTACGTATACCTTTGTATACTAAATCTTTAAAAATGTATAGGTTCGTACATCATCTTGGCTAGATTTTACTTGTGCAGATAAATGATGAAATCAAATTGTGTCTACAAAAACTATTCCAATCATCACATCCCCGTCATTCTTAGGTTTAGTATCTACTATCTCTTCAACCATTTTTGTGATCTATCTAGGCTACGCACTTAACATTTACAAACTTATGAACTTATACACATTTATTTACTAGAGAAAATAAATTTTCAGTTGATTTTTTTACTCACCCATAGCTAGAATCGTCAGCAAAGTACTTCACTTGTATTGGGTACCCTTCACTGTCGGTGTAAGAATATTTGCCAACCACGGTTCCATTAGGGTACCGTTTCTCATCAGTACTTTTAAGTCTATGCTCGGAATCAGTAATTGGATGACCTAAGTGTAAAAAGTACATATAAAAACAGAGCATTTGATTGCAATCTCTCTAAAAAATAAAAAATATTTGAGCATCTTTGACTTAGTACTATTCACTACACAGCTTATTCACTCTATTCCTTAAAACTTCCAAACAAGAGTTAGGAAGGGAAGGAGTTCAGCTGACAGCAAACTCCTTTACAAACGTAATGGAAGTGTAGATCACGAAAATGTTCCGTATTACTTAGAATGTAGGTATTGCTGCTAAATATTACCAAAACCTACTTATAAGAACTTTGTTTATAACCGGGGGCTTTACATTCAAAACGTTTATTTAAAGTTTTTAAGTCATAATAAAATTTAACTTTTTTTATTCAACTTACAACTCACAGATCCAAAACACAATAAAACGATGGAGGAAATGCGGAAAATACCATTCTTTCCCAATAAAAATGCCATTTTCAATTCAAAATATTCACTTGGCTGGGAAACCTTATAAACTTCATAAAAGTCAAAATTGACTCTGTCAATAATACCATGAATACCACGTCAAACTTGTATATTGTTTATGGTTTTTTGCCATAAATATTGTAACAATAAACTTTTTGAATAAAGTAAAGGATGGATTATAAGATGGATAGATCCTATTTTAAAATAAATGAAACCACTTTCTTCTTTATACGAGTATTTAAATAAATAAATAAAACTAATAAATGCAAGGTAGGTATGCTTTAAATTCTAACTATTTGCTTATCACTTGTAAGACCCATAAAAGCTAGGAGACTGCAATCCAACATTTTGTCTGTTATTATTTCTTCTAATAGGGAGCTTAGTTAGAATGGTGTTATCTGGGTTATTTCTCTGCGGTTTTCTCCTTCTGGACCAAGTCACTGATGATTCAATGTTTGATAAAGACTGAATGGGACGAGAAAAAGCAGGTTGTCGAGGCACATCCGTCATTAATCTGAAAACCAAAACAGCTCGTTTAAGATTTAGTGTTATTTATACACATAAAGTTAATATTCCTAACTTAATGGTTATATCTATATGCGCGTTCGTGTCAATAATGATAACTTCTACCTCTACATTCTACACCTCTTTTAACTTGCCCTTGCTAACTTTCTTCTTACTATTATTACCAACGTATCTTACATTTGTTAAGTACCATAATATCATGAGAGTGAATTTCAGCTTGCTTGAGTATAAATAGATATAGAACTATAGTAAAAAAACTTGTTTAAGGATTTTTTTAAGTATAAACGCTTGTGTAAACGCCTTTCACAGTCAAACCACAACGATTTCAAAAGTGTAGATATTGCTCTGAAAGGTTATAAGTGGCGCGTAACTATCTAACATCGCAGAAATCGAGTTATTTTACACACAAACGTTGGAAAGCTATATTATCCTTTTTCAAGGATTTTCAATGATTTATTTTAATAATGTTTTTCGAGCAGGATTGCAATAAAAAAATCGCATTTCCTAAACATCGATCTGCTTTTAAGTTGTACAACGATACCTTTACATATGAACTTAATACTCAACATTTTTAACTTTATGTTTTCCGGTAGGTATTCTGTTCGACTGACCGATACATACAAAAGTGTTTCATTATCGAGTCATTAGTCAGTTCAAGATTGTTTAAAAGCTCTATTTTGAAAATAGAAATCGTAGGTAGAGGTTTAATTGATTGTTAATATCATTAAGTAATTGTTAACTTATTAACACGTTCCGGGACACTACTCCAGACACAATAGATGTTTTATTGTTTTCACGCCTGTAGGCGGGCACTGTCCCGGAACGTATTAACTTCAGTATTATCATATACAGGGTGTAGCCTGTGATGGAAACAAACGTTATACATATAGGCCCTTTAAGTAACCAGTAAGCAATTCTAAATGTTTTTATTTATTATAATGAAAAAAATATTTATTGTTATTTTCTAACAAAATAAATCGAGCCAGCAATGTATTGCCAACAAATATGACCAGTCATAGAACTTGACATTGTCATAGTACATGAAGTTACCAATTTTGATATACATTGATTAGGGACTATAACTTAGTATTAGTATATCTTTGAGATAAAGCATTTTAGAGCATTTTAAAATTTTTACTCCCGTTGCAGGCCACACGCTGTATAATTCCCACCAACCTGTATCCTCTCTCATCGGCCACGTATCGGTAGCTATGGGGTCTGCCGTTGACGTCCACATAGCCGTAGCTGCCGACAACAGTGCCGTTGGGGTACCGCTCCTCAGTCCGGAACTGGGTGTTTCCGGTCTGTGGATCCTGCACGTCGTATCCGAAGGCATATGTTCCTGGGTGGCCTGGAATAAGCAAATATTACAGGCAACGTATAATTTAATTAAAACAAAAATTCAATTTACTTGGTTTCGAACTAAGGAATTTAATTCCTTGTGCTACATATACCAAAAAACAATATTGACGGGGGTGGGTTTTGTGGGAGACCCACAAATACGAATAAACATCCATAAGTTAGATACAAATGTTCGTGTTCATCACACAAACATTTGCCCCTTGCGGGATTCGAACCCGTAACCGCCGGCAGATCAACTCGTCGTTGTATAGGGTCAAAAAACACTATAAACAAAAATAAAATTATATGATTAAAAATACTTCAGGTTCAAAAATCTAAAAGATATCGGTGAATAGACTGTCGGATTTTCCGTTCATGATAAAATGTTTTTATTTGAATGTTACATCTAACTGATACCATTGACCACTGAGGTATACAAATAAGAGGTTTCCGTTTATTTTTAAGCTTTTTTTTATTCTTAGTGTAACAAATTTAAAGCTGTAGCAGTATTAGTTACGTTTATGCTATGGGTGATAGATAAGATATTTATAAACACAATCTTAGGTTTCCACCTAAAAATAAAAACTTACCATCGATATTGGTGTAGTAATAACTAGGCATAGGCTCTGCTAAACTGAGCCTGGCTTGTCTTGGAGATGTGATCACTCGAGCTTGGATGCCCAAAAAGCACGCTAAGAAGACCACCTAAAAATAATTCAGGTCCTTAATTTGAAAACTAGCTTACAGATTTAACAATAACACCTAATTACTCGTAATTACACTGATAATCCCACTATGCAGTAAATAATCACGTAACACAACACAATTAATGATCACCTTCAAAACCAGATCCATTTCACCAAGAAAACCTCCTTTTTTGAAGTCGGTAAAAAGGATTTTGAGGAAGCGCTATCTCCGTGACAGGCTCCTTGAATGAGCTCTTTTCGAATGGGTCCTTCTATTTACAGTGTTAGCCGGCAAAAAACAAATGACCAGTATGGGCAATGTATATCTGTGGGTGAGGGCAATTTCGCCCATATCCGCTTTACAAGCTCTGATGTCATGCGCAGGATAAGGAATCGCCTTTTGGAGCCGACGAAAGACGGTGATAAGCGGCACTACTGTTACGCGACTAACGTGGAGTTTTTCTAAAGTGATTAAACAGATCATAATGAAAATGTGATATCCTTATAAATCTATGACATTTTTGTAAGCCGCAATCACGTAGAAAAGCGCTATTAGTCAGCATTTACGTGCAACGAAAATTGGAGCTTACTTTTTATGAAAATATTGAAGAAATGTTAAACGTCAGTTGCAGTGCACTTATTTGTAAAATGTATTTTACATCAAATGAAGGACCTATGTAAATTAGGGCAGTCTAAACAAACCAAGAAATGTACTATGTTACTTACATCTAATTAACGCTTGCGTCAATTGTTAACAAGTTAATAAGTAAAAATCTTTAAAGCAAGTGACATGGAATAAAGCAGCGAGTAAGCCAGTGCGTTTATAACATCAGTTATTCTCTCCACACATAGATCGGTAAACATAAAACGAAAATAAAACCCGAAAATATCACATTTTACAGTTTATACACCTAATACGACAGGTGGGTTCGATTCAGGTTGTTAAACCTGTGAACTGATGAATCTAAAGTATAAAAGTGCAGTTTAAAAGGTTCCTTAAATAGCTTTTATGGCACCGCCGACGACGACGCCCACGATTAACACTTACAGTTAAGGGTCATATTATGTTGTATATATTACTATACAAGATCTCTTTGTATTTCAGATTTCAGCTTATAAGTGACTTATCATTTTTCACTAACTTTTCTTGCTTACTTGGAAAAAACAATCAAAAAGCAAATAAATAATACCGCTCGTATGTCACTGGCCTTATTTGTCAATATTTTTCAATACTTACCCAATCTAATAACTCCCACTTAAAGGTTCTTAGTTTTACTCATTTGTTTCTTATATGAAAATTATTACAGAAGACAATGACCTGTGAATCAAAATAAGTTGTAAATAGATATCACCACGGGAGATGTGAATTGACTATGACAAATCCTTTCATAACGGCGTTAGTCCATATACATCTTTATCTCATCGTTTATGGGATTTATTGCTAATAAATTCAAAACACGTCGAATAAGGCGAGCCGTAGTAAGTAGTACCACAGGTTTTTGAACTTGACCGTACCGTTTAGGAGATAAAACATGAAGTCGCAATTTATTTGAGAAATGGGTAAGATTAGAGGCCGGTGAAGTTATTAAAATCTATTAATTTTAATGTGGTGTAAGAAATACTTAATAACAGCTGTACAACATTTTCTTTTTAGTTAAATACTTACCAGTGGTACTAGTTAATCCTAAACCATTTCTCAGGGTCAACAAAACCACATATAAATCTGTGCAGTTGTAGTTTTTAGTTGATCGTGAGCAGAAAGACAGACAGATGTGTCGTTTTTTTTTTGTAATATTTAGTAAATAAGCTGGTTTGCTTAATTTGTAGAAGAATTTTTTATAACAGCACTCCGGAGTTCTAGGCAGATAGTTATAAAAATATGAAATTTCACGCATCATTTCAAAGGACATTGACCACGACTAATCAGATTTAATAAAGGCATACATCATTAGTATTTTATGCTCCAACCTAATGTAAACATCATGTTTCCTATTTAATATTCGAAGACTTACAAATTACTGCGATTTTTCATCGTGTCTTTATTTTGCAAAGTTACTTAAAATAATTACGAAATCATTTTTAATACGCAGCAAGTTAATTCATTTTTATTCTATGATACGTGAAGTGAAGTATGAAAAACTTTGATTTTGTTTTGAAACAGAGATTTACAAATATGGCATAAATTTGAAGCCCAATTGAATTGAAACATCAGAGAAATAATAAAAGTACGAGTGCAACTCAATACGAGTTATGAGAAAAAATATTTTATTATACAGATAAGTTTTTTATACATAAACCCTTACAATAAAGTTGTAATATACAACCGGTAACGAACGATGATTAAAATTATGATGGATGAATGAAACATAAAATTATAAAATTGTACTTCAGATGCTATAAAATGGCAAAATGAACACACAAATATGTGTGCGCACATTATATCCATACAATTTATAATTAGTCTTAAAATAATTTCCTATTCTATAGAATGTATGACACACTATGTTTGAAATTAACGCCTGAAAATATTATTTTTATAGATAAAATAGTACAAGTATTTTTTTTAAACTTACCGAAATTACATAAACAAGTTCAAAGCCATAAGAAAAGCAAGCGATTTTGGTTTCACAGTTGTATGATAAATTGATAACTATGTTTGAATTACACGATTCCTTTCGTCTTACTTACTAACCCTGTTTGTACCAACTTTTCATGCTTAGAACCGGCTTCGACTGTACTAGATCTAGCAAGACTTCTCCTTGTATGATAATAGTCATCTAAACCACAACGGGCATAAAATAACGCTCAAGCAATTTACAAGAGTTAGTTGGCACCTTACAATTATCATAGCAGTAATAATAATATTCTTCTATCGATTTTCGGTAATGGCTTCCCCTCTCAACAGTGATAGGCCAGCGCAGGAGATATTATAGAGCCCAGATACGTACGACGTACGTGCAATACGCAAGTTATAGTTTATAAAAGCAGTAGACAGGTACTACATAGGTCCAACTCTATTTAACAGCAGGTACGTTTAGCAATCCTTTGCCTGTAAAATTGTACAAAACACATTTTGTCCGACATGATAGTCTCTTGACGAACCACACTGCCCAAACTCCTTTAAAAAACTTGTACTACGTCGATGCCGGTCTCTCTATCCTAGTTACTTTAATCTTATTGTTGTTATAAGTATACATAATAAAAATATGACGTATTCAGTTTATCTAAAAAGCGATTTACTTAATATTGTGGTGGGTTTAGTGCAGGTAATGAGGAAGTGCTATGGACGGCGCGGCTGCGTAGTGGGCCACTGGGGCGACGGCAACCTGTAATAATATAAATAATGTTATAATCTACGTAAATAAGATAGAATAGATACAAGAACATCAGCGAAATGAACTAAAGACCTTTTAAAGGTCGCAGGGATCAGGTTTGATGCGGGTTGATTAGAACCGGTCACTGAGGAAATAATTGAAGGGGGCATATTATGTTTTAATCGCTTCGGTAGTTTGAAAATATGCAAGATAGCTGTCGATCAAAGTAAACGCAAAGTTTTGAAATAATCGCAGATAAATAAGTAGGTAATTATTATCTTTACCGCTGCTCTTATCGTGAATTTATGGACAGACAAATTGTTAAAACTGTTGCAAATGCCAACGATAAAGGTCTTCAATCGCTTGATCGTTTCTTTTAAAATCAAACGAAGGCATTTCTAATGTTACTCTGTATTTAGAATCTATAGAGCCCAACCTTTAGCGCCGTTTAACGTTCCACTTCAATGAGCAATCGCCTAAACCTATAGTGCATTTTTCGTAGAACTGTTTTCGTGTCGTACTGTAAAATTCGGTGAAATATGTTGGCCAAGTTCCACGGGCGAGCCTGTTTCCTTATAAGCCTACGCGCCATTAGACTTGCGCAAACGCACCGAGAACGCAATTGCAGTGAAATCGAGTTTGTGTAATGTGCCCCCTAAAGAGTGTGATGGAAAACAGTCCTTGAGATTTATATTTTATTATGATAATAAAATACTGAGTGCCTACATTCCATTTTAACCCCATAAAGCAAAATATGAGTTTCTACTAATACCGGATCATAATTAAAAGAAATATCAAATATCTGGTATATTAATTAGTGGTCAATTGGTTTACTTCGATATAATGCAAATCTAGATGTTGAAAAATATTCACTTAACGCCACATGGTTTCTCTCTCTCTTTGGGCTAAGCAGAAATTAAATGTTATTGCTGATATCATCGACCTTTAAACCCTAATGCCTTACCACCTTAAGAGCTAAAATCGCTTGCATCTCACGTCACATATTAATAAATAACTCGCATCGTTTTCTGCTTGAAGTGATGCCTGTTTTTGTGTCGTGTGCAAACGATTTTCGTCTGAAAATTGAAGGCGACAGAGGCAGAGATCATACCTTACGATCTTCAAAGCTAACTAGTGTCTAATTGTAAATAAAGTGTCGTCTCACCGGATGCACAGCGTGTCCTGTCTTGTGCACGACGGCATTGAACCCGTTGTGGTCGTCGGCTGAGTACGCCACTGTCCTCGTCGACCCATCAGGCTCAACTAGAGAGTAGCTTCCTGTGTAGAAATAAGAATTAAAAAAATATTTAAAAAAATCGTATAAGTATACAAGGTGACTTTGCAAGGGGGTGCCAAATTTTAGGAGGTGAATGGGACCATCAATACTTGCAACTTTTACTATGGGGCCATCGTTAAGTACAAAATTTTTTTTCTGCCTCTTCATACATTATCGTCACAATAGCTGGCTGATTTTGTATGGGGCACCTGAAATTTTATTTAGATTTCGACCATGACCCCATAGTAAATGTTGTTCATATTGATGGTCTCATTCACCTCCAATAATTTTGGCACCCTGTATAAATAATACCACATCAGGTGGCCACATTAGGGCTAAGGGTTAAGGTTACAGAAATACTGTCTTCAAACGCATTAAAGTAAAAATGGGCAATCAAATTACGAATAAAGTCGAAAACAAAACGCTAAATGTAGGACTTTAACTAAACTATGTATAAGTGCTGATCTAAAACTCATGTCTCCACTAGTAGTCTATACCTTTAGAAGCTTTACTTCGCTAGTAAATTAAAAAACTGACACTTAAAATAAAATAAAACGCAATCACAAAAACGTAGGCATTTCCGTAATGTTAACTTTCAAAAAGGAGATCATGGTAATTAATTTTACCTTTAACAACATCGCCATCTCGCTCCTCTTGCTGCGATTTGATGTCGCCAGTGTGTGGGTCTTTAACTCCGTAGTTAAACGCGTACTTTGGATATGACTGCAAATAAAAAAGCAATAACTTGCTTAAGTACTATCCTTATTTTAAGGTCCTCAGAGTTAGATTCCGCCCCCGCTAAAACGATACCTTAATATCTGAAGATGTTGTGTTGTTAATTCGTTGGATGAAAACGTGCGAAGAAGTACAATTTGCACTAGTAAAAATCAACTATGTCTGATAAGGTATCGTGAGAACAAAAGTTATGAAAAGAAGGTAAGATAACCGTTTCTAAACAAGGTGCCAACAGTTTTAGGTGGCTAAAATAAGACGTTCAAATGGACTGTCAAGACGAGATCAATGGTACTTAATTAATGGGTAGTATTTAAACGAGCGACTGTAAATTAATGTTTTAAGTGTCAAAAATACTTAATTTGGGTTATAGAATTACTAAGTGAGCGACTGAGTGCGAGTGACGAGAAATCAACAGATCAGCAACTAACATAGAATAATTTGAGTTACTTTAAATACAAAATGAGAAGCTTCATAATATATGAGCGACCCAATTTTTGATTGAGTGTCAACATTACGACCTGCATTTTTTTCAATATTTGGCAAATGGATTTTTCAAACTGAGCGGTATTTAATCTTATATGAAGTGTTTCGAATGCAAAAACTGCTTTGAAAAATACTAATCGAAGTAGCGTATTATGAGGCCACATTTAAATAATAAATCATCTTATGAAAATACTATTTGAAGATACACTAAATATTCTTATAGGTAATTAAATTAAACAATGTATTACGAAAAAGTAATAATAATCAATTTGCGTTTAACTTAATCAAATAATAATAAACCGGCCAAGTGCGAGTCGGATTCGCGCACGAAGGGTTCCGTATATACTATGTATGTAAGCATTTAAATTGTGCAAAAAGTTACATGACAATTATTTTGCTTATTTTATGTAAGTATGTTTACTAAGGTATATTAAAAAAATATTTCTCAATATCTTATTTCACCACTTTGTCGAGGAGTTAAAATTACAGTTTTCTAACACCTAACTCTGCGCTGAACTGCGGACAGACGGACATGGCGAGACTATAAGGGTTCCGTTGGACTACGAAGCCCTAAAAAAAGACGCTTCAGTCAATAAAAAAAGTGATTTTCTTATCAATACTGTAAGGAACATTAACTGGTATGAGGATCGAGGAACTTTACTACTCATCGTCACTAGTAGATAAGTGCTAGCCCGGCCTCGTTTTCATTTTTTTCCAATGGGTATCATTTTTGCTTCCAGTGGTGGTGTTGTTAATACTAATCATTTTATAGTTTGCATAAAATATAAAACATAAGACCTCAAATAGAATATCAGTAACCAATAATCATTAATACAGCAGCTCACAAACTTTGCTCAGAATGAACTTTTTTGTAGTTCGTTATGTAAAACCTCAATTGGAAAAATCGAAAATATCTTAATATTAAAGCTGCCCCCTCTGTATTTCTAGTCGCTCAGTTAGTTATTTAGCCGCCCGGATAGTATTTTTATATCTGAAATGGATATAACAAAGCCCACTTGTTGTAAGCTCGTTCTGGATTTTATTATTAATCAATATTCGTCGTTAGTTTAGTTAATTATTCGCTTACTCAAATTCATACCGCTCAAGTGATTAAAACAGTACGTCATCATCAGTCGCCAAGTTATTTTTTATTCGCTCGTTTTATTATTCCCTTTAATTAATTACTATACGAGTAGTTATGTACTCAATTAAAAAAATACTTATTAAATTTCGTTTTTATAAAATTGTCTGATTGTAAAAATGCTGATACTCAGTTTTCCACTAAACAGATGACCCAATTTAGCTTTACGGCCTTTATCAACATATCTTAATAAATATGTTGTGGTTAGAGTTATCTGCCAGATACTTAATACAAAATGACGTTTCATGTTTGAATTATTCGTTGATTAGTGCTTATTTGTCGATTATGAAACAGGCCCATATTATTATTAAAGGTAGATACACACCACTGGCTCGGCCACCGCCACAGGTGCATGAACCGCGATGGGCGCGTGAAGAAGCGGCGCGTTCGCATAGTGGTGGTCCAGAGGCACCGCCCACGCTGCGCCCACGCACGCTAGCACTATTATCATCTGGAAGCATCACAAAACATTTCAGTTTTCACCCAACATCAAAAAGTCTTCTTAAAAGATGATATGACACTGTAAGTGTTAAGAAACATTCTAAACCATCAAAAAGTCTTCCTATTTATAGATTGACTTAAACTCTAGGAGGGTTTAGTTAGGCGTATGAGATAGGGCACATAACGGGTATTGAAATTTCAACTGTCACTGATGGACTTTTCCATAAAAACACTGTAAATAAGTATTTGTATTATAGTATGTTAGGTATGTTAAAAATTTCATGGTCAAAGAAACGATATCTTAGAAATGTAGTAATTCTTCTTTTAACAAAAGCACAGTGAATAGGTTACTACTGAGCAGATAGGTACGTACCTATCAAATATCTGCTTAGTCGTAAATAAATAAATAAAGTTGTTCTTATTTCTTGGCAAATGTACAAATACATATTTTGTAAACCATTCCTTCCTTACCTTACCGTTTTAAAATAAAAGATCCCTGACTAGCTTTCTATACATTTTTTTCTTTAGAATACATATAACGTATTAACACTTACACAAATACATCATGATATGAAGTATCTTTATTCAACAAATTTGTTACAGTTTACATACAAAAGGGTGATGCCGAAAGATCATGTCCACTTACGACCTACAAACTTTGGGAAAAGGAATTATGTTAGGTATACCCTAAAAACCCTAATCCTTAGCCTACCTAAGGTAGATATTACGCAACTCACCCGCATGGTTCTCGTCTGTGGGTGTCGCTCTCGGGTCGCCGTCGCTTGCGCAGCCCGCTTATAAACGAGGGGCCCCTCCAGTGTGCACCTGCATAGATGCACTGTGTGCCACTTGGGACCGAGGATATTCCCTTCAGAATTATCAGTTTATCACACACTACACATCACTCCACATATAGACCTATTAAAACGAAGCACTTCAGTGATTCGTCACAATCATAGTCGTGAATCTTTCCCAAATAAAATTAATAAGGAAAGAAAGAAAGGCATCATATACATCACAAATACACACATACATAAAAACAAACAAACGCATTAGTTTACAATATCATACAAAAATAATAAAAATACAAGAAATACAGTGTGAGGATAGTGAGGCATCATAAAATGATTAGTAGCTGCACTCAATACGAATCAGTAGCTAAGTAAAATTTCGTAAAAAATAAAATTGAATAAAATTAAAAAAATAACTCAACAATACATTATTTATCCTATAATGTGCAATAAAGAGCATATACAGACTACCTATTTTCTATGTGCTTACAAAAGTCGGTAAAAAATTCAACTGTGTCTAACTTGATGTTCATTATTTTGTTTTTATAAGTGAGCGCATAGTGGAACACACTTTAAGTTACAATTTGAACATGAATATTGACTTTGTAGAGTCAAAGAATACTGTGTTTTCTGTGGCGACAAGATAAATTGCCTCTCCTGTCGCCATTTTCAGTAGGTTACTATAAAATATGGTGCTATTACGTCTTCTACAAAGGGTAATTGGATGATGGATACTTTTAATGGATTCACCGTTTATGTATAAGTATAAAATATGAAGCTGAAACTTGGGCACAAGTGGAATTGGACCCACGACTCTTTTCATCATTTATGTTTTAAGGCTTAGATATTCCATTTTTACGATGTTTCGATTGAGTTTTAACATGGAAACACTAATTATTTAAATCTCGAATCTATATATGTTATAGAAGAAGATTACTAGAAAGCTGGATTGTGGTTGGAAACACGATTGTAATTACTTTGCTCGATAATAATTGCCTCAGAAGTGGGCCCCTTTTTTTTCGTATTTTCTATGTAGTTTTCAAATTATTGGACTTATATTTATGAAAATCACATATTTTAGTAGGTAATTCCATTCTACACATATACATGTTAAAATGATTTCAAAATGTTTGTTATTTAGATCAGAATAACGAAATATCTAAAAACACTTTATTTGACCTATTTCGACTTTTTTGATCTTGATTTGCTCAAGCTACACAGATGTGAGGAACAGGGGATTATAAGAATATACATTTTGACCACATAAGTGAGATCTCAGCTATGAATCAAATGATTTTTTTTTAGTTTTTATCGGTGTTATGTTCAGGCAAAGAAAGGTCCATTTTTTTCATTAGTCTGTATTCTTTCTTACAAGCAGCAAATTCTTCCAATTGTCTTTTTAAGATTACTTTAGACACCAAAGATGTTTAGGGCGTCCAATCGTTTTTTTCCAGTTTTATTAACATTTTCATTCATAAAACACTGATTTAGTGATTCTCACACTTGTGACGATGGTGATTCGCGCAACGACTTTGACGCAACAGTTGATCGTCGTGTCATCTCTGTTCTATACATGCAAGCAGAAATAGCGCTATCTTTTTATTCAAATGACAAGCACGAGATACCATTTCCTCATTCCCCTTGACGCCACTGCGAACGCTGGACCTATGTCAATTTTTGCAATTTTATTTGCGTACTTAATTACGTAAAACACCTAAGAACTAATAATAGCTAATTTCGCCGCGCCGCGTCACGCTCAGTTGGATCAGCACCAGTCTTATACTAATCAAAGGTCGCGAGTTCAAATCGGGGGTATCATGAATATTTTTCTACATAGTCACAATATTTTTTTAGAAAACGAAATAAGTATTTATTTTAATTTTTGGACATTTTAACATATAAAATAAAAAAAAATAAAAATAAAAACTAATTAAATTTTTAGGTTTTTTTTTAAAGTAGCAAATCCTATTAAAAAAACTACATAACAATGAAAATAAATTTCAAAAAGAAAATTAGTATCAAAAACATCATCACCATGCGGATAAATCTCCTCAATGCCATGAGGATGGAACCCCCAACCTCTACGTGTTAAGCAAAATAAAAAGAGAAAGGCTGTAGCGACATATATAATTGATGTGAATAAATGAACTATATTTTTGTACCAATCGTAGAGATGAATCCGTTTCTATAGTAACAATATAAACAAAAAGCATAAAACACTCATGTCAAATTTTTGTAGTTTTGAACATTTTCTCTATTTGGAAAAATCAGAGCTAAACCATAACTGTAGGTTTAGCAGTAATCTCAAATGCTAAAGCTGTGCCCTGGTGACTCTAGTATATTGGAGACGAGAAAATATTATATGAATTTGAGGGAGGGAGAAAATTATTAGGTGATAGGTCTATTTTAATTTTATTTATTTATTTACATCTAGACTCCTGTGACAAAATACAAACATTGGAGGTTAAGTTAAGGTCGGTCTAGCTCTCTTCGTGTATGGAACTCAGGTTTCCATGTTATTTACGTACGTACGTACACATTTTCTGAATCGTGTAGTAATAATGCATTGACTATCTATCTCTTATTTGGTGACATGGACTTGAGCGACGAACATAGAGATTACTCAGTATAATCCAATTATATTTGCATTCAGAAATGTCAAATCTGAATAATTTTTTCAATTTTGTTCTTTCGAAAATGTGTGGAGACTGTCTTAATTTTATTTTTATAACCGTTGTTCCTCAAATTGCTGTTACTGAATATCCAAAACAACTTTGGTGTTTGTGACACATAATAATTCTATTAATCTTGTAGTTAGCGCGAAATGGCGCTTCGGGGTCACGAAGGGTTCCGTACCATTATCTATGAAAATGGCATAAACATCATATCTGTTGTCAGGGAGTCCCATACAAAAGATATGAAGTCCTAATAATGGGGCAGCCCCTCATTATTATCATTATCAGAGTAGATAAGTTGTATGAGAGCAACCTGAAAAAAAAACTGTTTTTTAAGTTTTTGTTTTTTCAACGGCAACATGAATACATCCTTCCTGAAAATTTCAACTGTCTTACTATCACGATTCATGAGATAAACCCTGGTGTTGCCCTTTCGGTGTAGGAACTCATGCTCATCATAATTCATTCCTTGTAGGGAGGTGTCCCAAAAATATTTTAAAATACATATTTTAGGCGGTGTGATTAGCATATAAAGAAACCCATGCCAAATTACAGTTTTATAGTAAAAAAGGTCTATAAGCTAGACTACAAAAAGTCAAACATGGCAAAACCATATATGGTTTATCAAAGTAATTGTGTGGGTGCGGTGCTCTAATTAACAAACCTAGACAGTTGAAATATGGCATCTAGCTAGGTAATAATGTGTAAGCGAAGGAAAAAATCTGAAAACAAAAGAAAGTTTTTTAATTGTAGCGTCTGAAACCGTTATAATTAAGTGGATGGAAGCTTGCACAAAATATGTATTAATGATTTATGAATAAGCAAATAAATATTTCTATAAAAAGTTATGATATCCCAACAAAAACATCAATGTGAAAAATGATAGCCAAGTTCAATGCTCAGTATATTTGATAGTGAACTTCGCCGAAAAAAGTATTGCATCTAAATGAGAGATTACTACTAACTACTTTTGCCTTACTATTTTCTTACTTTCTAACACATGATAGTCAAGTCATTTTTATAGTTCAGGCTGATATTAAGCGAGTATTTTAAGCGTGGTGTGGGTGACCTCGATAGTAATTACTTTAAACCATTAATTTACTTGAACCATTTCACGGGACATCCAAAATATACGCGGGCGACGTCGCGGGAGACGACTAGTAAATAAAAAACTTTGATATTATTAAAGGATTACTGAAACGATAAAGAAACCTTTGTCTTTAATTTAGCTTTCCATATTTGTAATGTTAAACGGAAGCGTGAAACATACTGCGCAGACCCTAGATAAACTGGGAACAGGGCAAGAGAATGATGATGATGATTTGAAATGTTATGAATTTCAGTGTGTAAAAAAAAACCATGACAAAATTCTCGTGATGGGTGAACTTTGACTTATATACCTACTGGTTTGTACGGAACCCTAAATTTGAAGTGCCATATCTGTAATGGTCTTCAGTCATCATCAATTGGAAGACTGATGGAAGATAGTAGTGAGACTATAACTGTGTCGACAAAAAGGATCTTAATAAAAACAACCTAAATGTTATTACATTACATTTCCTACACCTATGGGTTGGCTGGAAGAGGTCTCTTTTAGGGATAAGCCCACCTTTGTTCACATTGTGACTTCTTGTACCTATTTTCTGTACATCTTATAAGTGCAATAAAGAATATAATAAATGTTATTGGATATTCTTTCTTGTTTTTATAATGGTTACAGGTTGCTGGCATAAAGTGCTGACCAGTCGTGTGAGAATGAAATGCCACTCTTTGCGTTCCTTGTTCTTTCGATAAACGTTTAGACTAAAAAGCATGTATGGTGTACTAAAGAAACCATTTTGTAAAAGTTCTTAGGGGTTCTGCTAGATGGCGTGGGTATGTTACTTACAAAAGCGCATGAAGTATCTTATTCAAGAAAATTTTGTTCCTTAAATAAACACTAGATGGCTTAATTATACACGAGATTTGTAAGACAAAGTTGACAGAAAAAGTTTTGTGCGGGGGTGCTGGTGGGGGAAGCGCCCCGCACTTTTAACAAGGGGGCGGGGCTTATGAGATAATTTGACGGAATAAGACGGCCTTAAGTGCTAATGGGCAACGTTTATAACATATAAACTTTTTTGCATTCTGATTTATGCAATCTAAGGAAACTGCTCTATGTTTACAAGCTAATATATTGAATTCTTTGATCTAAGCTTAATCAGCGACGACTAGCCACAAAAGAACATTAACAACGATCTTTTTTATTACCAAAATCATACTTTTATAGCTAAATCAGGTATTAAACGTGGCATATGTTTACAGATCTCTAAAATAGATCCGAGCAGTGAATGGACTAGAAGCCACAATCCACAAACACATTGGCTCTAACAAAACACAAACAGATCTGCCACAAACGGCTGCTAAATCTGTGAGGATATTGCAGAACCGAATAACCGATACACGTCTTTGCCGACGTAAATCAGTCATATAGGCATGGACACAGCGCAAAGGGTACAAACAGACAAAGCATTTCGAAGGTGCAAAGAGTGTAATAAACAACTTAATTCCTACCTTTTCAATTACACTTCCTGCTGTTAACATATGTTGGAAGAAACCCATGTAAGTATGTAACCCATGAATGTCAACCATAGTAAGTATGAATCCTTTTATCATACCTGCGTAAAAATTTACTAAAGTTTATATTATATTAAAGAAGGAAAAGAATAAAATGTTTAGTCCAATACAATAATGGGATCTTCAATGTAAAAAAAGTAGTTAAACTAGAGGTATGCCCTTATCACAATAGAATCCCTTCCGTTTCATCAAGTTTAGACTACTTACCAAATTTATAACCGCGACTTCTTATCGCGATTTATCAAAATTAAAACCGTTTTCATTTTACTGGATCACAATTGCAAAATAAAGTTTGCTCGAAGGGCTGATAACTTAGAAAGTGACATGCGTTATAGTTAATTATCGTCTGACACGTACGAAACTGGTAAGTGAACTGGGTTTAGCACACATAATATGGTTCAAGATA
This sequence comes from Pyrausta aurata, assembly GCA_963584085.1. Taxonomy (NCBI): domain Eukaryota; kingdom Metazoa; phylum Arthropoda; class Insecta; order Lepidoptera; family Crambidae; genus Pyrausta; species Pyrausta aurata. Next base: position 5,072,276 of record OY757256.1, on the reverse strand, counting down.
TGAAATTATAAGAAATTCAACTAGCCTGCCTGTTATAGGTAAAAAAACCTAACAAAGTTACTGGTTACCTAGTTTCCCGGGTACAAAGTCTTTTAAAACGTATGGTGTAAACTCTTAAAAATAATTAGTGAAACTTAATATCACTTAGAGCCTTGCGGATGATAAAAAAGAATGACATAACAATGTTGATGATATGAATGATGAATCTATGATTAAAACATCGATATAATTTTCAAGTATAGAGATATTGAGTCACCAAATATTTATGCATAATGCCATAAAATAAATAAATATGCGCAAACAACACACAATTGTCGTGGTTTCGAATTAAGGAATTATCTGAAGGTGTTACGAATACCAGACAGCGATTATGTCGGGGGCGTCTCCCATTCCCATAAATACTTAAATTCTTAATTAAAAGTTCTGTTACGAGCTTGATGAACTGTCTACAACTGTTCTGTGGTATTTGTCGAAAAACTAATGAAATCTTGACTCGCAATAAATTTCAGAGGAGCCATAAAACATTGGAGACATAATGAAATCACCATGTAGTTATTTATACGAACATATTAACTCAGGTTACCACTTTTCAGGAGCTGACTGACATCGTAGCGTAACAAAGCTATATATAAAGTTTTAATTTAGAGCCGCAATATGTAAGTTTGAAAGATCTTTATGAATATCCACTTTTAAAGATTAATAACCATACAGTTACAATGTATGGCGCGAACTTATTATTGCGTATGCTTTCATATATCCTCAACTTTAAATAAACATCGACTTACTAATAAAAAATATAGATTTGTTGTAGCCAGAAATGCTAGAATTCATCTTGTATGTACGTAATAATCTGGAACTAAAGGCTTTACATGGCTTCTGTCGGACACGTTATACATTCCTGAATGCACTCGTGAATAATAACTAAATTCCACGACTAAAAAAATATCAAAACTCCTAAATAACTCTTGTAACAACGTCTGAACATTCCAATCATTTCTTAGCAATAAATTGCTCTTTATGTGAGTTCAAGACACGTGGTGCAACCTGAATTTGTGGCTAGATCTACAAAGTACAACGCGAACTCAATTCGCTTATTCTGTTTTACTGTCGACTTTAGATCTCCAAAGTGGTTTAGTATGCAGTAAATCATATTATTCCATCCGACACGGCAGGATAACAGGAACGGAAGCGTAAGCTGAGTTCCAATTTCAGACATCATCTGAATGCATAGATATGAATGCATACAGTTTATTCATACATACTGTACTAGAGCTGTGAATATTGTAATATAAAAAATAAATAAATAAAATAAATAAATAAATGCATGTACTGTTTTGGGTACAGACTGTGAATGTTTTTCACCTACCTAAATGTCTGGTTTTAAATATATGTATAATAGCTACTACAGCTTTATTACATTATTGTAAACCTTTACAAGCTTCTTCATTACTTACTTATTAAAGCTTAGCCTTAGGTATAACTTGGAGTATATCTGAGTATATCTGATTATCATATTATCTGTATTTATAATTAGATCTGTTAGAAAGTGCAGCATCCCTTTCTTGAACTGAACTACGTACCGATAATAAACAACAATAACCAATAACCGATGCGCCTACACATTGTTGCGTAACCCAGAAGTAAGCTTATAGTTTCGTCATAATACCGTACTAGATCCTAATAAATCACCTGCTAGTTTACGATATCGCTAATACCGCACCTATCACTTTAATTCTATCATTTTATGGGTACTATGATATAAAATTGTATAAACATCTATAATCGCACCCAATTGCAAGAGATGCTTATAGATCTTACTTGCTCTTAATGGTAGTTTTATTAAAGTAATAATTATGCCTATAAAAATATTACATGTTATTAAGAGATATACGGTACAATTAGCTGTTATTAGTTTGATCAGTTTAAGAAAATAACTCCTATCCCACGATTCAGTCATCGTAAACTGAAAGAAGGGACGATGGTTAAACTTATTATCACAATGGATTAACTCCAGCTGTATGCTAATCAAATGCTTATCCGATTCAAAATCAATTTTTAATATTTCTCATAGCAGTTTCTTCTCAATTGGAATAAAAAATAACTAGGCGATACAGATCGTAGAATGTGAAATATCTTATGGCACTGTAAAAAACGATTACAAACACATTTTCGATCGAATTAATTACATGTGTCTAGGTTTTAAGTAAAATTTTAAGACTGTAATTAAACCTTTTAAAGAAACTGTGGATGATATATCCATGATTAAGATGACGAATTGGCACGTAATGACGAAAATTTAGGATAATCATTTAAAAAAAATGTAATAATATTTTTTATTACATATTAAGTACATAAGGTCGCATTCATCTATACATATAAAAGGCTTTGTCCTGAATGACTGACTGACGGATCAACGCACAACCTAAACCGCTGATCGTAGAAACCTGAAACTTGGAAGGTGTGTTCTTTGTATGACGAAGGGATCCGATAAGAACGGATTTTTAGAAATTTCACCCCGAAGGGGATGAAAAAGGGGTGCAAAGTTTGTATGGGAAAATGTGATTCCTTGGTCCGATCTACTTCAAATTTTGCATAAACATTCTTTAAAAATAATAACGAAAAATGTGTATCAAATTTTATTTAAATTTATTTTGTAATGGGGTTAAAAAGGGGTAGAAAGCTATTTTAGGGATGATTTGCTACAAATTTGATATCAATACTTCTTGGTGCTTATGATTGAAATATTTTTTATTTCATTTTTGACAATCATATCTGAGACAGAATGTTTTGACATTACATGATCAGTGGCACAGTGGTTTTGACACATGTTTGTTATTGATGTTGCCCTCTAGAAGAGATTGCATTCCTTAGAATAGTAAATAATATTGTTTTGTGTTCAAACAGGGTAGGTATCAAGCGGTATGTGTCCAGTGTAGATTGCAGATCGTTTGTTCATATTGTCGGTGGACATTCAACGCTGCTCCCGTGGTCAAAGGGTGTCCAATCTGCAACTTTTCTGCAAACTTTTCGTGGGGGGCCTATGTTTAGCAGTGGACGGCTTTTGGGTGTTGATGATGATGATGGCGTAGATCTTTACATAGATTTGTCCATTTGAATTTACGATTTAAATTCAAGAAAGTAGAGTATTCGCTATAACCATAAACAAAGCTCATAGTTCAAACTCTTAAAAGGTAGCGGGAGAAGATTTGAGGGAATTCGCTTCTCCCACAGCCTGTAGGTGGCATGATGCTGTGTAAGCACAGAGAGTAGCCTGGTTTTATTAGTACCCGAAAGAAATATACGATTAACGAAAGGGCGTAGGAAGTATTTCTATTTCGTTGTAAAATAAAAAGATTATATCCCCGTGTAAGTTTGACCATTAAATACCGGGCTGCGTGTTGAGTGTACATAAAATATAATAAATAAATAAATATGCACCAGACAACACACCAATGGTCTGGTTCTGTGGAATTATCTTCCTTGTGTTACGAAGTACCAGCGATTATAACGGGTGCGTCTCCCAAAAATACTTAAATACATATAACATCTATGATTTAGGTACAAATTTCCGTGCTCATCACACAAACATTTGCCCCTTGCGGGATTCGAACCCTCGACGGCCAGCGTAATAGTCGGGCAGGAGCGCTAACCAATACACCAAACGCGTCGTCGAATATAACATTTATCTTTACGCATTTCTATGTATATATATTAAAACTGGATGTTTTCGTTTTTTTGTTTAAAGGCGCTAATCACAGGAACTATTGGTAAGAGTATAGAACATGATAGATAGCTAATTTATCAGGGAAGGCTATAGAAGTAGTTTAATGCGTATAGGTATAGGTTTATAATTTTTCACTACGATCTATGGGAACGGAGTTAAACTAAAACGCGCGTACGAAGTCGCGGGCGGGCCGCTAGTAAACATATACGGCTCGCTGCCAACAAGCTACTATCGACACTATCAGATGCTCCTTATTTTGTAAGACTCAAAGTACTATTTTCTTTTTAGATTTTCAGATTTTGAAAACGCGACAACCACGTTGCATTTATGTTTAAAGACATTTATTTCTCATAAGAATTACAAAATTCACTTACCTACTGAGAAAACGATTTACAATAGAAAATAGAATCAGATGAGCGTACAATATTACAAAACTAGTTGAGGGTACACATATAATTTAAGTGAGCCCATTTGGTGTGTACAACTAATTATTCAAGGGTACGTATTGTGATGTTGCTTTGGCAATTAAGCAGCTCTGCTTTTGAACGGATTAGTAAATTCGTATTACGATTCCGTATAATCTACTCAACAGATAAGCGTGGTACAGCACTAGACAAGTTAGTGAAATAGAAATAATAATTTATTTTTTCACTTACGATTTGGCGACTCAACTAGTTGAGTGGGTATTGCACTGCCTGGAAATACGCCCCTGCACCTAATGAAATCTGATTAACGTTTTTGTTACCAATTTAGAATTTGATATCTGTAATTGTTTTATCTTTCTGTAAAAAAACTCGAATGCTCAAAGGCCACGTCGCATCGTGTTAAATAGTAAATGGTCATAGGGATTAGCCTAAAGATCATAGCGCATACTGTCAACCTTTTAAACCATAAGATTATGAAATAAATGCTAACAAACCTTTTATGCTGATACTTGATTTGATTATGTTGACGGGAAACTCAGAATAATTTGAGCCACCTACATGGCTCAATATTTATATTTCTTGGCTTTTGGTTATGGAAAATGACAAGTCATTATTATGTAGTAATTGCATTAAGATTTATTTTATTATTCACATATATATAAAATGAGAAGGCCGTATTAGGAGGCCTATGTTTAGCTGTGGATATCCTTTGGCTCATGATGATAATGTCTATAAACATAATGGTTATACTATTAGCGATATTATAAGTAAAATGAGATAGGAGCTCCTTTACTTTTTTAGAAGATAATATCAATTAACATTATCAATTAAACTGTCAATACAAAAGTTTGAATGCCTTAAAATCTCTTTATCACAGTGTCGAACAAAGAATTGGCAATCATGACCATTCTTCGATATTTCTTATGAAAACCGTGTGATTATGATCAAAATCACAATGCGTGTGAAATCTGAACAATAGACAAGGCATCATACATCTCGTTAACTTTACGGCTTATAAGCCGTTTTGTTGATTTATAGGAGCTCACATAACGACTACAACAGCATAACCAGGATATGGTTTAAGCCCCAATAGTTACAGCTCTGAAACAATTTACAAAGCCTGATTTTAGTCGTTTACTGTTGCACAGCTATTGTTCATTCATTGTAAAGCGGTACCTTATATCGTTTCGCGAGATGTTAATTTTGTTAATCAATATTTCTGAAACATGCTATGGACTATTCTCACAAAACGCTAAGTGCACTTAAAGCAATTTGCTTTTGTTTTGCAAAATTTAAACTCAACTGTTCTTCCTACTTTTGATGATAGAAGAATGTGGTTAAAATAAACACTCTAGGAAGTTTTTTTTTGCCTTATAGTAATAATAATACTTCCAATCACATCGCAACTTTGTAAGCTCAACGACAGACGCGGAAAAGACATGTTGAAATAGAACAATGAGGAACCTGTTACTGGATTATGTCACGGCACAACCCGCTCGATTCCAGTTATTAAACTGACAAACTCGTCTGATAGTGGTACTGAAATACCAACATTAAACGAAGAGACGTAGATCAAAGATGTCGATGTTACTGGCAGATCGGTGAATCACGAAGGTTATTATTGGAAAGGCAAACGTATGGCTGCGACAGTGCAATTTGATCGAATCATATTTTTTTATACTTTTCAAAATGTTATTTTCTATTTTGTGAAGTATCTACTGAGTAAGTATCTACTGAGATCTAAATATCTTAAATGCTGAGTATAATTCCTCCTGATATCAATAATCCTTCTTAAAAAATATATAATAAAAAGAATTGGATATGGTTTTTGCTAATTTGACAAATAAAATTAGCCTCATTTGATCTTTTACTAATTGCGAAACATAATATATATTATCTAAAGGCCTTTGAAAAAAATTACCATTTTTATTTTTATATATTAATTTCGAATTTAAATGTAAAAAATTTTTACACATAAACATACATTTAAAATCTCGTTAAATGAAAATATCTACTAGTCATCTTGTGAAATCACCACTTTCATCATTGTTCCGCTGCATCGAATATGTGTTCTTGCCGTCGATCTGACTTTGATTGCCTTGTGACCTGTTTTAGAGATTTATTAGACAGTGATTTGCATCAACTGGTGTAAAATTTCCGTTTCCGAAGAAACACACTTTTATTCTATTTTCGTTTACGAAAACAAGAGCAGAAATAAGATGTTTATGTTTCTAATTGAGCTAAGAATATATAGTGATTAATTAACATGTGTGTTTAATACAGGATACTGTCAATCTAATTTATTCTTGAACCGATTTGACCTACACAAATAATAATCTGTTTGCTCTACTGCTTTATTAAATTTATGATGGATACTTCCATAATGATGAATTCCAGATATGATACAAAAAGATTTTAATTAAAACTAGGTTGGCTACTGATATTACCCATACAGTAGAAAATAGGTCTTATAATAATAGAATTCAAGTGAAAGTTACCTAGTCGAATGAAAAAGTATTCCACTCATGTGTGATTGTACTGACTAGGATTATAGGTCGACCGCAAAACTGAGACGTTTCTGACGTCACTTTTATCACCTTTATTTTCATTTCCCTCACAATTAATGTACTCCTCATCATGACTATAAATTAAACGATCTTTCTTTTACCTTGAAGAAGAATATTTAATTCATAATAAAAAATATGGAGTACATTATTTGGGAGAAAAATACAACAAAAGTGACGTCAGAGACGTCTCAGTTTCGCGGTTTACCTATAGTCTATGTTACGAATCGGCTATCAAAACTTTGTTGAATAAACTACTAGTTGCTTAGTGTTTCATCGCTAGAACATCCGCGGAGATAACGCTTTCATCACACCGAAGTTCATCTCCAAATAAACTCAACAGCTTCAGAATTAAACATATCCTCAATCGATTCATTGATTATCCAAACATCCTCAAACCACGGGAGCGAACTCGACCACTAAAATGGCTAAAGAGCACAATTTGGAGCATCGCGGCCCGGTGCGCGCGCGTCGGTATGGCTGAAAGTGCGTTATTATTTATTTTCACCGAACTTTCGCGCCCACACCTTAGTACAAATGTAGACACCGCGACGAAGACACCACTTAACTCACCATAAAGTAAATGCCCTATCTGACTCGCCTTATACCTATGGATTTCGGTTGCCATGACAAGGATTCCGGCGAAGTGGAGTGCTACCTCGAAATACGTAAATACTTTTTGACTAATCCCCCTACCCCGGTTTATGGCTTTTTCTTACGGATGGAAATGTAATTGATATTTTTAGTTGGCCTCTGTTTTTGGGTCGCGTAAACAGCTAGCTCTTCTGTCAGTAAGTTAGTTCATTATGTCAGCCGGTCCGGTATCGTTAGCAGCAAAACAATCGCTCTTCGTCATTTATGAAGTAAACAAGTGACTATGCCCGCGGAAACCAGAAACGTTAGCACTAGGCGCGACTATGTACCCAGTTGTGAGTAGTTTTTGCAATAGTTTAAAAAATACAAAAAGAAAAAGTCTAATAACATCGTTTGAACATTTTAGATTGCGATACGGGTACTTCTTGCGCTATCACAATACAAATGCGTAAGTAAACATTAAAATTAGGATACATTGTTATTATATAATTTTATCGTAAAGCTTATTATTAACACAAATAGAAAAAAATATTTCGAAAAAAAAACAACAAAACGATAAATATTTTTTGAAAATCCCAACTTTTTCGGATGCTGCATTATTTAATTTTGACCTCATCCTTATTTATTTTATGTCGTTACATATTTTCATATGATTAGTAAAGTTTTAAGATCCTATACAGGATGACTTTGACTGTGTGAATTATTGGCATCCTTTTAATATTCAGTAGCCACTGATAGACACCACTCTCTTGGTCCCGTATTAAAAGTTGTTCATATTCATCAGTGGGTGGAGTCTTAATTTAAAAACATTGCCAATGATTTGATGAAAGTCAGTCTGTATATTTGGTGTTTATTAACTTCCAAGCGATTGTTTACATCACCCTATGTTTTCCGTAGTATTAACTTTTGGTTTTGTGGTCTTTAATGTGTCATACAAAAAACATTTTTACTACATCATAATTAAGAAATTTTTGTTCTGTTATCAACAGCTAACCCGGAAGCAGTGGGCTGCGTGGAAAGGTTCGCTACCCTCATGTCATTTCTGCTGGTCATCATCACCTTTCCTTTCTCCTTGTTCGAATGTTTTAAGGTCAGCATTTTTTACATCCCCTCTTTATGCTTTTTACATCAGTTAAGTCTTACTATTTTTTATGCTTTTTAACAAAACAAATATTTGTACCAAACTTGTAAAAAAAAGTTTTTAAAAGCTTAATTTTCCATTGACATACCGGTTTCCTTGGTATTGCTACAATCCTCAGCCTCAGGTCCAGGGTATTGTGATACCATACCAATTTATTCGGTGATTTAACTAGGTAATTAGGTACCTAGGTAAAAATAATGTCAGATAATTATCAATTAAAAATAATGACATATCATGCTGATAATTATTTATATTTATGCAAGCTTTATTGCTACTACTGTCACAGAGTAAACAATAGTTACTACGTCTACTGTATCTATTTTAATTCAGAGTGGTGATACCCAAAACACAAAAGATATACAACGGTAGCAGATATTGAATAGTACCACGTATGAAGTGTTTAATTTCTTTGTTTTATTTATAGGTAGTCCAAGAATTCGAGCGAGCCGTGATATTCCGGCTAGGAAGGCTACGGAAGGGAGGCGCTAGAGGGCCTGGTCTCTTCTTCGTGCTGCCCTGCATAGACACCTATAGGAAGGTCGACCTAAGAACCGTGTCCTTTGACGTGCCACCGCAAGAGGTGGGTAATGTATGTGCTCGTTCTAGACACTTAGTTTATGAGCATTTTACTGTCACTAATCCTTCTTATAATCTACCTATTTTATTTTAGCGACCTAAAGTATATTATGAACTTAAGAAGTCACATTAATTATCAAAGATATTGTTATTTTGTTGTAACGTGCTATTCGACCACGTTTGAAAATTAACGATTTATTTTTGCACTCTTACAAATCCACTTGAGTATTTTTGGAAGTTCACTGACTGAGAAAATTAATAAAATTGTTGTGACAATTTTTATCAACATTACGCCAGTGACTAACATTGCCGGGCCATATACATTATACTTTATTTACTCATGCCATTCGCTCATTAACCTCTATCATACTTATAAGTTCACAATAAATGATTTCATATATGGACTAGGAGGGCATCATGCACCCAGATGAGATAGAACCAAGCTTCTCTCAAAGCCAATCTCGCAACTTCTAGAAAACGGTTCTTAGTAGGATTGACAAAATAGATCAACCACAACAAAATACTAACACCACAAGGTCTTCTCCATACTCCAGAATACTGAAATACGCAAACACATAAACACAACAGCCGCCACGTGGCTACAACAAAACACACATTCGCTGAATAATGGTGGTATTGAACACAGTTAACCCAGTTGAACAGAATTCATTGCCTCGATTAGAATGATGACCTGCAATCATTTAAAGTTTACTGCATGTAAAACAATCGAGAATCAGGGATGTAGGCACGAGTATTGTATTGATTTAACTAACACACGGCCTAACATCTTCGTACATAGGGTGTAAGTGTTACATTAGCCTATGTTTTATTATGGCTGCACATGAAAACTAGATTATTAAGAACATATTTTAGATAGGACACTGTCTAGTTATTCCTTATAAGTTGGAGGTACATTATTGGAAATCGGGCCCGCACCATTTAGTATCAGAACAATGTAATTGAAATCATCATTGACCAAAGTAGTCGCATGACAAACAATCAATCTTGAATGTACTCCAACTAAAACGAGATAAAAGCAATATCCGAGGACGTATCAATCTGAATTGTAGATCGAACTACAATTTAAATGATGCATCCATCTATGCACATACAAAACTTCGCTGAGCACCAGCAGAATTGATACAATTAACCTTTTAAAGTAGGTAATTCAATTAACGTGATTGATGACTGTCTCAAATTACCAACCTGTAGAGCAATATTTACTCCAGATTCTCATATTTGTAAAGTTTATGCAATCATTAAATATAACACTTTGTTAACAACACGTGTATTAGAATATGACGTGGTGGATACGCATTATTAAGATTTATTATTATATTATTGTATCAGCCACTCGAAACCAATCCAAATACTTATTTAATGAAATATTAATAGATACTTTTTATTTACTTTAAAATAAACACAAAATAAATCAGTGAACTTGACCTTGCTAATATTTAGATGTATATGAAATTGAAGTTTCCAAATTACATAGGTGATTGTTATTATGTATTTAGTCATCAGTATGGCAAATCTTATTTTACTCCTACATAGACAAACTACAACTTCCTCTTAATCATGACGATTAGGCACATCTGCTTCTAATAACGTACCTAGTTATAAACATGAAAACATTTATGTATGTGAATCGGATAAATTTGTTAGTAATTTGTACAATCGGTGCGCTATAAATAAATGGTCAATATCATAATTTACGCGGAAAAGGGGTTTATTTTGAAATGTCGAATGTCTGAGAACAGACAGCTTGCAGAGCTGACCTCAATGTGTGGTAAATTCCGCGGCGCCGATATGTAGTTCGATCGGGAGCCGACAGAGAGATGCAAAGAATCCGATTGAGTTAACATTTAATCGATCGAATTCCGAATGTCTTATAAATGCACTTACAATAAAATACATATTTGATAAAAACTTCATGCTCAAAAAATACATATGGGTAAAAGCTCTACCCAGTCAACCATAAGTCTAATCAGATTGTATTTTCTCTAGGGTGGTGCAAATAAAGTGATAGAGACAAGAAAATGAGACTTCAATCAGTGATAACGATATGATAAACACACATAATTAATAATTAACATTTCTCAATATTAGCGATCGTCTTCTTTTTGTTAAGATTCGTTTGTTAAACTGCAACACATTGCTATGGGACTGGATGATCAAAGCTAAAGAAAATCCGTACAGGTTATCAGTATAAAGATTTGCGTCTATATAGCATGTCGTCAAGTTTGTATGCCGCCGCCATGCCAGCAGCTTCCCACGACATTTGAACTTGGCAAATGTCATACACTCGCAACGTGCTCCATCCATCTTTGGGCAGGGCTGCTACGATTACTGCAGGTCAATTCAACGTGTAAACTCACGGCCAGATCGCCGTGAAAAGCTCGTAGCTGACTGGTCACAAATAGATCACGGACAGACTGACAACCGCGATGAACAGATCCCAGTGATGCGTGGTATTCACAACATCGTCGCTAAATTAAATTACAACTAGCAATGTCACGCGGTTTTACCCACTGGTGACTTTCAAGGACGCTTGTACTGCCATCAATGTAGCAGCACTCGCAGGTGTATTATTTTATTTGTTATTGTTTCTAAATACATATGTAGAAAGTCATCATCAGCTGTATACTTTTTGCGTAAAGATAAAATTGGTCTTTATTATTTACAACAAACAAACATACATACTTCAACTTAGTATACGAAGTTTTGTCAAACCATAGAGCAAAAAATTGAAATAAAAAGTAAAATAAGGTTTTAATTGCTCATCTGAAAAACCTGAACTTGAACTGAAAATTAATTTAAGTATAATTTATTAAAAACTCCAAATAATCTAGTATAATTTATGAACATTGGAAGTGAGACCGGGTAGAGAGAGACCAATAATCACGTAATTTACAAAAGTTGTAAATCACAACTAAAACGTCCCATTTTCCCACATAAATTGTAATGGTGCATCCACACATCCAAATCGGCTTTGCCGGCGGTATACGTCATGAACTGTATTATGCTTCGTCAAAAATAATATGTATAAAGCATAAGCGGTGTGGCCGCCGGCACGACCGCCAGCACATGCCGCCGGGCGGTGTGGAATGTGGATACACCATAGGTAATAACCATAGGTAATTTGGCTTGTGAAAACTGAACCGTGATTTTTGAAATTGCAACACTCAATAAAATCAAATTTTGACACTGTCAATCAAATAAAAATATGTTTATTTACAAAGACCACCGAACATAAAAAAATATATAAAGTATTTAAACTTAAAACAGAACAAATAAAATTATTGTTAAATTAGAATAAATATATTATTTATAATAGATATGATATGCCTAAGCATTCACGCTATCCCTCTCTTTTATGTGGCTGATCCTTTATCATGAAAATCATGATCTTCCACCATGCTTAACCTGCCCGGTTTGTTAGGTTCCCTTATTTCTGGCAGTCGTTGGTTGCAATACAGATCACTTCATGGATGTTATATGTATTTAAGTATTTATGGGAGACGCTCCGTCATAATCGTTATCTGGTACTTCGTAACACAAGGAAGATAATATTCCTTACCACGAAACCAGACAATTGGTGTGTTGTCTGGCGCATATTTATATTTATCACAAATCAAGTTGTCACTCTCACAATAAGTATTTCAACTTAAAAATCCACAAAATGTATGAAATCATTTCGAAGAGTTCAACGGACATAGTACCTAGCACAATATGCTCAGCAAGTACTCCCTTAGCGTCTTGACGACGGAGCATGATTTACTCGATTGGCAACTTCAAGGATATTATTTTTTGGTTTGTGCTGGCTAGAGTTGAAGAAATAATATGATGAATTTACTGCCGAAAATTAAATATGCTTGAAAATAGCTTTTGACGTAAAAATTTATTTGACAATGTCACGTATGTATATCAACTCGACTCAGTCGATGTTATGAATCGGAAAAATGCATTACAGTAAAAAGTGTTTTAAACGTAAATCCGTAAAGTTAGTTTTTGCATGCATAACCGTGACATCACAAGGCGAGGGCGAGGTGAGTCGAGAAGGTGTGTGAGAGCAAATGACAGGTGTATTTAACCATAGAGTAAATAAAAAAAGGTATGAAAAATGAGGTTTTGATCTGTACCAAAGAAAACTCAAAATCTCTCATCAAAAAATTAATTGATCAGTGTCTTTTAAATCCAGCACGACTTTCAGGTCAAGCCTGCTCAGTTTAGCCTACAAATAGTAAAAAAAATATTTCAATCATGTCTTTAATAAACAATGTTTAAAATCATGTCTTTATTACTGTTTCGGAAATTTGAGAGGGCTAAGCGCGTGGTGCGGGGGCGGGCTACGCGTCCTTGCGTGTACTACTTACTTACTACGCGCTGCACTCGCTCAAATCAGAGTGATACTTTATTTGCTCATCATTTGGTACTCCATATTCATTTAAATTAGCATGAATAAATTGCATTGTATAAGTCCTTCAGTAGCTCGAATACTAATGATCTCAAAGTGAAAACAAATGGAACAAAAGGAACGCGCATAAACCAGATGAACAGTGGAAAACTTGTGGAAAAGATAAACAGCATTTGGCACGTGCTGTAGTTAATGCAGTTCCTACATCTAAGTACCTGTATAAAATTAAAAAAATATTTGGATAAATGGCTATTATTTATTATGTTATTTATAACAATAAATATTTCACACTTATTTTATCCTGCATCACGAAGCTCATGGTCAACATGCATCAACTGCCCTTAGCGGTTTGTTTGGTCTCTATTTCTTGGGGTTAGTAGCAATATAGATCACTTCATCAAACCTATAGGAAGTGCTCTATTTAGTCCGACAGTTAGTCTAATAATTTTAGTGGGGTTCTTCCTCTAGCTCTTTCGCTCTTTACGTTGGCACAAATAATAAAGTTTTCATCTTGGAAGTAAGGACGTGGCATCTGTATATTGAAGACAAACGAAACGATATTTAGCACTGGGCTGTATTTTGTATTATACTCCCTCTAATTCCAATGTATTGTACCTACATAGAATCTGAAACAACAGCAAACGATACATATAGGTTATTTCATATACCTACGAATTTTACAAAGTGATTGATTGATTACACGTATCACGTGCTTACTTCTTATCCAAAGTATTGTATAGGCTCTAGCCCTTCTATTCGGTACCTTTGGTTAGAGTAGGCCCTTACTATAAAAGTTGGATTAACATATCTTCATTCTCTTTGGGAATCCACACCACGAGGATTATCCGTTAAAAAAAGTTGTTAATTACTGCTCCGTGTAAACTTGATGCTCGCTCAGGCAGTATTTTTGGAGAAAACTTGTATTTCGCAAAATTATTCTCCGAGATCCGGCTCGTATTACTGTGGCGGCTGCAGGAGTCTCGACGACACGCAGAGTACCTATCACAAGTTCAATCGGATTCTTATATGGCATTATTTTTAGGTTAGTGATGGCCAGATTTGCACGAAATATTATTAGTTTTATTGTAAAAACTTTGATTAAAGTAAAATAGCGCTATTTTACTTTAATCAAAGTGTAAAAATCTATTTTTTTCTGAAAATAGGTATTGGCGTCTTGTTAATTTTGACAGAACTCTTTCACGGACGGATCTCACAGTGAAGTTGTGAATACGGTGATGTATGTATTCACAGTGCAGTTTATAGTCAGTAGACACAGTGCAATGTTTTATGTTTTTGAGGGCTATCATGTATGAAATAAAAATAAAAAAAAAACAAATTAAAATATCTCTATGATGTTATTTTTATTCTAACAAGATAAAATAAGAAATCTAAAATTTCATATTAATTGTTGGCCTGGTTTGTTAGCCAAAAGTTGCTGGTTCAAATCCAGCTCGTGCGCAAATTTGGATTTCTTATTTCAGCTTATTAAAATACCTAGTCGATGTCGCGTTGATATTGGCTATAAAGACATAACTTTTTGTGTCCGTTGCTGTTGGAATTAGTTCCGGTAGCAAGTTGATAGGCTTTTCTTATTTATCTAAAGGCCTAAATACCGAATTTCGCGTTTGAAACGTAATCTTAATAAGTCATATAAATTTTGCGATATTTTCCAAGAAAAAAACCCTAATTTCAACGGTCTGTAATTTTTATTACCTTCAAGGATCCGATAAAAGAGTGCTAAAAGTGGTTACTTTCACCAATTTTTTTTTCTAAATACTACTTGACCTTACTTAACTGTGACATCGACTGAATCGAGTCTGCAGCTTTGGGAGGCTGTGATTTGACAGCTGCCAAACACGTCAAAATCCATAGGAACGTGTCAAATAATTCGCCCAGGATTAGTTTCAACTCACGCCGTTTGGTGCGAACAGCGCTAGATTCGATGTGAGTTTGTGAATACCAATTTTTCTACTCAAGCGAACGCCCATATATGCCGCATATATGGATCAGAGTCGAGTTGTACATCATGAATCGACAGGCTGTTCTATATAACAACGCACAAACGTTTCTGTGACATGAAACTCGTGTTTTTGTGTCATTTATCGTGTTGGTACTTTAGTGTCGATTGGTGTTAAGCCAAGGGTTGTCAACTTGTCAAAAGTATGTTGTTTATATTGACAGGTGCTGACGCGGGATTCGGTGACAGTAGCAGTAGACGCCGTGGTATACTACAGAATCAAGGAGCCATTAAATGCAGTGGTTCGAGTGGCAGACTACAGGTATAAAACTTAAAAAATAAATTGATTGTCTTAATTTTACGTAGGTCTAAAATATTACAGACGGAATTACTAAAGATCAATTGACGCGGCTAATTTTAGTGCTTTCATTCGATGTTATCCACCAATTACATTTTATTATGAACTTAAAAACACACTTGACCGCAAACAGAAGGCAGGATATTATTATCAAGTGGGGTAATTCCGATCAATCCAATGCACTTGCAGAACATTACCGGTGCATTTTCGCAAATGCATATTTTATTACTCACCGGTTGATGAATATGTGCATTTCGTAAACAAATGAGATGATACGAAACAGCAGTGAGGTTTATACGCGTTTAATTTTAGATGACATCCCTGATGTGAGGGCTAACAGTAGCACTTTTAAATTAATTTTACTTTGATATCCGATCACTTGGAAAAGTAATGTTTAAATTAAATATATAAATATACACTGATTGATTTGTTATAAAACTATTTATACAGGGTGTAGTCTGTAACAGGAGCAATAATTTTAAATATGGACACTTTAAGTAACTAGTAAACGATTCTAAATGGTTTAAATAATTTATTGATATTTTCTAACAGAATCGAACCTGCAATGTGTAAAACATTGCAATGAACCTGTCAGTCACTACAACGAGTTACGGGTGAGAATTACGGGTGAGACTGCTCGACATTTAGACCCGTCATGTCTAATTCTCATTGTAATGCAACGCGAAAGTTTAAAATCTCAAACGAGTTAGCGGTTTTGATATACCTACATTGATTAGGGATTGTGCTGCTGTCGTCACAGAAGTTCAGTTATCATTGGTTATTCTAGGAAAAGATCTTACCATCAACCAAAAATAACATATGCAAACAGTGGTAAATAGCAAGTAAATTTTGATGACTTTTTATATGTTTCCTTCAAGCGCATCAACAAGACTGTTAGCAGCCACCACCCTCAGGAACGTACTGGGCATGCGCGACCTGGCGCAGCTCCTCTCCGACAGGGAAGCCATCAGCCACATGATGCAAGCGAACTTGGACGAGGCCACCGACCCTTGGGGCGTTGAGGTCGAGAGAGTGGAAATGTAAGTACCTTAAGTGTATAAACGAGGCTCTTAGCAACGACAACCCTTGGAAACAATTATATGGGGTAGGTATACTTAAATATTGACACTGTATGTGTGGTTATTAATTTTCAGGAAAGTCCCACTCATGTCATAGAATTCACAATTTCATCCGGGTGTAAATTAACACACAAAATTTAATCTATACCCATAGGCCAGATTACTTTCCAAAAGTTAAAGACAACGAAGTTAAAGTAAAGTATAAGTTAACGAAGGCAAAGACTCATTAATAACTTCTGCAAAACATATGAACGTTGACGTAACAAGAAAAGTAATCAAACATAAAACCTCTTGTACTCCAGCAAAGACGTCCGTTTACCAGTGCAGCTTCAAAGGGCTATGGCAGCTGAAGCCGAGGCCGACCGAGAGGCCAGAGCCAAAATTATCGCAGCCGAGGGCGAGATCAAGGCATCTAAAGCCTTGAAAGAAGCGTCTCTGGTCATGATCGACAACCCTATGGCATTGCAGGTAAAGTAAGAAAAAAGGGACGCAACATATAGGTTTAGATTATCTTAGGAAAAGAAACAGTTAGGGTCAATTCCCATTGTAAGAGCAGCGGCCGTTAGAACAAGTGACTGACGGCCGTAAGAGAAGGTCCGTGAACCCTTGCGGCATCGCACTACCCGTCCTTTGCATTCAAATCACTACTATATAAACACACAGATAAGATTCAAATTATTTTTAATGTTTAGCCTCAAAAAGCCGCTGCCGGTAGCTGTTCTTTCAGTGCCATCTGTCCGTTCAGTAGGTACAGATGACGAATAGGTTAACTTCGGTTTAAACTGCTATAAACTGTTTTATTATGATTGTGTATATACTAATATCATTGTTATGGTCACATATTTTTAAATAAGTACGTTTTTTATGCGAAATGTGCAAAGGTGCTAGTTGCTGTTAATTCACAGATATATCTTTACATTTCCAGTTACGCTACCTGCAGTCACTGAACACGATATCAGCCGAGAAGAACTCCACCATTATATTCCCATTTCCCATGGACTTCCTCAAAACATTTCTTGGAGGCGGCGCCGGGCCTAGCACTTCGCCTGCTCTGCCTATTTAATTGTTTGTTGTACCTATTAGTTAAACTAGTTATATGAAAGTAAATCCTAAGCAATCTAAAATTTTTCGTAATTATTTTTAATGTTATATTTTTTTAGTATTTTTTTCGAACTTCTAAAGTGGATCTAACAAAAATGTATTTCGCTTCGAAAATTGGTGGTGGCTTCATGTACCTATATGTACAAAACAAGCGGGAAAAAAGCTTCGCTTTTGAAAGTGCATCTGATGAAAGATAAGTGCATCCTAGATTAGGATTAAGCTAGGGCTCATCCTTACTTGTGCCGTTCTCAGCGGATTCCGGATAATCGTCTGCCTTTTTCCTTTTGCAAGCGCTCGCCGATAAAAATAATCAATCAACAAGCCACAGTGGCAAATTGGCAATCCTTTTGACCTTTCAAAAAATTTGACACCATTTGACATTTTAAATCATATTTTGTATTTTTATTATGTAAACAAGGTGATAAAATTATTTATTTATCTTGAAGCTGATTATTTATCGTCATCATCACATCAAATATGATACGCCAAAAGCCACCGAAAAGAAAACATAAAGGTATGAATTTAACACATACACTTAACATTTTTATGGACAGCAATGTCCAATGTAACTTTCTAGACCCAAGTCCGATATTTTTTCAGATGCCCATTTCAGTAAACCATCGCGAAAAGAAAAAATATTCCTAGTCGTAGTATTATTATTGATATTCATCATTCCTTTCATTCCGCTGTTCTGTTTCAGGGTAAGTACTAAGCTTTGGTATGTTTGCTTTATTGTTAACTTGCTGAAAAATATGTCATGAAGTCAGTATACTTACATAATAAATAATTGAATAAGACCTAAGATGGACCTAAGGCTATAAGTCGAATCGCACTTCGTACCTATGGGGTTAAGTTAGGCTGGCTTAACCCCTGATGTATATTTTAATTAAATGCTTCTACTATGGTAAACCGCTTCTTCGAGACCCCGCGGGCGAGGTCTCAATGAAGCGGTCTACCTAGTCTCTCACATATTTTTAGGTTATAAAACAATATAAAAGGGCGATTGTGCTGCGTTTCGGTAGAATAAGACCCGACTCACCTGCTGGTCCAGGCATTTTGTGGCTGCCGCCAACCGACACCTTCATCCAAGTCGATCTCCGAACGCATTCTTTCAATTTACCGACTCAAGAGGTCATATTTTTTCTTTATTTTTGTCCGATTTGTGAGACCATTGATGGATAGTAAATATGCACCTATTAATTAATCATTCAATATAGTTAAGAGCAAACCTCCACCAACATTTTATTGAAACATCCGTAAGTTACAAAAATAACTACGTAAAAAGCTCTATTGTCGTAACTACAGGTGCATTACGATATAATCATACTAATGTTTTACTGCTCACAGTGTCTCTGATTAATTTAAGTGGATATTAATTGTATTAATATTAATGTACGGACCCAATAAATCATTATTGACCTATCATAAGAAGATGTAACTAAAATAGATCTATTTCAGATTCTAACAAAGGACTCAGTTACTGTGATTGTGGATGCTGTCGCTTATTACCACGTCCAAGATCCTATGCATTGTTTTCTCAACGTTCAGTCGTATGAGTAAATAATTTCGTTTCAAACAGTAATACAACTATGTATATTGCTTAAACTTCTATGTGTTAAATATTAAGAGATTTTTAATTTTTTATATAGGAAAGGCACGCAATTGGTGTCGGTTTCCATACTACGGAATATCTTAGGGCAACATACTCTATCTGAGTTACTGTCCGATAGACTAACAATCAGCCATTTAACTAGAAGCGAAATAAATAAAGTGACCACAGAATGGGGCGTTGAATTGGAAAGAGTGGATATGTAAGTGCTGTTAACTATGGACCATCATGATCATAACATGCAAAGGCCTCCTCAAACTTGTTTCATTTGTGAAATTTCAAAATTTTACATGAAATCAATGCAATCTGTTTGGCTGTTCAAATCTCTGCATATGAAGCTCAACAGCAGGCACTTGTATTTAAATTAACAACTACATGATTATTTACATAATGATACCCGTCACATTTCAGAAAAGACGTAATTCTGCCTTTTGACCTCCAAAAAGCAATGGCGGCGGAGGCCGAGGGAACTAGATTAGGGAAAGCAAAAATCATAGAAGCAGAAGGTGAAATCAAAGCTGCCGAAAACCTGCGAGAAGCTTCCAGGATCATGATGGAAAACCCGCAAACATTACTTGTAATACATACAAAACATATCATGAATAACTGTGAAATCGTTAATAATTTTGATTTCAGCAGTATTTTAACTTTTCAGCTGAGATATTTACAAACACTTAATTTCATAGCTGGGCAGCAAAAAACATCAATAATTTTCCCGTTTCCATTGGAAATACCAGAAACTGTTAACTCGAATACATAAAATTGAATCCTCTACAAACTCTAGAAAAAAAGAAAATGTTTGGTAAACATGCAAACATTTTAAGAGCATAATATTTTGACTTTTTTTTATCTATGGGATAAAATTGGATGTGACGGTGAGCCCTATCAGCATAATATTCTTGATATATAATTATGATACTCTCCTACCTTCCGATTTTGGTGGGAGCAGCCCCTCTATAGAGGTTGGCGTTGCGCAGGAGATAGTCTACCTATAGCGCCCAGATGTGTGCGCAATATACAATTCCTTTATTTTTATTAATTTAGTTAGACGGCAATTCGACACGACCAGTGCTTTTTAAGGCACGGCTTTGTTATCACCGCCAATTTCCTATTCGACACGACCAGTGTTATAGGCACGGCTTTGTTATCACCGCCAATTTCCTTACTAATCTGTTTCTGTGTGTTTTCAATTAAAGACAGAAAAACGTAGATACTTTCGGGTTCAGCCGACCTGGCATTCCTACTTGGGCTCTTGCAACCAACTTGAAATAAATTTTTGAATGTATCATTCAAAGTTCTTATGACACACTGAGATACGATAACATATCTCACCTTCTCGGTAATTTCCTCAAGTTATTTTTCTTTCCTCTTAAGGGAATTTTCATTTTCTATGGCAATATTTTGATGGGCATTATGGCAGATGTCAGTTACATTCTTTGAATAATATGTCTTCTACATCTAAGCAAAATTTCTTTAGTTTGTTTATAACGAAAAATCGTAACTTACAGGCGCGAATTTGGTTGCAACACAAAATCTTGGTGCTCCGCCATACCAATATTCATTAACCTAATCTTTCTCAAGACACTAAGATATGACACAAGATAACAAAAACAAACCTATTATTAAATCTTCACCACCTTCTAAAGAAGCTTTAGAGCCAGTTGTAGCTGATAAAGGGAAAGAGGGACGAATAGCCGATAAAAAAAGAGATCTGGAAATTGCACGTATCCCTAAAAGTGATAGTTTCCGACGCCCGCAAATTGTTAATGAACAAGGTACAGAATGATACAGGAAATCTTAAATCGGGCATCATCCGGGGATCTATTTATCACTATATTAAGGTCCTTGATCCAAAGCTCCCTTCGCTTCTACATTCAGTTCAAGTAAACTCCTATCTATCTATGGGCATTCGTAAAGTCTCAATTGCAAGAGGCGATACGTAGAACTTTTATGTAACAGACATACATGTGGATCATTAAGTTTAGGTGGCAATAAGCTGGCACATAACGCTGCGAAATGATGGCCGACATCCAGCCGGATGACAAAAAAGTTTTGGATTATAGACCTTTTACCAAAAACGTATAGTAGAACCAGTATCTTTCCAAAGCAAACATGATGAAGTTGATAATTTTTAAACTTTAGTTGCAGATAAAGATAAATGCATTGAAAAGTGCATGGTGGTATTTTCAATAGTTCTGGTTATCCTTTTATTTCCTTTTTCACTGTTGTGCATTTTTGTGGTGAGTTCTTTGATTTTTCAGTAAGATTAAAGTAGATTACCCATGTCCGGTAGTTGATACATAATTCATGTATTTTACTTTATTCTTTTCACAGGTGATCCGTCATTTTGAACGTGTGATAATACTACGGAACGGAAAAATTTACAAGAAAAGGGCATTTGGGCCCGGCCTCACTTTTTATCTGCCTTGTGTAGACACAGTAAAGTTTATCGATCTCAGAGTCGCGTATTATGTAGTTCCGCCGCAAGAAGCTTTGACGAAAGATTCTTTAACGGTCTCTGTTGATGCTGTTGTTTATTATCGAGTTATAGACCCAGTGGCTGCCGTGCTGAATGTCGCCAATTATAAGTAAGGTTTTTACGAATACCAAACTACAATATTGATTTCTCGGTCTAACTAGAAACATTCAACGGCTGTCTTTTGTCGTTACTTATTTTTGTCAAATATTAAGTTCCCTTATAGCTTGATCTCTAGAGCCGCTCATATACCGCTCATTACATAACCTTATTATAGAGTTGACCGCAAAACTAAGACGTTTCTGATGTCACTTTTGTCGTCTTAATCTCTTCCTCCCTCCTAATTTTTGAACTCCAAATCATTCTTATGAATTATACGATATTTCTTGCATTTTATTTATAATAAAAATAATCTGGAGTTACATAAATTGGGAGAGTTTGACGACAAAAGTGACTTCAGAAACGTCACAATTTTGCGGCTTACCTATTATAGTACGAGAGCCCACGACCAAAATTTTTGTCTCATAGCAATATGACCAAAACCGCATCAAATCGATAGATACGATTATCTTGAACTTAAAAATACCAATATCAGAAATTTTCCGCGTAGCGTTTGATCTGACCGAATTTTCAAAATTGTCAAAGAATTTTACCGAACTGCATCATAGCAATATGTCTGATTTGCAGACTGTAGTTAAATGATAGATCTGAGATACCAGAAACATATTTTTCAGACGTTAGTGGTGTAGCGCAAACCCGTAAAATCACTTACAAAAATAAAAAATGAGACAAAAAAAATGTCTCATAGCAATACGTCTGAAAATCTTTTTTATTAGTAAATTTTGGTTATTTGATGCGAACAAAACAATTTTCAGACGGAAATGTGAACGCATTAAATTTTGAGACCGTTTTGAAAATGTTAACAAATTTTACCGATCGGTATCATAGCAATATGTCTGAAAATTGTTGGACATGATAAAATAAGTTGTCCACATGTGCAAAAAATTTATATCAGACAAATTAAGTGTATTTTCAAAAATGCGCTCAGGCTATATGCTACGCGCAAAATGTCTGAAAACAGGTTTTTGGTAATCATGGCAGCAATACGAAAAGTTGAAAAAAAAAATTATCCGTATTGCTATGATACAGGTCGGCTAAATTTGTTGACATTTTCAAAAATGCGCTCAGGCTATATGCTACGCGCAAAATGTCTGAAAACAAACTTTTTCGTAATACAATTATAAAATCTATGTACATTTTCACTATCAGACGTATTGCTATAATACCGACTGTCTTTTTTTATTGACACAGCAGAAATGGCCTCCCACGCAGTTGCTACACTTTCGACCGTTACTACACACGTAGTCGCGTTCAGAATCATACAATCTAACAATTTTATAGGGTTTTTGCCGTATTGCTATGAGACATGGTTTTGGTCGTGGGCTCTCGTACTATTAGCAATGATGAGCGGTATAATATCTCTAGCTATAACACAATCTGCTTACATGCTTATTTAGCATGTCCACCCAACTTCTTGGAGCCACAGCACTTCGGAACTCGCTTGGAGCAGCAAAATTGACCGACTTGCTCATGGATCGTCCTGCAATCAGCAACCAGGTGCTCGAACAAATGAAGAGGCTTACAAATGAATGGGGTATCAAGGTCATTCGAGTTGACATGTGAGTTCACTTAACTTTAAGGATGCTGATGGGGTTGCCTCGATACAGCAGTGCCCCTGAATTGTTGGCTGGGGTGTTCAGTTTTTACACAGTCAACATCAGTTTTTACACAGTCATGCGAAAATGGTGTACGTCCTTACTGCGCAGGGTACGGGCTAGCTCTAGCGGCTTCCTAAAAGCATTATCTGACAGGTTCGATTGTCATTATTTGAACCACTTTAGCGTGGTTCACGTGGTGCAAAAATGACCTATTGACTATCATGTGTTTTAATTTTATTGTATTGTATAATGTATACTAACATGTATACATGGGTGACCACGTCACGAGCATCTCCGTGCTTCGGAAGTCACGTTAGGCAGTTGGTCACGGCTAATATCAGTTGATATTAGTCGTTAAGCCTAGTCAGAGGTCCTATGGGCGGCTTGATAAAATCTGACAGCAAGGTTGGTCGCTTGCTTTGCAAACACCCCTCTACCAATCCGCACTGAGCACGCGTGGTGGAGTATAGCTCATACTACCTCATATTTGAGGTAAGGCCTTGCCCAGCAGTGGGATGCTTAAAGGCTAACTTTACTTTACTATACTAACATTAGGCTAAGTCTCTTTTGTAACTAACTTGATCCTTTGTTGGTCAAAATAAAATAATTTATTATTATTATATTTAAGTACATAACACTACTATACCTACATATAATCGGCGTTATTAACTGAGTCCTCTCAGTGTCATGATCTAGCTGGCACTTATTGGTATAGTCCTCCCATCACTATTCATATTAGTGGCTTTTGAGTCTCATGACTCAGTTGCTAACGCGCAGACTATAACAAATCCTTGCATTCTTGAATCAAAAAACTATTACCCGCTCTTTATTTTAGTAAAGACATAAGACTGCCGCCTCAATTACAAAAAGCAATGGCAGCGGAAGCAGAATCATATCGATTAGCAAATGCAAAAATAATAGTTGCAAAAGCTGAAATAGAAGCCACTAGAAACCTTCAGAAAGCCTCTGTGATTCTGGCGGATAACCCAATGTCCATGCAGGTAACAACAATCAATAATTTTAAAAAAATCTTCCAAATGCTGACTGAGCACGGTTCATTTTTCATTGCGCTTCTCAACATAGGGTGCAAAGGTATAATGTCACCATAGTCAATCTAATCTTATTTACAGTGATATAAAAAAAAAATTGATGTTTAGTTTTCTATCTACTCCAAAAAATGCTGAACCGATTTTGATGTAACTTGTTCTTTTCCCTAACTTAGAATATACATGACTGAACTAAAAAACAATCGTCTCGATGTGACATTTCGGGTTCGATAAATCCGTGGACAAACATACATGTATACACTTACGAAACTAGGCATACATTTTGAAAGCTTTTATCACAAACACAATATAGACACAGCATTAATTTGTTACAATTTCATTTATATTGTTTGTGTGAGACTGATGCCTATGCTAGGTAAGAATTATAATGTGTTACTGGTCATCAGGCTCTCACTACAGCTAGGTAATGATATAAATATCGTGTTGTAACTAAGAGACTCTAATTTACTTTCAGCTGAGATATTTACAATCGCTGCACACGATTGCGGGAGAGAATTCCCATACTGTCGTTTTTCCATTTTCAACTGAAACTCTGCGGAGAATATTCAAATGACGAGTGTTTTGGGCGATATCTTCATTTGGATATGTATTTTAATTGGTAAATAAAATCACTAAATGGTCAACTAGTGTTTAATTTTATTAAAAAGTGTTCAACGTAATAAATATAAAACAACGTAACTATTTAAACTAACGAAACAACTTGAGACTAGTATTCCCGAGAATCGTTTTCCTCTTGGTTTTTGTGTCCGTAGTGGACGGGTCTTTGCGCCTGACCGCCAGCTTTCTTGTGCACCACAGCCTGTGAAACGATTGCTCAAGTTACTTACTTAGGATTTTCAGATTTTAATAAATATCCACTAAGAAACAATGTTTATAGATAGAGTACCTATTACCCTACCCTAAACATTAAAAGGTATTTTCTTCTGCACTGTACCATACCATGACCGTGCTAAGAACGTGTCAGCCACGAAAAGCAACAAAATACTTATACACTCTACCACAGAATATATAATAGTACTCACTCTACCATGCCCACTGAACGGATGGACAGCGTTCTGTCTCACCGTTATATAGAGTGAGAGCGAGCGAGGACGTATTTTGCCGGTGCTGACACGCACTGTGTATGGCATGCGACGGTGTTGGTCGGTGTCCGAACGGTCTAGTAGGCAAGGTGTCATAGTATTAAATATAAAGAATATCTTTTTGCACATTCCTAGCAAGATCATGGTATGCTGTAGTGGGTAAAAACCTTTAATAAATCAATTTTGCTAGTGATGTAAAACTTAAGTATTGATAGCCCATTCAACTACTGTTAACACTTTAAGAAGTAGGACAGTACTAAAACTTGATCAATAAACGCTGAGCTCACATTATTATTATGCAAATTATAAAAGCGACAACTGAAAATCTATGTATCATCCATCATAAATGCCTAGCGATAATTTACTTGGATCGCAACTGCTGCATAAATAGTAGATTGTTATACAAGGGGAGAAAGCGACCCATTTCACTCGAGATGTTTCTGGCGCTCGAACGTAGTGAGAGCGCCAATAATTCGAGAGTGAAATGGTGCTTTCACCCGAGTTAAACATACTATTTTTCATTTCGACTGTGAGGAAATCATTAAATTTACAAAAGTGATTGTAGATGTCTTGGTGAGGTATTATGTAGTTTAGCGAGAAAGGAAATCTCAAGTTTTGAACAAAATATGACAGTTGATTTACAGTACTAACAACACCTAACACGATTAGAAAGAATAACGGCACGAATACATGAAAACAGAGTACAAAAAAGCAGAAAATATCAAATAATTAAAATCTTTGTAAAGAATATCGATCGGTTTTTTTCCACAGATAATAACAGAATCCAAAAAGAATTTCTTTTTTTTAATAAAAGTTTAACGGCTTTGGACGAATCCTTCCTGAAATGACACTGACAATATAAAATTAAAAAAAAAATCCTAGCATTATGGCGGGCAGCCGAATATTTTAATTGTTAATTGAATTAAAATTAGAAATTGTATATTTTTTTATCAACGATCATACATAATACCTACACAATATGATTTTCAATTTATAGCTAAGCAAAAATGTTTGTTATTTTAATAACATGATGTGACTCAATTATCTTTGGTCCAAGCTTTGACTGCAGGCCTTGACTCTATGCCATGTCAATTAAAACTAAATTACTTTCCACCCTAGGGATGGATAAGCTATTTTCCACCCGGCTATCTACACAGGAAAGTTATATTTTCCGAACAGGAGAGATGAAAAAAATATTGTAACTCACCTGGAATCCATTTTTAGGGTCAGCAGTATATCTGACTAGACGAATGGAACCGTCAGGCTCGACCAGGGAGTATTCTCCTCGGACGACGTCACCATCGCGGTGTTCCTTGTGGTTCTGAAGGTTGCCAGTGTGGGGGTCCTCCACTCCGTACGCGTATTGATAGTCGGGTTTAGCCTGAAAATACAAAAGTATTAAAAAACAGATCTAATAAAAGAAGTACACATTTCAAAATCTGGATTCTAACCAACCGCAGAGGCTTAACCAACTACTGTATCTCCTTTAAGTACAGTCGAATTCTCTGACCACAACTTTACTGTACTAAACGGGCGTCAAAACAAAAGACGACATGGGGTGCAAGCGATTTTGACTTTTCAAGCAGTAAGGCACCCATGACGTCGATAGCAATGAATGATACATAGCCAGTCACACATAAAATACTGCAGTAAAGTACTAGAAAAAGAAGTTCAAAGAAAACGTATGAATTTGTTCTTGACAGAACTTACCACATAGTCAACGGTCTTCAAATGTGCGTATTTCGCTGTGTCCGGGTGGATTTTCCCAGTTTGGTGGTCGTAACCGTAGTCTGCGTGTTGCTGTGCTGGAATACCTTCGGCTGCAGGAACCTGGACTTCGATTATCTGGCCACTGACTGGCCCGCTAAATCTGCTGTATGAATAGCCTCCTGGTTTCACGGACACTGCCACTGACGCCAAGGTTAGGGGGACGAGGAACTGAAAGAAACAAAATCGGAATTAAATTATCTGTTAGGATTTTACGTGTGACATAGTCACGAGCAGTTTGTGCAAAGCACGAGTTTTAGATAACTGGTAGGGCAAGAGAGTTCCGCGTATGAATATGAATCGTCGTCTTTTCTCGATACTGACCTCCTATAACTAAAGAGCGACTTTTAACAGCACATTATCTAATGTAGATAGGTAGATGGTAGGCGTTTACTACAATAGAAATCTTCGACAAAAAGGCCACGGCCATCATGACTAACTTCCACTGAAGCAAAAAACGACCTTCACGGTCAGCTACTACTATCTCGTTACCCAACACCCGTGGCAATGAAAACAAACAGAAGAAAGTTTCTTGCGTTTAGGTACTTATCAATTTATTTACTAAGCAACAACCGATAGAAGTAAGTATAGTTAAAAACACGCAGTATCTATGAGGGAACTAATAAGGCTTGATTATGGTTGGTTATGAGGAAAGAAGAAAAGTGTGTGCGTTTAAGAGTGGTGAACATGATTTTAACTATAACAAATATGCTGCCTAGTGTAAGTACGGACAACAGTCGAACAACAGCAGACTTTTTATGACTGTTAAGTAGTGCATTAACTAAAGTTTGCGGTATTTTATGCAGTTTTGAGATAAGGGCAATTTTTCAACACAGATGTAAAGCATGATGTGCTGGCGACTGTACCTATTTTCATATACTATAAAATATTGTTTACTCTAACATCTGCTGCTAAAGCCCTCCAATATCACTTCTAAGGATTATGGAAACGATTTTGTCATAGCTTTCCAGAGCTTCGTTAGCTGAAGACAGTTCTTTCCAGTAAAAAGTTCATGCTACTTATATTATTATGATGAGGCTAAAGGAAAATCGCAATGTTGAGACAGTAAAAACAAAAGCAAAATACGAATATAAGGGATTTATGACATGGAATTGAATAAGTGCACTTAAACTTTATTCATCTTTGCTAGTCCAACATTGTAAACAATCTTTTTGTTACTTCTAAAATAATATCAGGTAGTAAAATTCATTTACTATTTAATTTAAAAAGATCTCGAACGAATGAACGATGAATTTTATGCATGTTGTAAGTTTTGTGTTTATCTTTTTTTAAGAGGATCGTGTGCAGGCGTAGCGCAGCGCGAGTTTTCATACATTTCGAACGCCAACGGTCGAAATATGCTTGCGGAGAAAAACGTTTTCCTACCCGTAAACCTTTATGGAATGAGAAAAATTTGGTCTCATTCTTTTTCATACATCCTGAAATACACTTGTACGTCGTCGATTTTTTGTATAAAGGCTTGATTAGTTAAAAATGGACGAAATTCCGAAGAGATTTTTTTGTCAAAAATAGTGAATGTTTAGGTTCTTATATTTTCTGAAACATACAATATTTAAAAAAAATAAAAACGTACGAGCATAGTTTTTTTTTTAAATATCTCTAACATGTAAAAATAAATCAAAATCAGAGAACGTTTATGGGGTGGAAAACTTTTTCTCTTTTTGTATGAAAGCTTGCGCGCACACGATCCTCTTAAAAGGAATATTTTCGCTAAAAAGGATCGTCAAGATTGTTTACAATATTCGACTTGTAAAGTTGAACGGACTAATAAGTGATATTAATTATTTGTAAGTTATAAAAATTATATCCCACAGTAACTTAATTACCTTGAACACGAAAGCCATTGTGTTTCTTGCGACGGTGATGTAGAGAAATCAACCCTGCTACTGATAATTGGCCACCAGTGTTGTGGTTTTATACCGGTCAGTAGAAAAGCAATCGTGAACTTGCGGAGATAAGTTGCAGCAAGCTATGAATCAATAATTTTCAATATTCGACCAGCCTACGACAATACGACATTGCGTAGGTTAATTTCAGCGTCGCTTGTCTCGAACTTCTCTCACCTTGGTGACGAAGTAAGATATACATAGAACTCAACAAAATTAAGTACTTATTAGTTTTAAATTAAGTATGAATCTTATGTGAGTTATAGTTTAGCCTTGGACGAATAAACCACTAGCTTACTAATAGTTGCTAATATCACACACCCTTGAAGTAAAACCGAAAGAAATAAAAATTTTCTATATGACATGCTTGTACGAAAAGAAAGAAAGTAGATACAAAACCTACACAACAATTGTGAAAAATGGTTTTACAATATTTTTTTAACACTCACAGTGTTTCATCTTTTAGGAATTGTGAAAAACATAATTTAAAAATTAAACCGCCTTCAAAAAATTTACAAAAGCTTAAAATAACGCTTTCGTTTTCTTAGGAGAAACAAATTCTTTTGTAGTGCATGATGTGTGTATGTAGGTAGACTGTTGGTTGGTATACCTACGTAAACTAGACATCATGCACCGACTCCGTACCCATATCTCAAAAACTACTGTACCAATTTTGATGAAACTTACACTGTAACCTTAGTTGAAATAAACCAGACAGAACTAATATAGAAATTCTATAATAGAATCATCTTGCTGTGGGATCGTTTTCGAGAAATCCTGAGACATACATCACTTACGAAATTTTGGTCACTATACAGGTCAGGTCAGGTATTACAGGTCGTATAACCTACTTTTTTTGAAGTCGGTAAAAATTTAGTTATGGAAATTAATAGGTACTTCTCAACTACTCTTTTCTACGCTGCTTTCAATTTTATAGAGAGTTGTCACCATACGAAAATATGATCGCCTTAACGTAATCTAATACAAGAATCTGATATTTTTTTTCACTGGCCGCCACTTCCAGTTTTGGTCCAAAATGACTTTATTGTCAAATAACTGCTTGGCCGCTCATCGTACAATGTTGTCGTCATAGCAAGAAATGATCACCACAATATTATTTTCATTACACACTTTTTCGTATTTATTTTATGTAACATTCAAACATAAATAGCTGCTTGGCCGCTTATCGTAGAGTGTTGCTGTCATAACAAAAAATGATCGCCAGAGTAGGACTTTTACGAACCGAGTATTTTTTTTCGATTGGCCACCACTTTCAATTTTTTACGAAATCTTCAAACTTAAATAACTGCTTGGCCGCTTATCGTATCATGTTGTGGTCGAACTAAAAAAACTATCATCTGGATGTTACCTATAGTAATCTAGTATTTGTTTTTTTTTGGCCGCCACTTTCGCTAATTGTAGAGAGTTGTCACCATACCAAAATATGATCGCCTTAACGTAATCTATAAGAATCTGATATTTTTTTCACTGGCCGCCACTTCCAGTTTATGGTCCAAAATGACTTTATTGTCAAATAACTGCTTGGCCGCTCATCGTACAATGTTGACGTCATAGCAAGAAATGATCACCACAACGTACTTTATAATATCCTACTATTTATTTTCATTAATCACACTTTTTCGTATTTATTTTATGTAACATTCAAACATAAATAGCTGCTTGACCGCTTATCGTAGAGTGTTGCTGTCATAACAAAAAATGATCGCCAGAGTAGGACCTTTACTAACCGAGTATTTTTTTTGATTGGCCGCCACTTTCAATTTTTTACGAAATCTTCAAACTTAAATAACTGCTTGGCCGCTTATCGTATCATATTGTTGTCGAACTAAAAATGATCATCTGGATGTTACCTATCGTAATATAGTATTTGTTTCTTTTGGCCGCCAGTTTCGTTCTTAGGATCAATGTAAATAAAACATACAAACCTAAAAAAAATGGGTGGCCGCTAATTGTAGAGAGTTGTCGTCATAACAAAAAATGATCGCCATAGCGTGATCTATAATAATTTATCATTTATTTTCACTGGCCGGCACTTTTGATTTTTGGTCCAAAATGAATAATGTCCTTTGTCGAATGAATGTTTTTCTTTTCGATTGGAATTATTAATGATAATAATTGAAATTATTCTTGTTAGTAATTTCAGTAACCATAGGTACAAAAGTACTCTTCAGAATACTAAAAAGAATACCAAAGGTAACAATTTAACAAACTTAACGCTCACAAGCCTGTTCCTCTCGTAGTAACGACCGCAACGATTGCATCGTGTGAATCGCTCGCTGGCAGACCAAGTGGAACGGAATAATATGCACTCGTGAGGAGACCCCTGCCTGACGAGAGTGGGCCGTCGCGGCCGTGGCTTGGGCCGTGGCGGTCGTCTCGGCAACAAGTGGTCTCGGCCATTGCAAGTGGAACGCACGCTTTGTGACAATGACATTGACATTGACTTTGGCAGTAAAGTAAGGACAGACGTGAGACAGACAGACACATGACATCATCTTCATTTTTAGATTTTGTTTGGTTTTCATATTTCATATAACTAAAGCAAGATGATTAGTAGCCCTGAAAGGAAAAAAATGAAACTTGTAATCCCCGACGACAAAAGCAACAAACGAATGTTAGAAAACTCCGAAAGCATAAAACCTGAACCATCCAAACGACAGAGAACTGATGGAACGCCAAACGAAGATATAGAAGCTAAAAAAAGAAGGAACTTTATTACAGCATGCGAATTAGTGTCTCACAAAGCTTATTTTGACCATCAATCTCGATTCCGGTCGATATATTTACCACCTTGTGCGAAGCAAATTTCTTGCAGACACAATGACCACAAAACAGTAAGTTCACAATAAAACCTTGTTCCAAAGTTGAAGGAACATCCCTACTTTGTAATTCATGATAATTATCTACTATCTTTTTACAATACATACTCTATCAGCTATCTCAAATACCAGTTTTTACCATATATCTGATCTGAACATACTTGAAAAGAACCACTTTTTTTGCCACAACAATGTTCTTAGTCATAATAACTTTTAGTTGAGTAATTAATAATGTGGTATTTATTCAGGTAAAATTATTAATTTACAAACAAATAACAGTATTTGGCACTCTTTTCAAATTTGATTGTACATTTCAGACAAACTGTGGCACAGTTATGCCATTATATAAAGAAGAATCATTCCATATTGAAATGGAAGCTAACATGTGGCGTGAAGCATTAGAAGTTTGCAGACTGTGCATCACACCAAACCAACACTTACCTGCAAACATCTTAAAAGATGTAATTGAAATTATGATGGTAAGAGATTTTTTTTCAGTAGTGGTAAGATAAGAAACTCATAGAATCACTGAGATATTATATTATATGTATAATTTAACTAAATCTAAATTTGGTAAATCATCCTTACAGAATGTACATGATGAAGATAAAAGTGATTGCCTTATAGACAAATGTCAACAAGTGCTAGAGTTAAACTTCAGCTATCATCCACCCTGCACTGATACAAATATCAGAAAATGCTATAGTGAATTCCTTACATCACCAATGGAGTTGAGAGCTAAATCTTTTTCAGATAGGGAAAAGTTTGGCAGTGAAAAGGGAATTGTAAAGTATTGCTTTAATAGACTTGAGCATGAGATCAGCATGCACAGCAAAGATGAACCGCTCTTTGACAAATCCCAGCATATTCCTGAAGATATGAAACAGAGTGTTAAGGGGTTGAACTGGCAGAGAGAGAAGTTTGAAATTTTTGAGCTGCTAGAAAGATCAGAGAGAATCAAAAGACTTATGATTGTTCTCGACAGTATAATTGAGTTACTGCAGTGTGATTTAGCTATTTGGCAAAAACGGTAAGTTGAACTATTATACCTGTAGGCCAAACATGCACCTCTGGAGACCAATTATTACGTCAATATAATAAATTAACTTCCTAAATGACATGCTTTCCCACATTTTTTCAACTGGTTATGCAATTATTGCTTTTAAAAACAAATGAGTTCATTAAAGTTCAAATAATCCTCTTGAATATGATTAAAAAAGACATTTGAAATTTATCAATTGAAACAATTCCTGTGTGCATCTCAGGCCTGCTGTTATTAACCGGATGTGGATATGATAATGATAGCATCAAATATTTTGGTTATCTCTTTAATACAGTTAAGATATACAAGCTAAGTGATCGTGAGAGATACTTAAATTACAGGTACACAGGCAGGAACATGAGGCGGTCACATAAGCCTCTTCTGGAATTCCTGTTATGGCCAAATAATGCTCTCTCTACAAACACTGTAAATAATGACTGCAAGAAAATTTTAAAACTCTTAGTTTACATGATACACTTACAGTATCCAGAATACCACATAAACATAATGGTAGTAAGTAGAATGCTATTTTAAAACCTTTGTCATACAATCACATATTGTCTTGAAACTTTAGGTATCATGTAGGTTGGGCTTCCCTACATTAAATCGAAAGTTGACACTAAGGTGTCACTACTGGTCTACTATATTTATGTCAGCATGCATATTAAGTACTTAATTTGAATTATCAATTAAACATCCCTCTATTTTCATTACAGGCATGGTTCAACACAGTGATCCAGACATTGTATATTTGTGAGGATAACTCTAACAGAAACTATCCTACTACAGGGAAATATTGCTATGCTTTTGCAAATGCATTGTATAAAATTATTGCAGGTATTTTGTACTGTACTGTAGAAACTAAGATAAGTAAAATCTATAGTTAGTAACAATGCATAATTGTTTTGTATATCTCTTGTTGCAGAAATGCCTAATGTAACAGTAATCAAAGTGATAGAAAGAATAAAACCAAATTTTATGCAAAGCCTCGTAGGATCACTTCATGTCAAGAGACTTCTGAAAACACACGAAGAAAATCCCATAAAAGTATTTACAGAGTTTTTGAAAAGCTCTCAATGGAAAAACTTTGCTGAAAATACAAGTGAAATAAAAATACTAAAGAAGACCACCTACAGTGTAAAGGATTTAGTGAGACACTTAAAAGTACGATGTAGTTACTTAAATGCGCAAACACTTGAAGTTGAAATCAACAGTGATTTCCATAAATTTGATCCATACTCTATAAGAAAAAATTCAAAACCATCATTAAATCATGTTGTTCATACTTTGTATGTAACTCTGGAGGCCTATTTAGATGCCTACAGTATCCAGGACATTCAAGAAACATTAGATGATCTAAATAAGAAGTTGGAAAATGGTGAAATGTCAAGTGACCACGATCATCAAACTGTTTTTCCGGACTCTTCCTACACTGTAACAGAAGTTTTTATCCAGAACTATCTTCATATCTACCAGTTACTACAAGAACTCATGTCAACACTACAGAATATGAAAAGCAGCAGGAGTTTGCCTAACATTTTCAGAGTATTTGAAAAAATTGGTTTGTTGGGAATGTGAACAGAAGCTACATAGTTTAATATTATTTTATGGTAGAATAGTGGGTAGAATTTAAGCATAACCCTTACCACCCGCTGACTGCGGTACGCAAGTGTTTCGTTCTTCGGCACTTAAAGCGCTGTATCGCAATCGCTAGTTGACCAAATTTCAAAAACAAGATAATACCTACTTTAGATTAGAAATTATACTAAGTAATCAAAAAACCAATATTTTTAAAAATATTGTACATTTACATGATTTCGAAAAATCAATTTGAATGGGCCTCAAAAATGCTCGAACTGTCATGGCGCATGTCGTGTAAATGACAATTGACAGCAAAATAAAATAGGAAGGTGAATGGGAAGGTGGTCTATGACAGCAAAAAATCATAGCTTTTTACCTCTTTAAACTAGTCACCGCCATAAGTTTGTATGTGAGCGGCGCGACATGAGGGGGTGGGGTGGGCGCGAATGATCAAACTTACGCCGCGACTATAGATGGGCGGGTAGGTAGAAATCCAGTGGATATTTATCCAATTTATTCCCACCCGGTAGGTAAAAATTGATTTTTACCTAATATACCCAGGTGTTTATTAAGAATGCTGGGTATTTATTAAATTTACGTTGTATACTCATTGTTTTGAGTATCAGTTGGCTGTGTATGAATACCTAGACCTACAATATGATTAGAAATATCGTTTATGCTATACAGTCAGTCATCATATTCACTTAAAATCATAAATTATATTATTCGTTTCAACATACTCGGATAATGTTGAGTAATATGAACAACCGTTTTTTTTTTTAAATGCGTATAATTTACAAAAGGACAGAGACAAAAGGAGTTATCTCAACTTTGCAATATTTCACTTGATGACGGGGTACTTGGTAGCGGTGACAGCACTCAATGTAAATCTGCATCTCAACGTATCTTTTTTGTTTTGCATCAGTATTTGAGTTTAATATATTTTGAGTACGTTTAACACTTTGACATATCATTACTTATTTACTAAAGCATTCTTGTATTATAAGTATTACATAACAATAAATGCACTCTACGCGATTTTTGTAAGATTTGTAACTCAATGTTTGACAGTACCTTAAATCCGTCGTCTGTCGAGCAGATGTACAAAATAGTTATTACAAAGACTACGCGCAGCGACATTACATTCGAAACTGGCAAGTTATAGCCAACGGCGATAGGACTGCGCACGTGGCAATCCCAGGTAGATAAAAAGATAAAGGGAAGGGTTGTAAAGGTATTGTTTTTGTTTGCATACTGTCTTACCGCTTGTGTGACTATGGCCAATGTGTGATCGTTGAGCTGACAAGTAATGAATTCACTGAGCACTTCATTTTCTTTTTAATGTATTAAATACTCTCGTAGTATTTTCAGAATAACTCGTTGACGTGACCTTTCGTAAAACGCTTTATGGTTTACGTTAGGCTGCATTATTGTAGTAAATGTTGTCGATAAGCTTTCTTAAATTTAAACCACATTATATGAATATATTTATAAAATTAGTTCGTACCTACTTAATTCTTAGATAAAGAAATAAGCATAATGTACTGCACTGAATAAAACTTTGCAAACAACCTTACACAGTCTCACTCTTCCTCTTTGGGATTGCCATAATGCAGGTTTTTTTTACTGTATTTGCAGCTAAATGACAGTTTTTATTGGATTTAAATAAAAATATACCATTTTTATAGTTCAGTATTATAAATTACTTGAAAAGAAATTGAATCGCACCATAAAAGTGACAAACTTCAGTAAAAATATTTCATTTAATTTTTATAAACAAGCTTTAATTTATACCCGGTATCAATTGGAATCGGGTGGGTTAAAATAGCGTATATTGGATATTTATCCAGTGGCTGGGTTTATATCCGGGTAGGCGCCCATCTATAGCCGCGACCGTTTAATTTAGACCACATATTATAATAGTAAGAGAAGAGATAGACTGACGTTTTTCTACCATTCTCGCACCGCGACCGCTCACATACCTCAGATGGTGACTAGATTTTCCGCGCAAACTTAAATTGAATTCGCATTTTTTGGTACTTCTATTCTGCGGCAAATGCACATTAATGAAACTTTTCGCGCCGCGCCTACCCTCAGACTCAGCACTACAACGGGCTACGTGCTGGCAGCTCAGCACATAGCCCGTGGCGCTCACGCGCACGGCTAGCGGTAATCCAAATCATCCTTAGTTGATCATTATTATTTTCTGTGACAGTAATGTTTCCTTAGGTCCCACTTCGTCGTAAAGCAGTCTTTTAACAACATTTATAGTGTCGTCGAAGCGCTAGCTGAGTGCTCTTGGCTCCGCGATAGAAGTGTTCACATTTAGAACGACACAATTCAAACTGCTGTGGTCGATAAACTTTTTGGAAATGACGATGCTGCATTTTTTTTGCATAATACAATGAGAACAGCTAGATACGCTTATATTGCGATTTATCCTAAAGAACCTACGTTCTTAATAGTAATCACTACTGATTACTTACTCAATGTTAGAGAAGCCAGTATCAGCGTGAAAAAGTTAAAGAAGACATACATATATGTTATTTAAATAGTAAATAAATAAAATAAAATCCATTTATTTCTTAAAATCTTTAACAAATATGATGCCGGGGCTTCCCATAAAGTTATCTAAGTGATACTTGTGTAGGGATAGCCTCGCTCTTCCTTATCTATCATTAACAAAAAAGATATTTAACACTGTATTATGCTAATAAACTAGGTGGAAAAGTAAAAAAAAAAATTAACATTATCGATTGTATGCCATATTAATATTTGTGGACAGAACATTCGAGTATGATGAAAGAGAAATGGAAAAGACTAATTAGGTATAAAATGGTACTTATTTACAGTGAGCTGTTACTCTTATAATTGTTCAATGCTTATTTACTATACGTTAGAAGAAGAAACAAACGAAGAGAGCCCAAAAGAACTGATTTTAATATATATAAGCGGAATTGCGGACTTATTAGCAAAAAAAACTGTATGAATAAGAGTGTCAGTCTGCTTTCCGTTTATCTTTGCTAGTCAAATAATTCTCTCTCGAAGGGTCGTAAATGAGTTCAAGGCGCGATCAAATTAGTGAAAGAATATATTGTCAGTACACATACACTACCATGGCAATCAATTATAACAATTACAACAATGGTGAGGTTACATAGAAACCTTTACTCAAAGATAGAAACAGAAATCAAAGCAAATTAACGGAGATTGCGCGTGTATCGCAATCGCGCGCGGCGGACTGGAGCCACAGAATATATAATAGTACTACATACTGGAGCGCTGGCCGGCGCGTGCGGGCGCGCGGGGCGGAGGCAAACATCGCGGGAATATTTAAGGGCGCGTTACAACCCCGAGTGTTAAGGTCGCGTTACAATATTATTTTAAAAGTTATACTTAAAAAGATTGTTTACAATATTGGGCTAGGAATAAAAACAGACTAAACATGAAGTCTTAAGGTCGAAAGACAAGCTGTTCCAAAGTATTGACCGTTTGCCAATAAACAGATCCCTTAGTCAAAATTAATTAAGGCACAATATATTTTTTATGTATAATAGTTATTAAGAAAAAAAACAATAAAGTTTTTATTTTATTATGTATGGTTGTTATTTTCCTGCCTGACCCTGAGCTGTTTCTTTCTATTTTTGAGACGAGAAAACTCAGGAACTTTCGGCACGACCCGGGATTCAAATCCAGGACGTCGTGCGTTGTAGTAACCAGCGAGCTTAAGCTAGCTAACTACCAATCCTGTACTAATAAAATCCTGCCTGCAGACCGGTTGTTGTTATCGATAGACTATCGTTCGCTATTGCAATGCAAATTGCAATGCATGCAACAACACTTATAACCTGGATCTATAGATGGGCGGGTGGGTAGATATCCGGTGGATATTTATCCAATTTATTCCCACCCGGTAGGTAAAAATTGATTTTTACCTAATTTACCCAGGTGTTTATTATGAATGCTGGGTATTTATTAAATTTACGTTGAATACTCATTGTTTTGAGTATCAGTTGGCTGTGTATGAATACCTAGACCTACAATATGATTAGAAATATCGTTTATGATATACAGTCAGTCATCATATTCACTTAAAATCATAAATTATATTATTCTTTTCAACATAATCGGATAATATTGAGTAGTATGAACAACCGTTTTTTTTTAAATGAGTATAACTTACAAAAGGATAGAGACAAAAGGAGCTATCTCAACTTTGCAATAATTCACTTGATGACGGGGTACTTGGTAGCGGTGACAACACTCAATGTAAATCTTCATCTCGTAGTATTTTTTTTTTGTTTTGCATCAGTATTTGAGTTTAATATATTTTGAGCACGTTTAACACTTTGACATTTATCATTCCTTATTACATAACAATAAATGCACTCTACGTGATTTTTGTAAGATTAGTAACTCAATGTTTGACAGTACTACCTTAAATCCGTCGTCGGTCGAGAAGTGGTAAAAATAGTTATTACAAAGACTACGCGCAGCGACATTACATTCAAAACTGGCAAGTTATAGCCAACGGCGATAGAACTGTGCACGTGGCAATCCCAGGTAGATAAAAGATAAAGGGAAGGGTTGTAAAGGTATTGTTTTTGTTAGCATTCTTATCGCTTGTGTGACTATGGCCATTGTGTGATCGTAGACAAATAATGAAATTACTGAGCACTTCATTTTCTTTTTAATGTGTTTTTTAACTTGTTGACGTGACCTTTCGTAAAACGCTTTATGGTTTACACATCGATACGTTAGGCTGCATTATTGCAGTAAATGTTGTCGATAATGTACTGCACTGAATAAAATGTTGTCTTGTAAAACTGTTTAACCTTACACAGTCTCCCTCTTCCCCTTTGGGATTGCCAAAATGCAGGTACGCACTGTATTTGCAACTAATTGACAGTTTTTATTGGATTTAAATCAAAATATACCATATTTATAGTTCAATATTTTAAACTTCTTGAAAAGAAATTGAATCGCACCATAAAAGTGACCAACTTCAATAAAAATATTTCATTTAATTTTTATTAACAGGCTTTAATTTATACCCGGTATCAATTGGAATCGGGTTGGTTAAAATAGCGTGGATTGGATATTTATCCAGTGGCTGGGTTTATATCCGGGTAGGCGCCCATCTAGGGGCCATCCATAAAGTACGTCACACGAATTTCATGATTTTTTGAGCCCCCCTCCCGTCCTTGTCACAGGTGGTCACATTTCTGAGACCCCCCTCTAGTCCAATCAATGAAGCTTTTGTCACCCGAATAATTCCCCCGTCGTTGAAACTTGGCAAATAGTGAAAATAAGTAATACAGATTATAGATATGCAATAATCCAATGATTTTTTTTACGAGAAGTTAGGTATTTATACCTAAACATGGAAATCGTTTATAACTCTCTGTGAAAAAATTCTCAGTCTGAAATTGTTCGTGTATACGTATGTATGTTTAGGTTAGAATAGGTAAGAATAAGAATCCAATATTTTTTCGATTTCCGAGATACTCAAAATTAAACTTTTTGCATTTTGCTCTATAACTTCTACCGAAAAAATTCTCTGCTCATTTTTGTTTTTTAATATGGTTTTATTTACGTATATAAGTAGCTTTAATAAGTTATCCAAAACATTTTTCTTTACAATATTACAATTCTTATTATTACTTAATTATGGCGCGTGAATAATTGCTCAGGCAAATTAAATGCGTTTCTTAGTTAGGGGTCGCTCTATTGCAGTAGATTTTTCAATAATCCAATAAAATTTCTACTAAATACCAAGTTTTTAAAATATAAATAATGGGTAATAGTGAATATTCGCGCCACTTAGAACCGACCGGGCGCGCGACAGTGCAGTGGTGCGTGTGCTCATATCTAAAACGTACTGAAGTCAGTCTATCTGTATAAAAAAAACCGGTTAAGTGCGTGTCGGACCCGCGCACTGAGGGTTCCGTGCCACCCTTAACTGAATTCAGGGTCCACTTACTGTAAGTGGCTGTGACATACGGACGGACAGACAGACAGACAGACAGACAGACAGACAGACAGACTTGACGAAACTATAAGGATTCCGTTTTTTGCCATTCGGCTACGGAACCCTAAAAATGATGCAAGTGTTTGTAGGTAATGATGACTGTCACCCGCGATAGCCCAACAGCTAACTTAGGTGGTCTTGGAACATGGGCACACGGGTTCTAATCCCAGTGCATCACATCGTATGTTATTTATTTGTATGTATGATCATAAGAGTTCTTTTTACTTTTTTTTTAAACAAAATATTGTGTTTTTGCAGTGATTATTTGCCAGTCGAATTCAGTCCTTTATATGTTAGGACGTAAGTCTTATTTTGGCGGACGACTGACAGCGGAGTCTGGAACGCGGCGTGTGTTTATTGCGATTTCTGTCGGGCGAAAGTAGTTCTTATTTTCATAAGCGGAAGGCTTGTAGTCGGCTATGATGGATGATTGAGGATTCTAGAATGCCGTCTATTGTATTTCGGCGCCCGCGCACTCCATAGCTATCGTATAACTATAGTATACATACTATTATTCAATTATTGTGACGGTATTTAGCGCGCGGTCCTTAAAAGTCATTCTGTACAAAGAAAGACATTTCAGTTTTCGTTCATCTCAGTTACCTGCTTGACCAATCAGAGCACAACGACTTAACGCAATATAATAATTACGTGAAGAGTTTAACGAGAAATTAAATGAAAAGATGGACCAAGAAATAAGTAAACGACGGTGGAAAAGCAAAAGGCTTAAGCGACACTTTGACAGATATTGGTCTTAACTTAGTTGTGATCAGCAAGTTTTTCTGCGTTGTTTGAGCTGGGTTTGGTGTAAATCAGGATTGTTGTAAAATATGTTCATAGAATTTATCGGAGCATATTGAATGAACGAATGACTTTTTTTATATCGGACAATAGCATCCATAATAATAAAATTACAAATAATGAATATCAATTAAAAATTACATTTGATAAAATAAAATTAAAGCACGATTTTTTTTTCTATTAAAATCTAGGTAGATAAGGCATGAGTTAGTTATATCAAAACGTTACTGAAAACCGATATGGGTTCCATATCGATATCATATCGACACCCTTAACTACGTAGCAGTTATTATAAAAACTGTCAAACCGATGCAAACGCAAAACTGATACTCGGATACAAGTTATGAAAAACCATAACGGTACGACAAAACCGAAACAACGCAAAACTATCCATCCATATCTAAAACTTCACTCTTCTCGTTATATTCGCGTCGTCCCTTTTATACACTAATGCTTAAATAAGAGTAAAAGAGACAAAGCGAATATGATATCGGCTCAGGATATCGGTATCGCTGGTCGGTCGGTGTTTTTCAACTTTCTTATTACAACTCAATAAGGTTTAATTTATTAATAGGCAGATGCGGCCATATTACGACGTTTTAGTTTGGCGGAATTTAGATCACGAGAAGTGTTTTTGCAAAAA
Organism: Pyrausta aurata; assembly: GCA_963584085.1. NCBI lineage: Eukaryota > Metazoa > Arthropoda > Insecta > Lepidoptera > Crambidae > Pyrausta > Pyrausta aurata. The sequence continues at coordinate 5,029,776 of OY757256.1, read as the reverse complement.
TGAATTTAATAACATTGCAGTTATTCATTTCATTCCTTGTTGTGTTGAGTTTAGATTCAAGTTTAGTTAGTTTTGGCGTGTCCTTGACCTTGAGTGGCACGTGCGGCGGTTGATTTGTTTGTTGCTAAGATCTTTTATTGATGCAATTGCAAATTAGTGCAGTATTATTTAACAATTAATTTAATTGAAATTATGCAAAGCACAGCGCAATTTATTTAATTTTTCTGCTTGTCCTAAGCCTAGTAAAAGCATGAAGGAAAATCGTCGTAATTGTGACAATAATAGTAATTTATTTAAGTAAGTACTTATACATCAATCATTCAAAGCGTGCGTTCGGAGTTTAGGAGTAGCAGTGTAGTAGTTTGCGTTTTGTAAGTTTTGAATAACTTATTAGTTAGAAATAACCATAAGTGAAAAGAACCGTTTCATCTGATATCGATATCTGAAAACGGATATTGATATCGATATGCAAACTAAATATCGGTTATATAACGGTTTGCCTAGAAAAACGAAAACGCCCATGCTTAAGGTAGAACATACATTAATGATCTGATTAATGAAAAATATGACTGCCCCATTACCTATAGATTTAATGGAAATCAAAATACTGTTGGTTCCTCCCCCGCAATCTGCATAAGCAAGAAGCCTTTGTACTTTATGCGTTGCAGAAACAGCATTCTAAAGGCTTTATTGAATGTCACTTTTAGTGCCATTAACGCCTTTTGCGTATAGCTGACCCAGAGGGAGCCCGAGTAGAACAACTGGCAGTGTTTGAGGTTAAGACCTCCGTATGTGTTTTTGACATTTAGAATAGATTTGAAATTATTTTAGAGAAGAAGGAATGTCAGAAAAACATTCATAGTCAGATTGATTCACGATTTCCGATTGGCTATCTTGTTTACATTGTTTCTTAATAAAGAGAACAAGAAACATCTTAAGATCAACTCAAAAAAGCAATAAAATTGTTCGGCCTGATACCGCACTAAATGATTTTTTTCTCGATTCCTTGCGGGTAACGGGCCGTAAGGCCCGTCTTAGAATACAAGGTCATTTTACCCCTTCCCGCACTGTTGTTGGCTTTGAGTATATAGCCCCTGGAGATGCCATACACGGGCGACCCCCTCCGGCAAAGTACGTTGGTCAACTGTTCAAACGCGTTATATAAAACTACTTGAAGTCGCTACACCGCCATTTTGCATCGTTCCGTATCGCGTGACGCTTCTCTTGAAAAATGGTACTGCACAAGTATTCTCATGTAAAAGGCGATCTGACAGCTCAAATTCGCAACAAGATCGCGTTTCCTACCATAGTTAAGTATTTTTAGTAACTATTAAATGTGTATTTAAGTACAATTTCCATTTAAAGAAAAAACCGTTGCGATACGTAAACGACAGAAAAATGTAAACATGAATACAGTGGTACGGAGGTGAATCGGTCTTAGTGATGTGACTCAACATAATCATTCACTCACTGGCCTTACTGGAGTTAGTTTTATAATCAGTTTTTTTAATTAGATTTTGAATTAAGTAGTAAGTATAATGTATGTTATATTTAAATCTTGTACGGTAAATAAGAAAAAAATACTTTCTTATCCTCTGGTCATACGATGTTGAAATTTAGTCTGAAAATGAAAAGAATTATTGTTGGCTATAAAAATATTTCGAGGTAAAAGGAATACATTTGGTCCGGGATTATGACTGTATATGTTATATACTATATACAGGGCTACAGGCTTACAGGTTAAGTCGACCTAAATCCTGTAAGACGTGGCAGTTTACGTCATGCCTGACTGATTTGACTATCGAACCCTATATTCAAAACTTTACCGTTAAGTTATCGGACTTTTAATTTATTTTATAAAAACTCCCGATTTTTGTCTATTGCTCTCCTTTTTCGTGTTTTGTCCCTCAACTTTGTATTCTTTTCGCCAATTTTTGCGTAGTATATTAGTTGCTTTATTATTTTTAACACTACATCACAAGTAACTGAACCAACTTGAACCAACATACAAAAATTTAACCAACAATATTGAATACTGCCAGTGCTTCAGCTGCAGCAACAGCTGAAGCAGTTACCCAATCTTCACAATGTGTAATTGTAAGTCTAAGAGCCTTATTGAAATCCTTGAGTGGTTTAAGTATAGATCTGCCAGCTGCTGCATATTTCCTTTAATCACATTAAATTATTGGCTTTTGGGTTCTACCGATATGTACGTACATATCGGTTTTTAACCGACTTAAAAAACAAACATTTATGTTTGGCTTTTTAGTTTTTTTCAAATCGGTTTTTTCATTATTATTTATTATTGTTCCAGGACAACCCTAGTGCAATCCTAATGCAGCCAGTGTAAAACGAAAAATGATTTCTTGAGACAAATATTCGTAGATATGCATTACCTGTGTTATTCTGTCTTAACTTTTTACGTAAATTAACGTTTATAGAATAGAATAATCAAAATGTGTAATTTGAAGCTCATTAGTAAATATATATCATATATTAAGAGGCTTGCAGGCTGAATACATTTACTTTGTTTGCAATTTAAGATCCAATTTTATGTATGTATTCTCGCAAATAAATTTTCTGATTTCTGATTTCGATCTGATTATTCATTTGTTGGGGTTATTTCGCTGTAATGGACAACAATCAATCACCGATCAAGTCACAATGTATCAGGATTACTATTTCTAAAAAATATACACATATTCACAACTTGAATTTATAAAAAATCACATGAAAGAAATTTTCAGCGAGAATCATTCAGTTCATTCAGCAAACTGATCTGACTCATTCTTCGCGTGTCACATCACTATCTTGTTCGTATGTATGCTGCGTAGTTACGTGAAAACTCTGATTGTGTGCGTGTAATGTTTCATGTGTTGAATTTTTTTGTAGTGTGCGTTTATCGCCACAGCAAAATTTGTGTCTGTTGAGTTATTCATCTAATGGTGGTGTGCTGTACGTGTTTACCTCACTCCCCCCTAAAAGTGGTGAAAAAATTTGTTAGACGCGTGTCCGTATTGGCATCTCCAGGGGGCTATATACTCAAAGGTTGTTGGTAATTGAATTGTTTACTTTAGATTAGTTTTGCGTCATAATTATAGCAGAAACGGACGTCAATACGATAATGCATTATTCGAGTGTTTGTTTACGTTTTTACATGGTTTTATCAAAGTTTAATTGTTTAATATTTCTCGGCCAAGATGTATGATGTAGAAATATGTTAAAAGTGAATGTTCTGATACAGAAAAATCAAAGTGGAGAAAGGTGTTTGTGTAAAATAATGAAAAAATCTTTTTTTCTGTGTAGTATGTAAGAAATTATAATTACTGCGTTGTACGCTTTTATTAAAAAACTTCTCTTTGTTTTTTAAATAAATTACACTAAAAATATTATGTCGATAACTTATACTTATTTCCCAATACTAATACTTATTGAAATAAACCAATAATTCGGTGTGATTTCGGGTTATAAGAACTTACATATACCCCGGGCGAAGCCAGCACTATGACCACCAAATCGTCGACTATCGATATTGATAGGTATGTATCAAATTTTTTTCGTTTTCGCTTAGTTACAGCCATTTATATCGGACGATACCTTACCATATTGCCGCGGCGGAGAGTTTAAGCACCAGGCCAATCGGCCAGTTAACGCACCATCTAAACGCCAATTTTGGTTCGCAGTGAACGTGTTAATTTGTTTTGTAAGGTGTTAAATATTTTGTGAGGAGTTTAAGTAACAAAGTAAATAAAATAAGAACTGTAAACAAAACATTGTTTATGTTTGTTTGTAATCATTGATTGCGGGTGCAACATCAAATTATCGCGGTTGCAACCAGTCTAGTTTAATCACTTGAACCAAATATAAAATAAATTTAATTAAAAATACAACAACAAAATTAGTAAACAAACAATATTTATTAATAATTAGTAGACTTTTGGTGTCGCTTATTCTATTTTTTTTTTTAAATACGCCTTGGCATTCCGGAGTAATATGCTGGCCCGGAGGTTTGCTCGATGTAGTAATGAAGTTAAGTTAACTCTCCTTAAAGCATACTGCCTGTTCTTACTTGCAGATTAAATAATTTGGTATTAGAAAAAAGGTAGGCACTGATTAAATATTCTCTTTATTAAGAAACAATGTAAACAAGATAACTAATCGGAAATCGTGAATCAATCTGACTATGAATGTTTTTCTGTCATTCCTTCTTCTCTAAAATAATTTCAAATCTATTCTAAACTAGCTTTTGCCCGCGACTTCGTTCGCGTGGACTTCAGGTTCGTCCCGTCTAGTCTAGAAATAAGTAAGAAATATGGTAACTAAGCACTGCAGAGCCCTAAATTGTAGCCTATATGTTATTCTGATGTATAAGCTATATTGTGGTAAAGTTTCATTCAATTCCATTCAGTAGTTTTTACGTGAAAGAGTAACAAACATCCATACATCCATACATCCATACATCCATACTTACAAACTTTCGCCTTTATAATAGTAGTAGGATGTCAAAAACACATACGGAGGTCTTAACCTCAAACACTGCCAGTTGTTCTACTCGGGCTCCATCTGGGTCAGCTATACGCAAAAGGCGTTAAAGGCACTAAAAGTGACATTCAATAAAGCCTTTAGAATGCTGTTTCTGCAACGCCTAAAGCCTAAAGTACAAAGGCTTCTTGCTTATGCAGATTGCGGGGGAGGAACCAACAATATTTTGATTTCCATTGAATCAATAGGTAATGGGGCAGTCATATTTTTCATTAATCAGATCATTAATGTATGTTCTACCTAGATTTTAATAGAAAAAAAAAATCGTGCTTTAATTTTATTTTATCAAATGTAATTTTTAATTGATATTCATTATTTGTAATTTTATTATTATGGATGCTATTGTCCGATATAAAAAAAGTCATTCGTTCATTCAATATGCTCCGATAAATTCTATGAACATATTTTACAACAATCCTGATTTACACCAAACCCAGCTCAAACAACGTAGAAAAACTTGCTGATCACAACTAAGTTAAGACCAATATCTGTCAAAGTGTCGCTTAAGCCCTTTGCTTTTCCACCGTCGTTTACTTATTTCTTGGTCCATCTTTTCATTTAATTTCTCGTTAAACTCTTCACGTAATTATTATATTGCGTTAAGTCGTTGTGCTCTGATTGGTCAAGCAGGTAACTGAGATGAACGAAAACTGAAATGTCTTTCTTTGTACAGAATGACTTTTAAGGACCGCGCGCTAAATACCGTCACAATAATTGAATAATAGTATGTATACTATAGTTATACGATAGCTATGGAGTGCGCGGGCGCCGAAATACAATAGACGGCATTCTAGAATCCTCAATCATCCATCATAGCCGACTACAAGCCTTCCGCTTATGAAAATAAGAACTACTTTCGCCCGACAGAAATCGCAATAAACACACGCGCCACGTCCTAACATATAAAGGACTGAATTCGACTGGCAAATAATCACTGCAAAAACACAATATTTTGTTTAAAAAAAAGTAAAAAGAACTCTTATGATCATACATACAAATAAATAACATACGATGTGATGCACTGAGAACCCGTGTGCCCAAGTTCCAAGACCACCTAAGTTAGCTTTTGGGCTATCGCGGGTGACAGTCATCATTACCTACAAACACTTGCATAATTTTTTTATACAGATAGACTGACTTCAGTACGTTTTAGATATGAGCACACGCACTGCACTGTCGCGCGCCCGGTCGGTTCTAAGTGGCGCGAATATTCACTATTACCCATTATTTATATTTTAAAAACTTGGTATTTAGTAGAAATTTTATTAGATTATTGAAAAATCTACTGCAATAGAGCGACCCCTAACTAAGAAACGCATTTAATTTGCCTGAGCAATTATTCACGCGCCATAATTAAGTAATAATAAGAATTGTAATATTGTAAAGAAAAATGTTTTGGATAACTTATTAAAGCTACTTATATACGTAAATAAAACCATATTAAAAAACAAAAATGAGCAGAGAATTTTTTCGGTAGAAGTTATAGAGCAAAATGCAAAAAGTTTAATTTTGAGTATCTCGGAAATCGAAAAAATATTGGATTCTTATTCTTACCTATTCTAACCTAAACATACATACGTATACACGAACAATTTCAGACTGAGAATTTTTTCACAGAGAGTTATAAACGATTTCCATGTTTAGGTATAAATACCTAACTTCTCGTAAAAAAAATCATTGGATTATTGCATATCTATAATCTGTATTACTTATTTTCACTATGTGCCAAGTTTCAACGACGGGAGAATTATTCGGATGTCTCCATACAATGAATCTCCTCGTTGATTGGACTACTCCTCCCTAGTGTGACGTCACATGTTTTGCAATTTCACATCGAAAAATTATTAAATTAAAACAGCCGTTCCGAATTTAGTTTTATTTCCATTTTATATTAAGTACTTTTTTTATGAAATCAACATCATATCAAATATTTGAAACAAAGAAGAAGAAACCGTATTGTCCTAAAGATAGAGTTGGAAATATTTTTTAGCTGATAATTAATATTTCAAATTACGTGATTACCACCTCTAGATATAATAGATTTTGAAATGTGATGTCACGAAACTTAGTACCCCTCCCACCCCTTGTCACACTATGTCACACTTTGTCGACCCCCCCCCCCTCCCCCCTTTACGTGTGACGTAGTTTATGGATGACCCCCAGTATTACCTGGGCCTCTATTTTTGAATCACTTGCGTCAAGATGGCGTGTGATATTCAATGTTTAAAGTCGAATTTTGGAATGAAAACCAATTGTAATCTACATAAAAAGGATTTAAAAAATCATTGCTCAATTTTGTGAGTACTCACGTCTAGATTTTGAGTGATTTCCGTTGTTTTTTTTATGTGTTTTCGAACGAAAATCACACGCCATATCCAAGCGAGTGATTCAAAAATAGGGGCCCAGATCTACGGTCAAATCGTTTTAAGAGATAATATTTAAACAGTGTCTTTGTAAACATCATAGAAACAAAACACTGTCATTATTTTTTCGAAAATCGAGATTTCATTTTTATTATTTTCTTTAGCAAAGACAATATCATTTTTTTAAAACAGCACCCTGACAATTTAAAAAGTTATCTACATCATCGGCATCGTCTCTCTCAATTCAATGCCCAAGCTTTCTTTTTCTCTAAGCTTAACCTTAATTATTAAAAAAATAAAATCTGAAAAATATAATTACTTTTGTCTCCAATTTTCTCAAAAACTAGAGGATAAAACCCGAAAAAGTTTTCTACAAAAAATGATTAATTTATTGTGCTGGATCAGCCCTTTAAGGCCGTCTTATTCCGTCAAATTATCTCATAAGCCCCGCCCCCTTGTTAAAAGTGCGGGGCGCTTCCCCCACCAGCACCCCCGCACAAAACTTTTTCTGTCAACTTTGTCTTACAAATCTCGTGTATAATTAAGCCATCTAGTGTTTATTTAAGGAACAAAATTTTCTTGAATAAGATACTTCATGCGCTTTTGTAAGTAACATACCCACGCCATCTAGCGGAACCCCTAAGAACTTTTACAAAATGGTTTCTTTAGTACACCATACATGCTTTTTAGTCTAAACGTTTATCGAAAGAACAAGGAACGCAAAGAGTGGCATTTCATTCTCACACGACTGGTCAGCACTTTATGCCAGCAACCTGTAACCATTATAAAAACAAGAAAGAATATCCGATAACATTTATTATATTCTTTATTGCACTTATAAGATGTACAGAAAATAGGTACAAGAAGTCACAATGTGAACAAAGGTGGGCTTATCCCTAAAAGATACCTCTTCCAGCCAACCCATAGGTGTAGGAAATGTAATGTAATAACATTTAGGTGGTTTATATTAAGATCCTTTTTGTCGACACAGTTATAGTCTCACTACTATCTTCCATCAGTCTTCCAATTGATGATGACTGAAGACCATTACAGATATGGCACTTCAAATTTAGGGTTCCGTACAAACCAGTAGGTATATAAGTCAAAGTTCACCCTTCACGAGAATTTTGTCATGGTTTTTTTTTACACACTGAAATTCATAACATTTCAAATCATCATCATCATTCTCTTGCCCTGTTCCCAGTTTATCTAGGGTCTGCGCAGTATGTTTCACGCTTCCGTTTAACATTACAAATATCTATTCGCCTGCGGCCATCTTGAATTCCGAGTGACGTCAACTGCGATACGCCCCTCCCACTTTAATGGCCCTTGACGACTCCGGTTACAAAAACAAGAGCGATAAGCGAACGCCAAGTGGCATGTGTGCGTAATTTATGTCGATGAGTTCCTCGAAACACAAGCTAGCTCGTTGTATTCAAGTAGAAACAGCTGCGTCTTTGTAATACTTACAATGTTTTGCTCAAGTTACCGGATCGATTTAATTTTGACAGTTTACATTCAAACTCTAAGGTATAGTAAATAAAGCACATTTTTGCTTGACATCAAATTACCCGCCAAAATGTCTGAGTTAAAAAAATTATTAAAAAAAATATTTCTATGGCGGGCGGTCTGCTGTTGCTAATCATGCCTTCCTTGTTTATCTCGCAGTGCTCTGTATCATTCTGACGCTACTTGCGTACGCGGGAACCGTTGACTGCGGCGGGAATTCGATAACACAGAAAAGCGAACATATTATGTCTTGTCCGCAGTTCCGGTTTTTTGACAGCAGACATAATATGTCTGCGCCGCAGGCGAATAGAATGGAAAGCTAAATTAAAGACAAAGGTTTCTTTATCGTTTCAGTAATCCTTTAATAATATCAAAGTTTTTTATTTACTAGTCGTCTCCCGCGACGTCGCCCGCGTATATTTTGGATGTCCCGTGAAATGGTTCAAGTAAATTAATGGTTTAAAGTAATTACTATCGAGGTCACCCACACCACGCTTAAAATACTCGCTTAATATCAGCCTGAACTATAAAAATGACTTGACTATCATGTGTTAGAAAGTAAGAAAATAGTAAGGCAAAAGTAGTTAGTAGTAATCTCTCATTTAGATGCAATACTTTTTTCGGCGAAGTTCACTATCAAATATACTGAGCATTGAACTTGGCTATCATTTTTCACATTGATGTTTTTGTTGGGATATCATAACTTTTTATAGAAATATTTATTTGCTTATTCATAAATCATTAATACATATTTTGTGCAAGCTTCCATCCACTTAATTATAACGGTTTCAGACCCTACAATTAAAAAACTTTCTTTTGTTTTCAGATTTTTTCCTTCGCTTACACATTATTACCTAGCTAGATGCCATATTTCAACTGTCTAGGTTTGTTAATTAGAGCACCGCAACCACACAATTACTTTGATAAACCATATATGGTTTTGCCATGTTTGACTTTTTGTAGTCTAGCTTATAGACCTTTTTTACTATAAAACTGTAATTTGGCATGGGTTTCTTTATATCCTAATCACACCGCCTAAAATATGTATTTTAAAATATTTTTGGGACACCTCCCTACAAGGAATGAATTATGATGAGCATGAGTTCCTACACCGAAAGGGCAACACCAGGGTTTATCTCATGAATCGTGATAGTAAGACAGTTGAAATTTTCAGGAAGGATGTATTCATGTTGCCGTTGAAAAAACAAAAACTTAAAAAACAGTTTTTTTTTCAGGTTGCTCTCATACAACTTATCTACTCTGATAATGATAATAATGAGGGGCTGCCCCATTATTAGGACTTCATATCTTTTGTATGGGACTCCCTGACAACAGATATGATGTTTATGCCATTTTCATAGATAATGGTACGAAACCCTTCGTGACCCCGAAGCGCCATTTCGCGCTAACTACAAGATTAATAGAATTATTATGTGTCACAAACACCAAAGTTGTTTTGGATATTCAGTAACAGCAATTTGAGGAACAACGGTTATAAAAATAAAATTAAGACAGTCTCCACACATTTTCGAAAGAACAAAATTGAAAAAATTATTCAGATTTGACATTTCTGAATGCAAATATAATTGGATTATACTGAGTAATCTCCATGTTCGTCGCTCAAGTCCATGTCACCAAATAAGAGATAGATAGTCAATGCATTATTACTACACGATTCAGAAAATGTGTACGTACGTACGTAAATAACATGGAAACCTGAGTTCCATACACGAAGAGAGCTAGACCGACCTTAACTTAACCTCCAATGTTTGTATTTTGTCACAGGAGTCTAGATGTAAATAAATAAATAAAATTAATATAGACTTATCACCTAATAATTTTCTCCCTCCCTCAAATTCATATAATATTTTCTCGTCTCCAATATACTAGAGTCACCAGGGCACAGCTTTAGCATTTGAGATTACTGCTAAACCTACAGTTATGGTTTAGCTCTGATTTTTCCAAATAGAGAAAATGTTCAAAACTACAATAATTTGACATGAGTGTTTTATGCTTTTTGTTTATATTGTTACTATAGAAACGGATTCATCTCTACGATTGGTACAAAAATATAGTTCATTTATTCACAACAATTATATATGTCGCTACAGCCTTTCTCTTTTTATTTTGCTTAACACGTAGAGGTTGGGGGTTCCATCCTCATGGCATTGAGGAGATTTATCCGCATGGTGATGATGTTTTTGATACTAATTTTCTTTTTGAAATTTATTTTCATTGTTATGTAGTTTTTTTAATAGGATTTGCTACTTTTAAAAAAAACCTAAAAATTTAATTAGTTTTTATTTTTAATTTTTTTTATTTTAAATGTTAAAATGTCCAAAAATTAAAATAAATACTTATTTCGTTTTCTAAAAAATATTGTGACTATGTAGAAAAATATTCATGATACCCCCGATTTGAACTCGCGACCTTTGATTAGTATAAGACTGGTGCTGATCCAACTGAGCGTGACGCGGCGCGGCGAAATTAGCTATTATTAGTTCTTAGGTGTTTTACGTAATTAAGTACGCAAATAAAATTGCAAAAATTTACATAGGTCCAGCGTTCGCAGTGGCGTCAAGGGGAATGAGGAAATGGTATCTCGTGCTTGTCATTTGAATAAAAAGATAGCGCTATTTCTGCTTGCATGTATAGAACAGAGATGACACGACGATCAACTGTTGCGTCAAAGTCGTTGCGCGAATCACCATCGTCACAAGTGTGAGAATCACTAAATCAGTGTTTTATGAATGAAAATGTTAATAAAACTGGAAAAAAACGATTGGACGCCCTAAACATCTTTGGTGTCTAAAGTAATCTTAAAAAGACAATTGGAAGAATTTGCTGCTTGTAAGAAAGAATACAGACTAATGAAAAAAATGGACCTTTCTTTGCCTGAACATAACACCGATAAAAACTAAAAAAAAATCATTTGATTCATAGCTGAGATCTCACTTATGTGGTCAAAATGTATATTCTTATAATCCCCTGTTCCTCACATCTGTGTAGCTTGAGCAAATCAAGATCAAAAAAGTCGAAATAGGTCAAATAAAGTGTTTTTAGATATTTCGTTATTCTGATCTAAATAACAAACATTTTGAAATCATTTTAACATGTATATGTGTAGAATGGAATTACCTACTAAAATATGTGATTTTCATAAATATAAGTCCAATAATTTGAAAACTACATAGAAAATTCGAGAAAAAAGGGGCCCACTTCTGAGGCAATTATTATCGAGCAAAGTAATTACAATCGTGTTTCCAACCACAATCCAGCTTTCTAGTAATCTTCTTCTATAACATATATAGATTCGAGATTTAAATAATTAGTGTTTCCATGTTTAAACTCAATCGAAACATCGTAAAAATGGAATATCTGGGCCTTAAATATTATCACTTAAAACGAGGTGACCTTATATAAGTCTAAAACCTTTATTTATCTATTCAGTGCTGGCTGGATACTGTCATAGTTCAACGCAATCAACGTTGCACAACACTAGGCGAAAAACCCTACAAAACCAGTCTACTCGAAGAAGAAGACTGTCAAAGGCCTCGTTCCGTAATGCGACAACAGCGATAATAGCACTGTAAGCGCGCTTACAAACCGTTCCGAATTGGTGTTAGCGCGCCAACGATAGCTCTCGTGACGTCACTGCCGCCGCCATCTTGCGTTCACAGTGATATCGTTCTGCCGCGATAGCACCGTGAGCGATCTGTCACATTGATGCATTTGACGTTTTATTCCGTTTTGCATTTCGAAAATTTTAATACAAACAAACAGAACCGTTAATTAATTTCATCATCTTGCAGAACTTTGTTGGTTTTAATTAAAGACAAAACTACGTGCAAAGATATTTCAGTAGATATAAGCATGGAACAGTATGACAGAGCATAACAAGGTAAGTTTATTGTTCACAACTTACCCAATACAAGTTTCACAACTTTTTTTAACCCCAGATTTCATAATTTCTCTGCAATTTCAGATTCTGTGTATGTTTAGGAATTAGTAACAGCCTACGATGTGGAAAATAATTCCCTCGACATTCAGTCTTCCTACAGTTGTCCTCAACCAAACGGATTCGGGAAGAAACACTTCGTGAAGAATATGACGGTGACTCAAATTTTATTATAATTTGTACATGGATTTTATTATCTGAAAAGGTTCACTAATTTTAGGTTGGTGAGTCGAAAATAGTTCTCCTGTAGTAGCATAACTGTCGTTTATTTTATCTATCTGATTAGTTGGTATTCTTAATTTCAGTTTTAATACCAGATAGCATCAATAATGAAAATAATGAAGGTAAAGTTTAGCACTATTTTTTGTTAATCTAACTTGTTTGCAAGCTAAGACTCTAGAGTCTGACACAATTTTATTGCATCCAGCCTATCTTTAACTTATTTTCCTATCCCACCTTATCCCAGTTCGTCTTACAATGCCTATATTTCTCATTCCTGTATGTAGTTAATGTCATGTTTATTAATATAAATGTTACTTTTTCTTGTTTACAGAGAACTTGCAATTAGTTACATTATTCATTTGGAGTGATGCATGTATTTTATAATTGAAGACTTTATATGAAGATAAAAAGAACAGTCTAATCAAAAGACACAAAATATAATTTAACGAGATTGCAAAGAAAAATCAGAAAATGAATCCAACCTGCATAATGACTAGAAGTAAACTTTTGTACAAAATTGTATCAGAACTACACTAAACGTCTGACATGTTGTATTTTTTTTGTGATTTTAAAAATGCTAGGTATGTACCTGTCTAAGATTAATATTTTATTGAGACTGCTATAGGTAAACCGCGAAACTGAGACGTCTCTGACGTCACTTATGTTGTATTTTTCTCCCAAATAATGTACTCCATATTTTTATTATGAATTAAATGTTCTTTTTTAGGGTAAAAGAAATATCGTTTAATTCATATCAATGTTATGGAGTACATTATTTCGCAGGGAAATGAAAATAAAGGCGACAAAAGTGACGTCAGAAACGTCTCAGTTTTGCGGTCGACCTATAGTAATTTGTTGATCGATCTCTCTCTCAAAGTCTTGTCATTTGTGAAAGTTTTATTATTATGATTGGAGTAAAAATGTTAAAATTTAGATTATTTTGTCAAGTAAACCTTGGTAGAAAACTAAAATATATCTTTAAGAAGATTAATAAATGTTTAATTTATTTAATGTGAATGAGCTTTTTATTCCTATAACCCACTATCAATCACTTTCACTACGCTATATGCGCCGGCAGAAAAAAACATTTCTCACGTAGGTCCAAGCCGGAGCCATAGAGGTAAAATAAAACAGTTTTATATATTCGCATTTCGCACACATAGGTAATGAAAATGTAAGATTTGATTATTTTTCAAGTGTTCTCTAGATTTTCTACTACAAAATCTTCATCTTCCGAAGACGATGATGACTGACTGTCATAAACATCATCACTGTTTAATTAATACAGTAATTAATTGATATCCTTAATAACTTTGTTTTTAACAAGGTTTTTGCGAAACAAAATCGCTCCCTGTGTGTGTGATCTTAGCATAGATGGTTTAGAAGTGTGTAACTCCGGAGTGACTCGAATGGAAAGAGTGATTCCCTGCCAAAGAATTGAATACTAAACAACTCCCATGCTTGCCACACACATCTTTGATTCCACACATCCCAACTCAACCTTAACTCATAGTGATAAGGATTGATTTAAGAATGATTCGAAAAGATGTGAAATGAGACGGCAAGTGAAATGTCTAAAAGAAAGAAAGGAGATAAAAGGTTACGCCAGCATTGGCGCATGCGTATTGAGTCCGTACGACTTTATGACAGGTTACTTGGTACAGGAAAATGTCCCATAAAAATATGACGTTAGAGCATAAAATCGAAAAAAATACTCGGATGAATTTCGTTTATTTACAACTTAACGTAGTAAATTACGATTGTTTATAACTATTACAAGTACCAATAAAAACATTATATTTTAATGGAAAGATGCGATTTAGCTCAATACGCCTTTAGTTATTCCAATCAATCTACCATTAAAGTCAATTTAGAGTTATGAGTAAAATACTATCCTAACAATCACGGATGTGTTTGGGAGTTGAAGAGTTGAAGGAGTGAAGTAGTTCTTTTGAAGGAAAGAGTTATAACTCCTTGATCCGGGTAAAGATGTGTTCTGCACATCTAAAGATGGTATTATGACAGCCAGCTGATGATGACAGCTTGTGATGCTCGATTAGCCACCAATAGGCCGTTCCGAAATGAAATCGCGTCAACAGCGCTGTGAGCATGCTAATCAAATCTGAACGGCTTTTGTCGCTCACAGCGCTCACACTGATATTGGCGCATTTCGGAACGAAGCCAAAGTGTCGTCTGTCTGACTGAAGTGTTCTGCTGTCAGCAAGCAAATTATCCCAACCATTACATGATGCTGTTTTAAACAAAACTAAACCCTGACTGAAGAATTATGATGATGAATACTAATTCACACGGCACATGCACTAAACAATGTCAACAAGACAAAAAATATGGGTAAAAAATCTTAGAAAATATAGCAACATTGAAGATTTGGCAGGAAGGATTCGTCCAAAGCTGTAAAATTTAATAAAAAAAAAACAAACCATTCAAAAAATGTGTCAAATCGTCATGATCTTAGAACAACGACGTATTTGACAAAAATCCAAAAATCGTTTTATTGCATTTTTGGTATATAAACACCGAAAATTTTATTACCAATTAAGAAAAAAAATATTTTTCTTAATAGATCCGGAGTTACGCAGTAGGTACAATGACGTTTCTGATAAATGTCCGTAGTAATAGGACGTATGTACGCATACGTCACGTTTGCGTCCGACGGATCCGCGCAAGTGACATTGTTCGTTGGACTAGCCTGCAAAGTACCAGGAACTCCAAGAATTGACTCCAAATTAATTAAATGTGTTTTACACACATTTAAAAGACAAAAATGTTAAAAACAAATTCAGCAGTCGGTTTTGATCATACGTCACTTTTCTATGGCATAAGAATAAATTGATTAAAAGATAACAAGTTTTGCTTTAACGCAATATAAGTACTTAATATAGCTTTTGTTATTGTTTTTTTATTTATTTTAAAAATAAAAATAAACGTGTCATATGTAGCCATATTGCATTTTTCTGTGTACTTGACGCTGGCGGATAATCACATACGACGATATACTGTGGATATGTTATCGTATTTTAGTGTCGTAAATGCACTTGCATCCATGTTCTTCGAGCACTGAATAACTTACGACATTGTACCTTTGAAAAAAATGGCAGTGTTTAAATATTTTTACCAAAATTTATTTTAATTGTAATGTTATGGCATATTTAAAGTTACTTTACTAGTTAAAATAATATTTTTTTGACTATTTGACTCGTAAAAAAAAGTTTTCGGTAATGTATTTGCTAACCAACTCTGCAAGGTGAACACCGAAATATAAAATAAATATTTAAATTTTATGTCTGATGAAAATAGCTTTTATGTTTTCTTTGTTTTTGTAAGGATGTCTACTCTCATTTTCATGATTTGTTTTGTACTGAACATATCCAGTAGTTCGTGATAATAGTAACACATCGTCAGTTCACACGTCGTCAACGGGAAATAACCTAATGTCATAAGAATCTATTCATTTTATAAAAGATTATTGCATAAATAATGTTGTACAAGGGTGAACCTAATGCTAAAAGCATTCTCTTTCAGTCAAACCTTTAGGCCAATTTAATCTAGATTAAAGTTTCTCTCTCTTATCAGGTAATGTAATAGAAAATAAATTAATATCATCGATACAAATGAAGGTACATTTTTTCCTGGAAAATGTTGTTATTATGTAAGAAAAATAAGTGTGCTTATAAAATTTGTAAATGTACCCTTGGTTTCTTAAGGATTCCTTCCTCAGACCCAGACTTAATTACCATGGGGTCGCATCGCAAGCAAAGGAAGTAGGTATGCCGTCGTTATTGAGTCAACTATTACATAAGGACCAGATAGTGTTATGGCAAGAAATAATAGATTTTCTGTAAATAAAAAAAACTCCAAATTATATTCCCAGCTACTGCAAACGCTTTCAAAACAAATATAGTACCTATTTGTCCAAACGCCAAGATTTTTCTCATTTTGAAACTGGATTGATGACTGATAGCTAATTAGTTACCAACTCTGTTTTGTAACCTCCATCTTGGTAAAACACCGGTTGTTTTCAGTTATTATAACTTATTTTCTAATGGTTAGCGATCTAAACATTCGTTTAGATCTTTATTGTATATTTGATATTTTATATGGTTGTCGTAATAAGATCATAGAGGCTTATTATAAGTTTAATGCCTTTATATGCTTAAAAAGCCTATTGATAGTTACGAGAACTATTTTTTTTTGGACACCCTGTAAGTTTTCAAAATTATCTTAGTCTTACTCTTCATAATATGCCGTACCTACCACTACATGATTTTTATGTTGTAAGTAAGTGAGAAAATTTTAAACATCTTTAAGATTTTACCAAAGCTTTTGATTCAAGGGATCACCCTGTGAACAAAGTGTATCATCACTTTTATCAGGTTATTGGAACGGAGACTTTCCGTTAAGACAATTGTGATTTTTTTCTTAAAGTAGTAAGTTAACCTATACCTACTTATACATATACTAAAGCTGAAAAGTTTGTTTGAAAGCACTAATCTTAGGAAATACTTGTCAAATGAGAAAAAGTTTTATTGTGTTAGATACCCTATTTATAGAGAAAGCCACGATATCACGATATTACGGGATGTAAGGAAGTGAAATTGAAAAGCGTGAACGTAGAAGCGTTGGACCGCTGTAAAATATAATTGAACCATTTAGTTATTAAAATTGTTCCGCCACTGATTCAACTTTCTGCACTCCCAGATGGATGATTGGTTGAGAATGCCCTAAGGCATTAAATCCGCCAATTGTACAATTCACAGTCCTACAAAAAATTAATAAATAAATACATTATAACGGTAAATGTTTTACTAAAATCATAAATAAATAAGACTTAGAAATCCATTGACTTAACCTGTTTGTCTAGCTGTAGTATGGCCTAAAATCATTGTTGAATAGTACTGTAATTATCTGAAACTACTAAAATGCAAAATACATTAATAAAAAAATAGTTTCCGAGTTTTATTTATAAAATAACAGTTAATATTATTCAAATACGACAAAATATTTAATGCAAAGTCCATAGAAAATAGTCGTTTTGTATCATCTGACATTAGAATATCCGCAGAAAAACGTCGTATCTTACCATGAGTCGCATTTTTATCCGAAGTAAAATGACGTATGTGATTTATCTCAAAAACCAGCAAATATAGGTTTTTGATACCTATTCCCTACTATAAAAGACCTTTTACAATTGACACATGCAAATTTGTATTGCCCTAGGTTATATGCAAAAAAAGTTATATAAAAATAACCGTTCCAAATATTTCAAATGGCCGCCCTGTAAAGTTTGACGAAATGCACATACGCCATTGTTCTACGATCACGACGAAATGGTGTCAAACGAAAAGTTTCAGTTTTCTCGTTTTTTTACTTTCTAAAGAAGAATATTAATAAATACCTACAGGAAATAATAAAAATACGTCAAAATTAACTAAAATTTAAAATAAATATAAGTGTATTGTACGGTTGCATGCGGGCTTACTTTTCTAACATACAATTATTAAAGAAAAAATGAGCAGTCCTGTAAAGAAAAAAATTAAACTTGTAAATACTAACGACAATAGCAACAAACGAATGTCCGAAAACGTAGAAGAACCTTCCAAACGACAGAGGACTGATAGAATGATTAATGAGGAAGATATACAAGCTAAAAAAAGAAGGAACTTTATTAAAGCATGTGAATTAGTGTCGTACAAAGCCTATTATGACCACCACTCTCGATTCCAGTTGATATATTTGCCGCCTTGTGCTGAGCAAACTGCTTGCAGACACTTGTATCACAAAATTGCAGTAAGCATATTATTAAACTACTATACCTGTTTTGACATACCTTACTCTGTGTAAAATCAATCTACAATACTTTATTTATGATTCTATGTAAACCATGAAATCTTTGTAACATCACCTTTGTGGTTTTCAAATCCCAATTCATTTTACTCAATATTTTTATGATGAAGTAAATGGTCCTTCTTGATATTTGGGAATATAGAGAGATCATTTAATTCATAAGAATTGTATGGTAAAAAGACAAAAAAGTGACGCCAGAAAGGGCTCAATTAAGCCATCAAACTATAGCAAATATTCACACATCTCTTAATACAGATTGGTTATTATTATTATTACTACCTTGGAGTAACCTTACTCGTAAATCTGTAATAGCAAATAATATTCTGATATAACATAAAGGTGATTATTTAATAAAGTGTTATTATTTATTATGTTTAGATAGCTGTGTTTATTACTTACCTTGTACTTTTCAGAAATATAATAAAACTATGCCATCATATGCAGAGGAGTCATTCAATATTGAAATGACAGCTCACATGTGGCATGAAGCATTAGAAGTTTGCAGACTGTGCATCACACCAAACCAACACTTACCTGCAAACATCTTGAAAGATATAGTTGAAATGATGATGGTAAGATAAATCATTTCTGTATTCCATATATTTTTATGTGATTGTATCTCACACTGTTTTATTCATCCTTACAGAATGCACATAATGATGAACAAGCCGAGTACTCAACTGATTACCTAATAGACAAATGTCAACAAGTGCTAGAGTTAAACTTCAGCTATCATCCACCCTGTGCTGATACAAGTCTCAGAAAATGCTATAGTGAATTCTTGACTTCACCAATGGACTTGAAAGCAAAAACTTTTACAAATAGAACAGAGTTCGGCAGTGACAAAGGAATCCTTAAATATTGCTTTAATAGACTTGAACATGAGATAAGCTTGCACAGCAAAGACGATCCACTGGTTGATAAATATGAACATATTCCTGAAGATATGAAACAGGGTCTTATGGGCTTGAACTGGCAAAAAGAGAAATTTGAGATTTTTGAGCTACTAGAAAGATCAGAGAGAATCAAAAGACTTATAGCTGTTCTAGATAGTATCATTGAGTTACTGCAATGTGATTTAGCTATATGGCAAAAAAGGTTAGTTAAAACTATGGCAAGGCAACTTAAGACCAGAGGGCCTATTGAGTGGGTGGATTGAGTTTTCCACTTAAGTTTGATTGCAAGTGTGTAGGAATTTTGTATGGAAAGGTAACAGTGTCACCTACCTCAAATTTATCTTTCCCATACAAAATATTTCAAATTTTCTAACATGCTCGATGCTCGCAATCCAATATTAGGAGAAACATTCAAACTAGACCCTCAGTTTGCAACTTCTGTGAAGGTTTTTTTATAGTATGATAACTTATTACTGCCAAATTTTCAGTACATCTAAGTAGTAGTATGTATCTTTTCTTATAATTATGTAAATTATATTACAGGTATACAACCAACACAGGCAGCCACATTATGCGATCACATAAGCCTCTTATGGCAAGTCTGCTATGGTCAAATAATGTTCTCTACACAGGCATGGTTAATAATGACTGCCGGCAAATGTTAAGACTCTTTATTTATATGATACATTTGCAGTATCCAGAAGATCACATAAAAACTATGGTTGTAAGTAATTAATGACATTTTAATCTGATCAAATAATTATTTCAAGTTCATCAAATACTCTTTTTTTAAGTATTCTTAATAAAGAGTTGAGTAAATATTGTTAAAACTACACAAAGTAAATAAATAATTTATTTTTATTCATTTAATAATTCAAAACTTTTTACCTTTAATGGATATTATATTTTCTTACTTACTTCTTTGTTTTTGTTTTAGGCATGGCTCAACACAGTGATCCAAACATTTTATATTTGTGAAAATAACTCTAACAAAGACTATCCTAATACAGGCAAATATAGCAACGCTTTTGCAAATTCATTTTATAAAATCATTGCAGGTATTTTCTAATTTTGAGTCTTCTAATGAAGTTAGTGCCTTTATAGTAACAATAAATAAAATTAGTTTCTCTGTTCCAGAAATGCCTCATGAAACAGTAATCAAAGTGATAGAAAGGATAAAACCAGATTATATGCAATGCTTAGTAGGATCACTTCATGTCAGGCAACTTCTAGAAACACAAGAAGAAAATCCCATTAAAGTATTTACAGAGTTTTTGAAAAGCTCTCAGTGGAAAAAGTTTCCTGAAAACACAAGCAAAATAAAAATTTACAAAAAAACCACCTACAGTGCAACAAGCTTAATGAGACATTTGAAAAAAAGGTTTGGTTACTTAAATGCAACACTTGATGTTGAAATGGACAATGATTTATACTTTAGATTTGATCCACTCTCCATGACCAAAAATTCAGAAACATCGTTAAATCATGTTCTTCATACATTGTATGTTACTCTGGAGGCATACTTAGATGCCTACAGTGTTCAGTACATTCAAGAAACATTAGATAATCTAAATGAAAACTTGCAAAATGGTGATGTGTCAAGTGATCTAGGTCAACATATGGTTTTACCAGACCAGACATCTGTTACAGTATGTTCTTATACTGTAACAGAAGATTTTATCAAAAACTATCGATCTATCTACCAGCTACTGAAAGAACTCATGTTAACAATTCAAGATTTAAAAAACAGTAAGAGTCTGCCTAACATATTCAGAGTATTTGAAGAAATTGGTTTGTTGGGTATTTGAACTGTTTTTATTTTTGCAATACAAATTTGTTTGACTAAGCTATTATTTATTACATTCTCAGTTGCACAATAGGTATTTGTTTTGTATGATTGTAATTTTTAGGGGCCTTAAACTTAATTATGTTAACCTTTAAATGTCATTATCATCACAAGATACATGTTATAATAATGAATGATCATAGTTATTTAAAAACAAATTGTGTGAGAATCATCTTTTCCAAACACAGTACAAGATCAGACCCACATTTTAATTCGGTTTTACTAATGTCAGAGTACTTCCTTGTGCCTGCCAGCAATGCCAGCATACTACAGCACAGCCCACCTATGTAACAGATCTATGCTTGGTTTATTTTATATGTTTGCCTTGCCTTTAGTTAGATTGTTGACTTCATAATAAATAAAACACTTTTTATTCTTCTAAGGTTTCATTTTATTTCTGGCCTTGAACTAAACTTCTATTTGTATAAAATTAAACAAACTCAAATGTCTATTGGTACATTTATTCAATACATTGCATAATAATATTTAGTAGGGTTTAGTTAAGCTATTTGCATAATCTGACTAATATTTAGGAAAATAGTGGCCTCTAGCCTTTTTAGTTCGCTTTGCTTTTTCTATATCTACATTCGGGTACTCTGCTTTTAATTTTTCCATATCCATATCAGGAAACCTTTTGAGTAACATCTGAACGTGATTGTAATCTCTGTTGCGAGCTTTCCTTTTCTCATTATATTGCTTTTCATTGTACAATCTTAAAAATTTCTTCACTGCTATACTATTTATGTAACCATTTTCTAGATAGGTCCTTACCCACCTACTATTCATGAACTGTGGTATAGCATACTCTTTCTTTTCATACTTTTCTGGAAGACCCACCAAACTAATGACATCTTCCACTGGTCGCTCACCTGTTTCCCCAGTCTCTAACTTATAGTAAGCAACATTGCGTTCTTTTATTACTGTTTCGATGTTATTCATAGACTCTTGAACTTTATCAATTCTTTCAGGATTAGGGAACAATCTAACCTTTTCTTTGCACTCATGTTCCATTGTATACAACATGTTTCGCTCCTTTAACAGAACATACCATAACTTGTGTAAATCCATATTTGACTTAATTCTTAGTTCATCTAATTTCCATGATCTTCCAACTCTTATGTTGGTTTCATTCCAATTTTTTTTGTCGTCAAAGAATTCCATTAAATCTTGCGCCGCATGTGTTGTGTGAAAATCTTTTTTTACGGATATAGTTGTAGCGCCAAGTACAGCATTTTGAGAGCGGTGACACAAGGTTATTGCGTTCCTGAAGAATGCGTTGAATAATTTGTTCATTTTAGTTTTTATTTCTTTTAGTTCAGATAACAAAGCCCAAATCAAAGCAAATAAATGGCACCAGAAGAAGAAAGCTAAGTGTAAAGCACAGATTAGTAAGAGTATATAAAGACAGATGACTTTGACAGCACCTGTCATGTTTTTTTTTCCAGTTTTCTAAGGAAGGATTGATTAGGGATGCGTTCCACTTGCATCCGAAACGAAAATGACCGTCACACCCGCGAAGGCTTACTTAGACGTTCCACTTGACCCCGACCGCAGCGCAGTCGGTGGACATTGTCATTGCTCGTGAAAGGGCTTTGGAATTTGTACTATTACATTGACTACCTACTTATTGAGCTGAGCGTGGCTCACTAGTTTTTTTTATTTTTTACAAAATGCGTCCATATTGCGTCCAGCTTGTGTGCATGCGAGGTCATTTCAGCTTTGAGAAGCTCTAGGAAAATTATAACAGATTAGTAAGAGTCTATAAATAATACATAACATAGATAGATTACAAACGACAACCATCTACAATAGTGTTCCTTAATTCCTTTAGCATACATTATAGTGCTAGACTTACAAAAACACAAAAAGCGTTTTGTTCTATCACTATATTTTGTGGTGACTATTTAGTTCGATGGATTTTAACTTTGATAAAAAATGCTTTAAACGTTGAAAATCATTCCCATAACAGCAAAATTGATTGTTTGACGATTTATTATAAATACATAAAATAAAATAAATATGTCAGATCGATCAGTGGATCTTCTACGTAAGTCAAAGTAAGAAAGTTGCAACCAAACGCAATTTTGTAAATGTCGCGCAGTGGTGTTTGCGTTGAACTCGCTTGGAAAATGCAAACAAAGTACTAAAGAATCAACGAAAATTAGTACTATTTGATGCATTAAAACCCTGTTTCAAAGTGCTTCTTTATTTGGTGTCGTTCCTTGGTTTCCGTGCTTAAATCATTATTACTTGAATAGTGGAATTTGTAACCTACGAGGAATTTTCATCCGTACTCAGAAGGTAAGAAAAGACGGTATGCTGTACCTATTTGTATTACAATACGTTTACAAATTATGAAGATACCTTTTGCTCCTCGATCTGACTTAATTAACACATCTTTGCTGTGAACTTGTTAACATTCTAAAAGCTTTTCATCTTGCCAGCTATTGTTTGTTTGATAGCTTTGCCTTTTGTTTGGATAAGTATTGTGCCTGTTTGTTTATTTAGAAACACATTGTATATTTATTCTAAAAAAATATTTGGTATAATTTCTACTTATTAAGATTGTATTTTAAATAAATTGTAGAAAACAATGTCACCAATCTATAGAAAGTTAAATTTACACATATTCAAATAGTTTTATTTTTACAAAAGTATTGCAAATAAGTGATGTCATCAATAATTTTATAATTCTGTTCATAATATTTATTCTAAACAATATTTTTACTTCCTTGTATCTGCTACTGTTGCTTCACTGGTAAGTGTTTACCCGTTGCCAATCTTTTTGCATGACCTAAAGGTTTGACTGGCAAAGAATCCTTTTAGCATTAAGTCCACCTATGTACACAAAATTTGTGCAAGTACCATCAGTCTTTAAATAAATAAGTGGTGATATGAGAAAAAAATATCAGAACATCATAATTATAACTTAAATTAATGTAATAAAAGTAAACAACAGAAATATTAATTTAAATATCTGTTTTATAAGTAATTTAATTTTCATAGGGTATTTGTCTATTTTCCAAATCATGTTTAAAATGAACTATTAATCAATTATTATTATGAAGAAATATTTGCTTGAATAATAACAGCAGAATAATTATAAAACACAAAAAAAACTCATTTAAATAAATTTCTGTCGCATGAAACACCTATAGTTGTCATGTGGTCTGCATGATGTCATGTTTCTGAAACAGTATAAAATTCTTTGCGAGTGGCAGGAAAGAACTTGATACATTTGACATGCTTGATTGAAAAACGTGACAATCACACCTTGTGATTGGCGCTTCCAATTGATTGTAGATTAACTTGCGACATAATGGATGAAAAAAATGTTAAAAAAATGGAACAGATAAGAAACACTGCACTAGTGTATTTTTAAAAATAAGCAGGCAGTTAACAATGTAAGCTGGCAATTTATTGTATTGTAATTGTTTTGTGTCCTCATAATGTAATTTTAAATCCCCACGATCGGATGCTGGTGGTAGCGTAAACAAAAGAATGTTGATACACATCCATGAGGGAATTAGTATAATTTTCTGTATGACATATAAATAATATAATAAGCAATATAAATTGCGTGTAGTTTGTTTACGTGTATGTGTGTTACTACATTAATTTTATTATTTTCTTAATATAAATTGCACTTGTAAAAAGCTACTGTGTCAGACATGGAAACGAACCCCGTGTTTTACGCTATCCGGACGCATGACTATACCACTCAGCCACGGACTCATTGGCAAACCTGTTGAATTTTGCAAGTGCTTTCTTTAACGCGTAAGCTGCGTGACCTCATCAATGTTGCGAGATTGCTCTTACAATTTTTACAAGTGCAGTAGGCTGCGTGACCTTATCAATTTTGCGAGATTGCTCTCCCAATTTTTTCAAGTGCAATTTATAAAGTTTGTATAGTGCCAAAACACTATATGTATAAGAATAAAAATTTAATGATTATATTCTTTCTTTCAAATCATAGTTATGTACCATCAGTTTCGTTGGTTCCTCGGCGACGCATATTAGGGTATCCCATAAAGTTACGCTAACATAATGAGGTGACGAAATGCGGTAATTAAGAAACGGGGTTCCATAGTGCTCGCCTACTCGTAATTTGTTACCGACATTTACCGAGTTGCGCTCGTTACGGCACCGCTCCCTAAACTGTGTAATGTCTCAATTGCCCGCTTTTCTCACGACGACGCCCTAAACATTATACTTTATGGCACGCTCATGCCGCCGAAAGACGTGCTTTTTGATTCTTTGTTTATGTTGCGGAATATCGTTACGCAAACGATCCGGGTTGGGGGAAATTAATTTGTGGATCTGTTATTACTACAGGTAAAGCAAGTACCTCTATTTGCCCTACCTACTTTTATTCATCTTCTGTTTTAGAATTTTGCTTTCTTCATTTTATGTGAAAAATAGGTTTGGTTACCGTCTTTTGGTTTACTCGAACTGAGGGGTAATGTGTAAAGCAATCGTATTCATTTGAAGGTTAAAAACGTACGATATGATTCGTCAGACTTTTTGTTCTTTGCCGTTTGACAGATCATAATTAGTTTGTTTGATATTTTTGTTATATTGATTACCGTCTTATTTATGTATGTACCTTCACATCTAATGACCCAGCGCATGGGCTTATCATAACATTTGAGTAGAGAATGACGAAAGATCACTTACGCGTACTAATCTCCTATGTTAAGCTATTATTGTAACATTTTTGTACCGAATTGCGTCACGATCCAAATAGTCATTATCATTACTCATCTAGGAACAAAGATCACATAGTAGAAACGATAAATGAATTATGAATGACAGTACTGACGATTACAAATTCGTGTCTCGATCCGTGTTCAATTTATTACTTGCATTCATAATTTACGACCGGGAGCTAGCTTTGAATTGGCGTCACGTCACGTCCATGTGACTATTACCTACTCGATAGCACTTGACCAGCACATGCATAAGTGCAGCTTGATCATCATGGCGCTAAATTGGGGACTTTAATATGTCGCTTTGATGTAAAACGCTGATCAAGGCATATGGCCAATTACAACATCGAATAAAAGTTAATTTCAAAAAAGCTTTGACAACATACGCACATACGTGATGAGATGCAATGATAAATTAATTTTACTGCATTTGTATGTATGTTAGTTACCTATATCTTGCGTGACAACATTTAATAATAGGTTCATGGGCAACCTAAGCGTTTCAAATTGGATGCGCTATGTATTCCTTATCACAATAGTGATTCTTGGTTCGAGTTCTAGGCCTAAATCAAGAGCGCTTTGTTTCGGCAGATCGCATTATCTCGCGAGCTTGTCAGTCACACTCGAGCCGGCCTCGACGTCCATCTGTAGCGGTCAGGGAATTCTGCTCCATAATACAATAGCACATCCGTTGTAATAAGGTCCGCCACTCTCAGTAATCGTTTTGTTGAGCTTTGTAAATTAGAAACGGATGTTCGGAATTTGTCTTTTGGAAATTGAAATTAGCATTTTGGTACGACTGTAAATGCTCAAGTCTGACAGTGGTCATTCTTTATGTTCTATCTACAAGAACACATCTTCACCCCTTATTTTCTTGATCACCTAGTTATCTTTAGTATGCTAGGTACCTATTTCTAAAGCAATCCATAAATCCTTCGATAGCTTGCTTAGTTATTATCTTAACGGAAGAATTTGTTGGCAAGAATGAACGGGATGGGATACATGCAAATATAATAATTATTCGTGACGATCAAATCGGGGCACGCTTTGTTCCTGCTAGAACGTTTTTAGGGTTCCGTAGCCGAATGGCAAAAACGGAACCCTTATAGTTTCGTCAAGTCTGTCTGTCTGTCTGTCTGTCTGTCTGTCTGTCTGTCTGTCTGTCCGTATGTCACAGCCACTTTATTCGAAAACTATTAGCATCACAGAGCTGAAACTTGGTAAATAGATGTATCTTGTGCACCGCTTTCCGATTCATGTAATAAAAGTTAAAAAAAATGATATTTAAGGGGGGCTCCCATACATGAAACTAAAACCTAAAAAAAAATTACCCAAACCTATACTTGTGGGGTGTCTATGGATAGGTCTTTAAAAATGACATTGAGGTTTCTTAAACCATTTTTTCTAAAAGTCTAACGTTTGAGATATAGACGCTTCCAAAGTGGTAAAATGGGCGTCCCCCCCCCCCCCATCTAACTTTTGAACTAAGGTAGTGAAAATATTGGAAAAAATATATAATGTAGATCTCAACAAAAACTTTCAACGAAAATTGGTTTGAGCGAAATCGCAAGTAGTTTTTGATATATAGAACATTTTTATCAACCGCAAATATAACTTTGTCTTTCATACAAACACTATGAAAAACAAAGTTATATTTGCGGTCAACAAAATATCGATTTTAGTGGAAGTAAGAATCCCTAATTCAGTATAAGCTGGCACGGAACCCTCAGTGCGCGAGTCCGACTCGCACTTGGCCGGTTTTTTTTTATCTTGCACGGCTGTCGCCCGCATTCGACCGTCCCGTACAGTAAAGCAACGCTTGCCACTTCGATCAAAGTCTATGCCATAAATAGAGGTTTTATTAAAGTTTTTCAGAATTTTTTGCTACAGAAAGAGCATTTTGTTAGATGAAATACCCGGCATGCCAGTGGATTAAATCTGACTTTCCAAATGGGTTTGATTCTATCCACCTCTTTTTTCGACCAACAAATATGTACGTTGTCTAATACTACCATTGCTTTGTGTTCCAAGTTTGTGTTTGATTGCCAATTAATCGATATAAAATAATATTTCTTCTAGTTATGTTTTACTACTTAATCG
The DNA here is from genome assembly GCA_963584085.1 of Pyrausta aurata. NCBI lineage: Eukaryota > Metazoa > Arthropoda > Insecta > Lepidoptera > Crambidae > Pyrausta > Pyrausta aurata. The sequence continues at coordinate 5,001,766 of OY757256.1, read as the reverse complement.
CTATCAACATTAACTGTTTCTCATATTTAATGAAGGGAAATTGGGTAATTCCATAGATATTCTAAAATAAATTGAAATAGAAAACCATTTACTTAAACATATTCCCTGAATCTTGAGTGGCGTTATTCAAAGGGCCTAAGATCAAAGCTATTGGAGCGAATAAATAAAAAAGAGATTGGTACCTATTTCTTTGTGTTTGCAAGGGGCTACTTTCCATTTGACTTGCGATTTATTTTTCGAATCCAATTCGTTATGCAAACATAAGCTGTGAATTTTTATAAATTTAAAAACTGACGTGCCTACGAAGTAAATCGAGCAGAAAGGATGGGTTAAAAGGATTAATCTAGGATCATACATAGTCAAAGCCGTTGGTCCTAAAAGCTGATACTTTGCCGGAATGGGGTCAACTGTCTCCAGTGAGCCCTGTGATTAAGTCATCAGTGGCAAATCATCCGCATAATGCCGCTCACTCCGGTAATGCACGTCTGTTTCTGTCAGAAAACCAAGTACTGGCAACCCCCGTAAGTGCCACCATTTGCATATTTGACGGTTACAGGTGTTCTCGGCCTAATCATAATCATAATAATCATAATCATAATTTATTTGCAAGAATACAGTACATGTCAAGGTGGTAAAAATAAAATAAGTTCAGTGCATTCGGCCAAAAATAATAGCATGCAAATATTAATTGAGTGCTGTCAAAGCTAAATTAAAATATTATTTTACATGTCTAAATTACTATAAATTACAAAATTATGATATGGCATGTCATTATTATATTATTTTATACAATTTTCATTACAGTCAAGAAATTCCTTAACACTATAGAAACAATGTTGCAATAGCCAGTTGGTCAATCTGCATTTAAACGATTTTTGGCTTCCAATAGACTTAATATCATCAGGAAGACTATTGTACAAAACAATTCCCATATTATATACATTTTTCTTATAAATTTGTTTGTAGCAAGAAGGTTGGTACAACCGGTCCATGACCCTTGCACGAGTCGGACGCGGATTAACGTCTGATCGTTTTTTCCAATATTCCGGATGTTCCTCGTTGTTAACTTTGCGTAGATAAATCGATTATGTAATGTTTGCAGTGTTTTGCAAACATAATGGTCTTTGGCTGCTCGGTGTTTCACATAACCTCATCATTTTTTTTTACAAAGCCAAACAACTTCCGGATTAAAAAAAATAAAATAAGTACAAAACTACCAATAGTTATGACAAAGACATACTAAAAGCAAGCGCCATCCTTTATTGTTCATATCTAAAACAATGACTGCTCGTAATCACCTGCATCAAAATGACGTATGCGTGGTATACTAGCATCATTGTAGCTTTATGTTCGCCTCCCGTAGCCTTTTATTCTGGGGAGGTCACATGTTATCTAAAACAGCTGTCGAGCGCACACGGCCTACAATGGACTCGTTTGTGTCCGTATTTATATTGTTTGTAATTTAAAATATCGGGTGTGTAGGCACGAGCGGCGGTTTATTTTCTACCTCAATTGTGGAGTTATCCGAGGTGTATTGTTGCGTTGATTAGATCAGGGAAGCTTTGTTCCGCAGAGAATGGTCGGCTTCCCGCCCGCTATCGTCTGTCCGCCGCACGCGACCTGTTCACGAGTTTGCGGCTACCTTACCTACTACACCTATATATACCTGTTTCAGTTCCCCATCCGACCACAGCATACGTTAATGTCCACAAACAACAAGATAACCAACGCGAATAAGATTGTACTCGCCAGGTGTTTGTCAAAGATTAAAATCAGATGCAGCTTTGTGCGTCCTGTAAGCTGAAATGCTTGCCGCTGCGGTTCGCTTTACAGCGTTGGAGTTTTCAGAATAAACGTAGTGTTGAAACTATTCGTGATTTTTAAAATGTAACACCAAAGAGCCTAAATGTATAATAAATAAAAATGTTTAGGTGTAAAAATATGCCTTGAAAAATCAATTACTTATTGATGATTCCATCCCTGATATTGTATTCTTGGGTATTACCGTGACTTGGCGTAGTTCGACCGACTATTAGTTTCAACTCTGTCATTTTTTGATATCCCAAGGGTTACTCTGTATTCATGTATCATTTCCGGAAATGTATCCAATCCATTCAGAATGATCTTAGGTAAATAAATTGCCCTTTAAAGCCATATCCCGAGTATCTTCGTTACGTGGAGAATTCTCCTGGTACATTTCATTTTTTTTTATTTATTACGTAGACAGAGTTTCTCCACATTAACTCGTAAGGATATATGATCCACAATAGAACAGCGAAAGGTACCTATTGTCAAGCTGAATTCTATAGTTTTGCTATCATGTTTTCCGATAAGACTTAGAAGCACTCGAAGATACTCGAGGAAAAAAGCTCCGAAAATTGAGGGTAAGTCTGAAAAGGCGCTAACAATACGCTAATGGCTTATGTTTGCGATGACTGTCCCTCTCAGCCAACAGGCTCTATTATCACGGCCCGGCCCCTGTGCGCTGAATTGGCTAAATGTTTTGTGCCTCTGAAAAGATTCAAGATGACGGTGAAATTGTTGAGAAAATTGATCACTTCCACTTCAACAACTTGGGCCTGTTATTCTGAAAGGATTTCTCGGTTTTGTTTATTTGCGGAGCCAAATATCTGCCTTTTGGCTTATAATAATAGACTGCACTGTAAGTAGTTATTCATGTTGTATTATGTACTTTTCCGTACAGCCCAATTTATTTACGTTACCAATCTGTTCGGTGAAAATCCAAAAACCCTAAGTTCTTAACTTTTGGAAAGTTAAATTCTTGGTAAATAAAATTACAACTTTCTTTGAAGTAGCGCCATTCGTGTCCCCTGCGAGAGAGTTAAAGAGCCACCGTTTTATTAATTCTAAGAGGAAATTTTGTAATTTGTAAAATTTTAACTTTTTGGAACTCTAAACTTTTCAGCTATCTAATGTGTCAATCAGTAAAAGTCTTTGGAAAGGAAAAAAATGTTTAATAACTTATTAGATCGTCATATTTGCCACCTAACTAAATAAACTTGATACGAGCCGAATGAACATCAACTCGTATCAGCGAATTGACGTCATATATTTTGGAATGTTTGATGGATTACGCGCGGATATCGCGTAGACGATTGTAAGCGATGTGCACACCACGCCACGGGGTGTGTCGATCAATCACCGCGCGGATGGACGCGCGACAGGCCATTAGCCAGCCGCGTCGTCGCCTGGTCTCAGGTGCCAGATGCCACGGATCGCCATAGTAGCTAGGAAAATCCCCTGTACCCGGAACCTCTCGATTCTCGTGCCCTGTCGCCCTCGATCGCGTATCCAACGGACTGCGTGATTCATATCCGCTGTACCGCGATATTATTTTGATGCTCGACGCTTCGTAAGCATATTTGACGTGTATCGTATACAAATGATCATAATCGATGAAAATCAATTCATGATATCTAAAATTAAGTACATTTAGTTCTCCAAATCGAAGCCCCAAGAATCTGCGAATACATAAGATGTAGCTAATCGTACAAAGTGCCCCTCGCAGGACCCTTTAATGGGGGAAACTAAAACTAGGAACATAAGTAGGTACTACTACTGCGAAAAGCTGCAATTGTATGCGACACATGTCATCTTTTAACCATGTGCCAGACAGCTGGACAGCATGGGGAATGAATTGCAGTCCTTATCGCTTACAATGTGGGTGGGGACAGCGTTCAGCGTCTTTCTTGCTAAGATTCCGGCGAGATATGACGTCATCACAGCAAATTGAAAAGCCGACAAGTTGTAGTTGATTTTCCACGTTTAGTTTCTTACGTTATTGTAACATAGACTAGTTAGGTAAAAAGATTCCATCCGAATTTTTAGTCACAACAACACGTTATACTAATGATAGTATTTTCCAAATCAGTAACAACAGTAAATTTGTGATTTCTTTTGATACTTAATAATTAATTTAATTTATTTTAAATTAGTTAATATAATTTATTTTAAAGCCACAAAAAAATAGTTGAAACAATACAAACAAGATCAATATTTATGTAACATATAAAACCTTATATACAAATAAGAATATGAATAAAATAATTCTTCACAATATCTAAAACGAAATATTAGATACGCCATAATCGAGCCCAAATAAACTACCACCACAACTTTGAAAGATTTTCAGCGCACTTAACCTTATAACTTAATCAGCCTTATTGGAGCTGGAACTGGGGAATGATAGAGCTACAATTCATAATCAAAACACTCGTATGATTGCTCTTTGCCAAATTGCTTTCGGATTTATTGTCGTCTAATCAGACAAATTGGTCCGTCGTTTCTTATTCATACTATACGCTGATAAGTGTTATGTTCCTTGCCTAGGCAAGGCTAAAAACCTAGGTTTTTATAGAACGAACCGGTAGTATTTAGCGCTTAAGTTACTTTGTTGCAATACCCAAGCCCTGCAAACAAGCTCTAAGTTTGCTGCCGGTACATTTATGTCGCCAACTTAAAAATATGTCGTTAACACAGACATGTATGTGTCTTTAACTGTAACTACACGCTCACGCTCGAGTTATCAAAGGCATTCACAGATCTATATGTGCGACACGTATCCTGGGCACGTGGTTTCCGCACAATAATAGACTACGTCCATTAATTAGACCAACATGTTTCATCGTAATGGACATCGGTGACGCCGGGCGCGAGCCGTTATAACGTGTAATTGATGATCGCAGCCACGGCTTTTTGCTTTGCCTAAACATCCCTGCCAACTCAGCCAAAGTAGGTACCTTTTTGCAGTCGGTAAGCACATCCTCGTGTGCGAGAGTTTGTTTACTTAAAGTTTCTAACCGATAAAATACAGTTTGGTGGGTTAATCGCAAACTAATACACAGTTTAAATAATCAACCCCATATGTCAGCATTATTCGAGATTCTGCTGTTAGCAGAAATTCAACCTGAAAGTTGACTTCATACTTGTATATGCATTGCACATTCGCTGGATGTTATGGTAAACCAACTTTGTACTTTAAGTTCAAGCCAGTCATCAATATACGAAAAGGAAGACTCAAGTTTACTTTAGAGACTTGCGAATAATACATACATCACGCCGTAACACAAACTAACCGTACGTCCCCTACGGCGTTCCTCAATAAGATTTATAGGTAAATATATTAGTTTTTTTCTTTCTATAAAAATGTTACGCGATGGCATGAAGAAGACACAAGTTCCTTGTACAAACTGTGTAGCGTTACGCGTTTTTGCTATCGGTATATTCCGTCGGATGTTTAACACGTATCGTATATCGTCGTACCGTACCCTCGCACGCACGCGGTTATAAAGCACAGATAACGAAATAAAGCGTCATCCATCCTCGTCTGCAAGTAGCTTACTCGCTCCGCTTTGGGATAGAGCCATTCACCTTTCACATGTAGGCCATTAGTAGAAAGATAGGCTCGATATTGTAGGAGCCTCGTCCCGCATCTCGCCGCTCACAAGATAAGCCGGGAGCGTTAAATATGTGCCTTCTATGATATGGCTTGCAATCGACGATAGCGCTCACTAAACAGATATACTATGTCAAAGTTATATCACATATATGCTTGGCTTTTGCTTTTTAATTACATACCTTTAAGACCCTTGTATAGCTATAATTCTAACATTTCAGTATTTTTCTTTGTTTCAGGTAAGAATGACATTCGAAAGCCATCACACTACTACCATCGGTTACAACTAGCGCAGAGGTAAATGATGTGAATGTGATACAAATATATTATTATTACTTTAGATAATATGGATTTCGTTAATACTCGTGGTCCTCGTTTGTCAAATTCCCTGGCATACGCCACTTTTGCTGTACTAAACGTCGAATTTGTTGGAGTGGAGACAGCAAGACAAATGGCTTAGTGAAGACGAATATCTTCGAATCAAATGCCTCGCAATCGACTACTTACCAACTTAGTTTCGGCTGTCGGCACTTCGCTATTTCCGACCACTATATTCCACAGAAATTCCTAATGTCTGTCTTAATTCGATTTTCCTTCCATTGTCATTTAAGACGTCTTTCGATTTCCATTAAATATTAACTCAGTAAGGTTTGTCTTTAGTTTCGAGTAATTCACTACAGCTTCTGACCTGATTAATACTCAGTGAATTAGAATTATAGTTTCAAAATAGTTTACGATCTTTAATTCATAGCTAATATTTACTTTGTCTCGAAATTAATGAGACAATAATTTTTATTAATGGTAATATAAATTTTCGTGTTCGCCGAAGCTGTAAGTTCGTTCAGTAGGTATCAATGCTCCGTAGATGCCATTATCCTCAAAGCTACTAAGGCTAAAATTTAAATAGAGGTCTCTGTTGGTATTTTATTACTCGGAGATGAATATTTCAGCCAAATAAATATTTGCACGTACTCCGTCAGAGCTTGAATTTCATTTTCGTTGTCAAGGGATTTGCCACAGTATTATGCCCGAGAAAAGAAATATTAGTTTCAATGTTACTTTTATGTCGAATTTTTAGATGATTGGTATCTATTCATATTCCTTTCCACATGTTATTTATTTTTATTTGTTATTTGATTTATAATAGTTTACATGGTAAACCATATTTAACCGATTTAAAAATAGTGGTTCTCATTTACTAACTTCGTTGCCATGGTCTGTTGTATTGTATGCATTGAACTACTATTACTAGCGTATCGAAATGACATGACGAACAAATTTCTTACCAGCTGTTTTGACGCCACTGCAACTGGCATCAACGCAAAATAGTAGATTGTTATACAAGGGGAGAAAGCGACCCATTTCACTCGAGATGTTTCTGGCGCTCGAACGAAGTGAGAGCGCCAATAATTCGAGAGTGAAATGGGTGCTTTCACCCGAGTTAAACATCGGATTTTTTTCATTTCGACTGTGAGGAAAACATTAAATTTACAAAAGTGGTTGTAGATGTCTTGGTGAGGTATTATGTAGTTCAGCGAGAAAGGAAAACTCAAGTTTTGAACAAAATATGACAGTTGATTTACAGTACTAACACCATCTAACACGATTAGAAAGAATAACGGCACGAATACATGAAAACAGAGTACAAAAAAGCAGAAAACATCAAATAATTAAAATATTTGTAAAGAATATCTATCGATTTTCTTCCACAGATAATAACAGAATCCAAAAATAATTTCTTTTTTTAATAAAAGTTTTAACTGCTTTGGACGAATCCTTCCTTAAATCTAAACTGATAATATAAAATTAAAAAAAAAACTATCTTGACATTATGGCGGGCAGCCAAATAAGCAAAAATGTTTGTTATTTTAATAACATGATGTGACTCAATTATCTTTGGTCCAAGCTTTGACTGCAGGCCTTGACTCTATGCCATGTCAATTAAAATTAAATTACTTTCCACCCTAGGGATGGATAAGCTATTTTCCACCCGGCTATCTACACAGGAAAGTTCTATTTTCCGAACAGGAGAGATGAAAAATTACTTTCCACCCTAGGGATGGAAAAGCTATTTTCCACCCGGCTATCTACCCAGGAAAGTGCTATTTTCCGAACAGGAGAGATGAAAAAACAGTTTCGTATTCGACATTCAAGCTTCAAGGAATACTTACGTCTTCTTGTCATCGAGTTGCGACTCATTTTTTACCGGCTTAAAAAAAAGGAGGTAATCAATTCAATGTGTATGTATGTGATATCGTTGGAATTTTATAATATTGGAGTATGAAATGAAATGAAATTTATTTGCCTAAAACACGGTTTTACATAGGTGGTCTTAAAAGTAGTTTAATGTATACACATGTTTTACCATATGATGATCTACTAAACACGTGTTTTTTTTAGTGTTGTATATTTGTCCACGGAAACGAGAAGTTTCTCGGAAACGAGAAGTGATAGCGAAATGGTTCTTTTTTAGTTTAATTAGGTATACTTCAACTTAGAGTACTGTGTATGTTTTATCAAAATCGGTCCAGTAGTTTTTGAGATATGGATTGATATTAAAAAAAATAAAAAATACTTTTAAAAAATTAAACCGTCTTCAAAAAACTGACTAAAAAGCTTTAAATAACGCATTGGGAGAGACCAATTCTTTTGGAGTCAGTGCATGTTGTTCGTAGACTGTTGGTCTAAGTAAGTTTGGCATCATGCACCGACTCCAAAAGAATTTGTTTCTCCCAAATAGAAGATAAATGCGTTATTTTTATTTTTTTTTGTCAGTTTTAAAGGCGGTTAAATTTTTTATGCTTGGCATAGCTTCTCTATACGTGGTAACTGGTTTTTGTTGTAATGTTCTTTAAGTGTATCAATTCTCCGGATTGAATTTATCTTCAAATATATTTTAGTCGTTTGTGTAATACGAACGCATAGAGAACACAATGGGTAGTGGTTAGAAGTGGGTGAGGACAGTGCGGCCAGCATGTTGTCGGTATTGTTCCCAGCGTCGATGTCGGAAGATCTTTGTTCTGCAGGGCACGGGCGGCAGGCGTTACTTTATCTTATTACACGTGTCGCTGCCGGTCTAACGAAGCTGCCCGCCGCAATTGTCCCACCTTCTGAATTAATGTGTCGCCTTATAATAGTCTCGACTCGCCCCCCCGCCATTGTTTATGTAACTATCACACTCTGCCCCGAATATAATCTCGTCGAATTAAATTTATGCCTGGCAAAACCGCGGTAATTTCTACTGTATACCGACTTAATTAACCGAAATTCACCCTCTCTAGTGCCTTAATAACCTCCCCACTAACATTTCACACGCTTCGTACATACTTAAGCTATGATGCTAGGTTAATATTTAAAGACTACAATATTGCGGATATTGGGGAATAATTGCTCGCGAATACGGTAGGTGAGGGCGATGTGTTAATTGAACACATAAAACACAGTCGGTTCTTGGAATATTTAGCACCCAGATCTCTAAGGGAAAGGAAGCACCGCCCTATAATTGTCTGCCGTATACTATATCACGGATTCACGGGCAACAGTAACTAGATAACTTATTAGGATTACACGTGGGCTACAAGGATTATTTCTCTTATTTAGGAGAACGTAACAGCAGCTACCGAATGATCCCAGGCCTTTTCAGAAGCATATTTATTACGTTACCTACTTTTTTACGGCGCCGCTTGATTTATAGCGTTGAAAAAGTTTTTTATTTAACCGTTGTTATTTTCTAAAGTTTGATCCCTTACGGGAACAACTACATCTAAGTTTTATTTGAGTTGTGTGTGACGTTCGCCTCCGGGAATTCTGGCGAGGCTCAAGACATCTTTGTCAACTCTAACTGATCGGATTTTAGTGATCTATGTAGATAGATATGTGTTTGAAACTTTATTAATGTCGATAGGAATTGGGTATGGAATTACGTATATCCATATTTCGTCGTATTGCCTACATTATACTATGTGTATGTGGCTACAAATAGCACCAGCTGGTAAATTACCTTTCGTTAAGACCTGGATTGCCGGTTACAATGCAGCGCGTTGGTCTGCGCGTTAATGAGTTCATGCCATATGTGCGCTATAGTGTTCAACATATTGTTCCAAACAGATAATAACCGCCTTACATATTGTTATTTTGGTCTCATAATCGCGTTGCCGCGCAATGCTAGCGAATTAACGAGTTTAATTAATGTAAATTGTCGCTAATTTTAGCTCATCTTTTTGTTTAATTCTGTTATTGTTGTTCTTTTTTACTATTCTATGTTATATGACATTGTTATGTTATGGGCACCTATCCTGTGGTACTTTTATATATCCATTTAGATTATGTTCTCACCATCAGACTTATTAATTTAAACTAAACAGCTCTTGCTCTAAAATATCCTCAGGTATCACCGACCTATGCCATACTTTTATTAAACCTCTTATGTGAGATATGTTTTATAATTTAGATCTTCCCGACACAGTTAGAGACTAGACAAGATAAATTATGTACCAAATAATTATTTTGATATTTACACAGAGATTCAATGCTCATATTATATTATGAGACATCTTTGCTGCACCTGGTCCTTAATTAATCGTTTCGAGGATTTTCCTTTCTTCCTCTTAGGGATAATTTATTAATGCAGTTTCTCTTGTACTTTTGTCTGTAATTTAAGAGTCATCCACCTGTTGACTACAGTTTTCTATTTGACGAACGGAACGGTTTTATCCTAGTTCAATTGATTCATGACTTTAGAAATTGAGAGCCTATTATTACTCACGCGCGAATAAAGTAGAGTACATTATATTATTTAAACAAACAATAATTGTCTTAAACTACAAATATCCTCGTGCATCTAGTTAAGTACTACATGCAAATACCTGTAGGTATTCACTTGTTTTTGCACTCTACTTTAATGTTTAATTAGATAACAGTGTGCACACCACTGAATCAATTAAAGCTGTTCGTTACGAAACACCTTGTTGTAACTACTCCTGAACTGCGAAGACGAATATCCTCATTCCTCGTTCGCTTAATACGAAATAATTCCACCTCTGAACCTCACCATGCATATGGGGCCTCCTTGTTCATATTTCTCAGCAGTATTGCATTGCTAATCTCCAGAGCACACCTCAGCACTGATGCTACTGGATTTAGAAGGATGACGTTTCATAAATCTATCCGTATACGAATCCTAGCAGCTTTCTCACGATATACCTACTATAAGTACTACAATTCATATCAATAATGTAACAAAAATGTAATTAATTTTAAATATTGTTTTATAATTGTAATTTTCAAAAGTGTTTTACCTTTAATAATTGCCTAAGACTATAATCCTTTAACTCTATGAAGGCCTAGTCTTATTGTCTTTAGCAGTGTGCAAATGTCCTCATTGTTCCATTTACATGAAAGGCTATATATTCAAAAGAGAAAATGCACCCATTTTTTATTATTGTGGTTTGCTCCGTATTGTCGCATGTTTTTTTGTCGTGCAGTAGTCTTTATTACTCCCAAAGCTTTAGTATGTTCATTCTCATTTGTATACTCTGAAGCACCTAACGAAAAATACTCTCAAGTGTTGCCAACACATTCTTTGTGGGAAATAATATTCTCTCATTATCTAGTTTATTTGTTATTGTAGTTTATATTCATTTGGTTTCCAAAAACGTGAATAATTTCACTTCAGAGTGTTTATAAAGTGAGATATGATGAAAGTAAAAGTAAAGTTCTATTCGAAAAATTCTTCAATTAATTATAATTGTGCAAATAAAAACTAGAAATCTAAATTTAAAACTTTTTTTTGTTCAATTTCACTCAACCACGCAGGTACGGCTTACACAAAGTTCTCCATAATCAAATCTTATCAATATTTATTTGCAAGGACACAGTTCATGTAAGGTGTTTGAAATAAGTTAATTTCAGGTAGTTAAAATTAAAAACAAAACTTTTTTTTCTTGTAGTGCTGAAAAAGCGTTTGTTTTAGGGTATTATAAAAATGCAGTATACTCAAGAGATTTTTACAATCCCAGAGAAAAACAAGTCATTTGGAATATATTGGCTCCCGCCATTAATCGCAGAGGTTGAATACGCAATTGCCAAATCCTAAATCCGTCTCAAATTGAAATATCTGCTAATTCTCGAGCGGCATTGTTGCACAGGCACACAGTCGGTTCGCTCAATATTCAAGCCGTTGGCTCGTTTTGGTTCAATTAATTTATTTAATAAATTCGTTGAGAGTCGAGCGCGTCTGTCCCGGTTCATTCCGCTTTTATAAATTTATATCGTTGGACGTGCTCGGAATATGATGCGCGATATGCTTGGCTGGCAACCTTGCGACCCTGGGCTCGTGCTGGGTCACTGATGCCGGTTGTCTTACAGTGCTGTATTATTTTTTGAGTTAAAGAGGTACAGAATGTATCCAGCTTTTTCCCTTAAACCATATCTTATTTACTTACTGGCGGTTCCCCGTGGCTTTACCAAATGGTCAATCTCAAAAAAATTCGTTATAAATTGTAGCCTATGTACTATTCTGATGTATGAGCTATGTTATTATGAGTTTTATCGAAATCCATCGCGTAATTTTGACGTGAAGGAGTACCAAACCATCCTCACAAACATTTGCATTTATATATTACTCGTAGTTTAACCAAAGTTTGTTTGTACAAAAGGTAAACTTAACATCGAATGGAATTTTCTACCTTCTTTCTCATATCTTCTCAGCTAGTAATAGGTTTTGGTCCACTTTACATAAACGATACGATTTCCAATACATAGGATGAAATGAAATCATTGTCTAGCCAGCTCGTAGATAGAATTAAGAAAGAAATTTAAGCTCGTATTTGTTGTAATATACGTTATCGTTGGGCTCGCAAGATTGGCCTTTCTAAATCAACTCCTGTCTTGCAGGGAGCTAATCTTGGATAGTTGTTGGCGGTTGTGGTTGACAGCAGTTATGACGGCTCCCATCGCTTTATTGTCGGGCACAGCAATTGTCTCCCACAGGCTCTCGCTTAGTTTTAATTAAGTCCCCTTTGACTGCTCATTCCAATTGTGCGACAGCGGTAAATGCGTAATAAGTCTTTTTTCCTCACTGAATTTAGGTCTCGGCCTGATAATACGCTAGTCATATTAACTCTGCATTTCCCTAGGGGTTCGCTTCATCGGTATTTCTCCGTAAATAGATATTTCATTACGTCGTTTCTTTTTAATTTCTTCTGCAATCATCGGTGGAGTATTTACTCTTGGACTTAATTCACCTTTCCTCTTCGCCGTCAGTAAAAAATGCAAACGTATTCCAGGGACTGAAAATATTACACTACTTGAAAATATTGGCGCGGAAGGTGAGACATTTAACTTGAGCTTTGAAGGAACCGAGATGTAATTAAAATAAATATTTGGCACGAAATCCGGGTCGTGGCGGTTAAACAGAGACATTCCCACCCTTTGAACAAGTTCCTGTTTATGTTTGCTCATTAAACAAATAAAAGTGGGAATTTCGTCTTAATCTGTGGAAACTTTTACGTTACCGTCTGTGCCAGTTTGGAGTTATTGTGTTCAAATATTTGGCTGTCCTAAGAGCTTTCATAGTTTTATGTTATTTTATTATATTTACTTCCTTGTACAGAATATAGAGCTTAGTGCACTTAGCTGCTTGTAGGTGAATATATTATTTTGTTAACTTTAAATAAATTTATTTTAACTACTTATTACAATTACATACATGACAATAATCGAAACGATAGTCACAAGTTGCGTTTGACACGGTGTCGGTTACACGAGACGTTGTATTGGCAATTAAAGGGCTAGTTCGAATTCATGGAGCGTATTCGCATAATTAACCGGCAGTCACCGGCCTATTTGATTGCGCATTAGCCAGCTAACTGGATGCCAAGTCACGAATAATGGTACAACACTCGTCTTATGGACTCGCTATATGTTGTGTGATGCAGAAGACGCCTTGTGAACAATAGTTTTCCCTTGTTTACAGACATTTGATTTTCTGGTGTTCATACACCAGACCTGTTGTGTGATGTGCAATAAAAAGTTAGATATCACATAGAATGACATAGGTTAGTTGTTACAATAACATTTGTTATTAAAGGAAATGTTCAATCATATATCTGTGAAGGAAATGATCATACAGAATCTGTTTGTTTTGCAGACTAATTCCCTAACTTGTTAGAAATATGCAAATTGCTAGCTTTCTATCTAACAGATCTGAAAGTATCAAAACAGCACTCATAAGTTGAAAATGTCATAACTTCAGGACTTAAAACGTCATAACTTTACGAGTTGAAAATGTAAATAACAGTTTATTACAGTCAGTATGTGGTAGTATTTCAGTCTGATATAGCGTATTATTTTGCGGAGCACTAAAACCTGCGCAGTCATACAAGCGAGACGACCATTACCTCCCACTTTATGTGAAATACACGAGCACCATTATCTTAGGCTCAGCTCTTTTGTATTTGCTGCGCTTTCTCTCTAAAGACGCTGATACACGTACAGCTTATGATGCGGATAAAATAAACGAGGAACGTTAGAGTTACCTTACTATATACGTAAATAAAATGTTATGAAATGAAAATACAGTAGGTAAAGTAGCTAGCTCAGCTCCCTAGCTACATAAGTCAGTCGGAGTTCCAGGTGACTAAAAGAATTTTGCTGCTGCATAAGATAGTTTTAGCTACATTGATAAAGTTTGCAAACTTAAAATCCAGATTTACAACACCCTATTGTTTAAAACTTACTTTCTTACTACTCTGTTTACTTTTTTTCTGCGGACAGCTACAGTGTTTCATTCATTTCGGAATAATACATAAATACCGAAAAAGTGTACATCCTCCATCAAAACATGATTTTGTACGTCTCCTTGTATTACGTCAGCGCTTTTCCTTGGAATATGTTTATAAGCCAGAAAATGTATTTCCCGAGCTCTGAGCTGACATGTCTTCGCTGTAAACTTGATAGGTCGTAAGCGAAAAGGGCGAAATCGGGTTTTATTATGGAATAATTTAAAAATACAGTAGTTCAACACGATGGCGTTATTTTGAATTTTCATTGTAATTTATTCATTTGAAGCAACGTAGGCAAATGATGCTCTTATTGCGCGACGATAAAGCTTGATTTTAAGATGCTGTAAATCGGAAGCTGTATCTGCTATTGGTTTTTTACTTATTTGACGAGCGGTGTTCTCAAAGGTCGTGCGCTGTCATTAATCGCTTTATGGGAGAGGAAGTGCAAAGTGGAGCGTACGAGCACGCTCGAGGCGCTCCGAGTCCTCAAGCCAGAATTCATTATTGTCTTCAAAGAAACTGCTGACGGCACTCCGGCCGGCCCGTGAGTGGGTTCAAACGTTATTGCGCTTTCGGCAACTTATCGATATTGAGGTTAGATGCTAATCCTCTGCATTTAAATCGCCATGGCTTAAACTTTAACTGCATTGAACTCATTGCTTGCTATTAAGTTGGTTCGTTGTTTTTGTTTTTTCAAATATTAAATTACCTGCTCAAAAAATAACTTACTGTACAAAACATTGGTAGATTGCATGAGCTTTAATCGCTCAAATTGTGTTGGAAACTTCAGAGGTAAAGTTTCTTATAATTTCTTAACTTTTTAATGAAAGCGTGAAACGTTCTTTTGATTACTTGCCTCAATATCCGTAAACAAAAGATGTTTCGGCCGAAATAAAATGCACACTGCTCTCTTGTTGCGAATAATGGAATAAAACTTTTTATTGAAGTTTCAAAGTTAGAATTGGTACTCACATTATTTATTTTATTGTGAGTAGTGTTTTACCAAGTTTTGTTAAAGAATGATAAAAGTTTTGTCCAATAATCCTAATGAAACCGATCCCATAAAACGCTGGCACACTAGTAGCATCTCGCCAACTTTTGCCTGTTGTTTGACTTGAAGCCCGCCTTTTAACTTTTGATGAAACAGCGCGCCGTTTGAAAACTTGACACTCCGTGGCAATTTCAGTTCACTTTATGATGCTTTTTAATTCTATTGTGCTAACGAAATGGTTTGTATTGTTGTAGAGGTACGTACCTTCAATAATAGCGAAGTACATAATATTAATCTAGTTAGCTATACATCATGATTTATCGCTATTTCATGAAGTTAATCTTAAAGGGCAAAAATAAAATCTGGGCATGGAGCGTATTTCGTACCTTTTAATATATTAACTCCCATAAAATGTTTACTTGATATAACCCAGTTAATTTTATTTTTAATATAAGCTCCACAATATTCCAAGTAGTAAATGAGGCTTGTCTGCATCAAGATTTTAATTAAATTTCGTCCATCTTATATACGTCTTATAGAATTTATGGGAGAGAACGAGAGAGTAACAGTTGACGGGAGCTCAAGATGATTTAGTGAAATTATGCCGAGAGCCAGCTGTCTCGACATCTTTAGTGGAAGTGAGGCAATACTCACGACTCGCAATTTTACAATGTCTACACCTATAGCTACGAGGAGAATTAGCCCAGGTACAGCGCTGCCCCGAAATTTAAGGCGCCGCTAAATCCTTGCAAAGATGTTATTAAAATTCTACTACGAGTTACGACTGTACCACGAAATCAAATTACATTGCAAGATTGCTTTTGGAAAAAACCAATATGAAATAACACGCCGCGATCTAATTCTTCTATCTATTTTCACTTCCAAAGGCACCGGAGCGTGTTGTGTCGTCGCGTGTAATACAATCAGATCAATAAGAGAAAACAACTTCAGATGTTTAAATAGAGATATACTTGTCTTGTAGTTAAATTATTGAACATGAAATAGATCGACGATACATTGCTATTTGCTATCATATATGATAGTTGCATGTTGTATGTATCTAAGTCATAATAGAATATTGTTAATAGTGGAAGGTATTCCGATGACTGTTAATTTGTAGATGATTGCCTTGGAGGCGTGAAAGGAAGGCATCGCAGGAGCGAGGGCGAGGGCGGGGGCGGCGGCGCGGGCCGCTTGGCAGCGCCGGACACTTGAGGCGCTGGCGTCCGCCCAACCCGCTTTATCTTAATGCACTCGCTGTCTTCTCCCCTCACTACACCCATAACTCGCTTTTCCACTCCACAATTGTTTCAGCCATACGACGCGTCGTTAGCGCGAAATTTGATACGCCTGCTCTCACTAACCCGCGTCCTCCTGGTGCAGCGCTGAACTGCACTTTAACTAAATAATGTACCTAATTTCAGAAATCTCTCTACAGTTTTGCTTAACTTCTCGTAAAATTTTCGCCGGGACCGGGACGTGGACGCATTGGCGCAAAGCACAGGAATTTAATTCGGATGTTGCTCCTCTTGGAGACTGACGCCCTGTGACACGTTACGACATTCGCCCGACGATTTTTCGCCACATTTTACGTAACTGAGAGAATTTTATTGTATCTCCGAAATTCGGGCTGTAAAACGTTTTGTCATTCGAAACTTTATACTTTTTGAGTTTGGCACAGAATCAACGGCGGTGCCGCTTTTCGTGTATTTTTTGTCCACCGTACAACTTGCTAGAACTTAATCCAATTAAAAACATTATTTTGCTCTAATATTTTGTCTTTAAAGTGCTTGTGGTAAAGCTTTGCTTTCATCTTGTAAATGAAATTGTCGTAATATAAATGTTTTCGCACATTCCTATTGCTATCTATACCCATCATCGTAACCATACGTATCAACTTATGGTTTATGTGATGAACGTTCGTTATTAGTGTCATAGTGGCTTTGTCGGAAACGATACAAGAAAAAAAACTGTCATTTTTTTATTTCTAAACCACGTTACAATGGTTTCTTTTGCTTTGTTTAAGTAAGGTTCTTTAAGTTTTTTATTAGTATATGTTACTTCAAGCAATCTATAAATAACTTACTGTCTGGTACGAAGTTACAGATAACATGTTATTTATACTTAATTAGCCGTGACTTCATAAGCTATGATTCTTGAACACGATACTTGCAAGAGATTGTGAAAGATTAGAATGTGCAACTTCCACTGCATTCGGTATAAGTCAGAGACATTTATTAGATGTAATCGTGAATTCTGCGAAAGATCGTCCGCGCCAAAGAATTCTCATACTAGCAAAGTTCAAACTGAACTTCGTCGGAAGGAAACACCTGTCACCAAGTAATTTCAACTTAAATCTATTGAATACCGTTCTGAAAAGTGTCTAGTTGTACAAATGTAACAGTAAAGAGATACCAAGTTATCCAATTATGATGTTAAATCGCGATAAATTCTCAAGTTTTTGAGACAAGGGTTTTCGTCTCCCTGTCAATTCACCCGTTTGTTTTGTTAATGAATTATTTAGTAACATGTTGTAACATCAAAGTGGGTTCCCAAATTTCTTAACCTCAATCGAATCGGGTTCGGTATAATTATGGATGCAGATTACTAGATCTCGTAATGCATCTCTGATAGAGAACTGTTAACATGAACTCCGACCCCGATTAACACAGATTGTATCGTGTATAATGTACCTGGCTGGACACACTACAATATACATAACATACATTGTATGTTTGCTAGTCTATACGAGCTTGACACAGACTTGATTATAATAATTTATATCAAAATTACGTGACTTTAAAGTGTAGGTGCATGCATGTCTGAAATATTTATTTATACGCATGTTTGCTAATCAACTATCTATTCGGAATCTATTTGTATTTTAGAAATGTAACATGCGTGTTGTTGTCTATATGTGTAACATGAAGACAGCAATTTTATTGCTTTATACTTTCATGATCACTTACATTAGAAAACTTTGAAACATCTCCGTAAACATGACACTTGCAACCGTGCCGAAACATCAGGAAGTCATAAATAAGGTAGGTACGTTTCATAGAATTCTAATGTAGTGATTTTATTACTTCAATGCCTTTTATTCTTCCTTTTATCATCAGTTTGATCCAAAAATACAACTTTTATTTAAATAGGTACACTTATAATGACCATTAAACTCATTGCTGCTTGCAAAGTTGTATCGGCGCTTAGGTTATTGGAAGTGGAATCACGTTCCATTTCGCGGCGGATATAGGACCCCGCGTTACGAGCCAATCCGACGATATGATGATGGTTCGACGACGGCTACGATTTCCGCCCCATACGCCCATATGCCAGCTTATTCCGAGTTCATGCCTAACGCGCCATTTCATTTCAAGGGAAACGTCAAAACAACCTCTAGACGTTTTTCGACCTCCGCCTATGTCTCGTTCCTCCGAAATTATTGAGGCGGGCACGTCTCCCCGTGGCATGTTGTTAGGGTCGAATCAAGCTAAATGACAGCTAGCGGGGAATTCGATTTCCGTCTTACAAACTTTACGAGACCTCTGGGCTCTGTGGGTTTATTAAATTAGACAAAACATCGCTCTCTCAAATTTCGTTTTAAGGAAACGTCTGTCGAAAAGTCGCGGGTCATGATGATTGTGTATCTTGTGTTAACGAATGATTTTAAAAGAACATTAGCATGGTGGAGTCTAAATATAAAACAGGTTTCGTTTCACCCCTCGTATGTTATGTAGGGAGTCCAATAGGTAAGCTTGTTGAGCAAACACGAGTAAGGCTGGGCAAACATTAGGCTTCTACGCGCTAATGCATGAGGAGCTCTGTGCTGGGAGCCGCTCGCGCTCGCCACTCACCTCGGAGACCTCGTTAAGTGTGTTTTTAAATGTGAAAACGGAACGTACAAAACGGGAAATGGACGCGGCCGTTACCGTCTTTAGGGATGGACTTCCCACTTTTAACGTTGTTTTTTCTTCTTCTTATGCTATTTGAGTAGATTAGCATTTTAAACAACCAATGGGAAAATGGGAAATACATTTCGGTTGGCCTGTAATTGGCAGCGAAGTACTATTTTCGAACAGAAATTTAGAAACAAGAAATTTATTTGAATGATTGTTCGAAATGACGACGATACGAGTATGATATCCTTTGTAGAAAGCACATTTTATTTGTTATGGTGTCAGGTAACATCAAAATCAGCTAACTAACTATACATGAAATACATAGGTGTTATCTAAGACAAAAATAAAATAACAATTTCTTGTACCTAATTCAATTTTAAGCATAAAATTTTCTTGGTAGAGGCTATAATATAATACCTACCTCATATTATGCAAAAGGTACGAAAGTAAAGAGTAAGTGGAACCGCGGAATTTCGGTCGACGAAATAATTTGCGGCAGCTTGTGATGCATAACCGCTTCTTTGTAATGTTGTAGGTTATATTAACGCTCACTTTTAGTTTAATTAAAAATAAAGATAGCACATTCTCTTTCAAGAAATATTACCTTACATGTACCGTCTTACATTGCTTTATCCTATGTATGATGCACTAGGATCACTTTTATAGAGCTATAGTGATGTAAATTCTGTTCACGAATATACCGCTGGTAACTGAATATTCAGCCGTTCACAACAATGAACTGATTTACTACTTTGCGATTCAGCGTGCGTCCGCGCTGTTGGGCAAGTCGCTCTTCCGCCCTGGAAGCCGGATCTTATCCATACAGATGCCTGCGTAAAATGCGGAAAACGTAAAACTCTCCCTTTTATTACCATGCTTATCATTACACATGATGGAGCACCTCAATTTTGCCTAAACGACGCATGAAAATTTAAGTCCATATTCGACTTATAGATTTAAATGAGAGAAAAAGTTTGGAAAGGTCGAGACAGGATCTGGGAAATTAGCATGCGGAATGAGATTTGTCATCCCACTCCCGGGTGGGGTGAGGAGATGGGGAGGACAGGGTTTTCTAAAAGGTATTTTATTTACAGAGCGCACGTGACGGACTACGCCGCTTTTCAACCGCTCGTTTGTCACTGAAAATTACTTCAGTTAGCTGCACCTGATCATGCCGTCAAATATTGAATATCTAATACAAAACATTTATATACTAATTCGTTATTGTCACTTAAACGTTACTCAAATTAATTTACCCGGTTGTAGTAATTTACTTCGATATCTTCATTAGTTGATTGTATTTAAGGACTGAATTGAAGTACGTTAAAATTGCTACAAAACACTGTACTTACATTGTAGGAGGTATTCTATTAGTTAAAAAAATGTTGACAATCGTTTTCATATATTTATTAAATGACTACAAAAATAAAAGCACAACAACCGTGTGCTATTGACCGACTTCGAGAGGAGAACCTATGATCTCTGCGGGAAATTTTCCTCTTCGCTTGTTTGTTCCGGCAACATCCACATTTCATTCCGGACTTAATTAAACCGACTGAAATCGGTGTTTTTTAAAATGAGCACAATCCACGAGCTTATGTTGCGTTATTCGTGTTTTGACGAAATCTGTTTTTTTTATTTTGTTCAAATCGTCTAATATAACTTTGGAATCCAATTTTGTTTTTGGTTGTTTCATTAAATTAATTAACTTCTTGGTTGTTTGTTTTTTAGCACCGTTATTATAACAAACAAACGTTATTAAAAAGCGTGGGCATCCAAGGTACTATATTCGTACAGTAGTCGAGCTATTGTATCAATGGTATTGTAATCCCATATTGTGAAGTGTTTGAGACGTGTAAATAGGCTTTTTTAAAGCGAAGCCAAAATCCCATTACGTGGAGACGTCGCGCTGGCCCGCAAATTGGATTCACAAGGGATGGACGGGCCGAAATAATGCGGCTTCAACGCTACGGCCTTTTTAATTTGTGTGAAAATTTACAATGTGCCTACTCGCCGAAGACTCCCCATTTTTCAATTAAAAGAAATAAAAGCTTGTTTCGCAACTTTTCTGTATCGGACTCGGATAAATGCAAGATTGATAAGTAAACGCTCTGCTTGATTGTATCTAGGGTATATTGCTGAACTACTTGAGTAGAATAGCGTTCGCCGAACTACGAAATTTCATCTTTAAGAATACGAAATTGCTATAATAAATTGATAATACTGACTTATGGACAAGCTTTAGCATCAAGCGCTTGTTTCAACTGAACTGCATGGTAACTAATTTAAATGCGCGAATATATCTATCTCGCTTGTAATAGTCCTTAATTCTTACTGCCATAGACATTTCAATGCGTTTTAACTTAATATTTTTTTAGCATTGGAATTCCCATTAGATTTCATTTGTGGACTCAATGAGAGAGATGAATACAAAAACATTCGCAAAATAACAGACAACTTTAGTAACCCACGTAGGCTGCTCAATGCTCATGTCTGGAAACTTTTTCCATATTAATTCATACATATTTCACTATGGAACGTAAAAGTCTGCCTTTTGTAAACCTACTTATTCATGTCGTGACATAATCTTAAAGCTTAGTAGTCCCGCCTTGGAGATATGTGAGCAAAATCGTGAATTTATTCGAGTTTTATTCAACAAACGCCGAATGTCACGCGACTCATTGGAAAACTATAATCTTTTAGCCTATTCGTCTTTTGCAGCTGACACAGCTGCCAATATAATCTAAACTAGGGCTCTTAGCTCTTTAAATTTTTAAACTGCGATTTTGTATATACAGTAAGCGAACAAAAATACTGTGCGTTATATGACTTTCGTCATAAAATGTTACGTGTATATTAACCTTGCGCTCCGTGATATACTTTTGTAAAAGAGTAGCGCTTAGACTACACTTCTTTGCTAGAGTAGAGATAGCAATAATTTTGTTAGCTGCCTAATTGAGTCTTCAATATGAATTAGCCCCTTGAGTTTTGGCAACGAACTGTTGAAGTTTCACGCATCCATCTTGCTTTTAGAAATTCTAACTATGCTCATAATTGAGATTAATATCATCTTATCACAAAGGTGTAATTAATATGTCTGACTAGTGCAGCGAATACACATACAGGGGCATTAATTAATTCACTCTCAACAGTCTCAACTCAACAATTGACGCAAACTAATTATTGCACTATATTCCTAATAATCTTGATTCCCATCTAAGTTAATACAGAACAACACCCAAAGCCGATAAATAGAAAATAACTAACTATAAAAAAGTCAAAGTTATGATTAGAAATAATCTTCACACAGTCATATAGAGGTATCTGAAGACTCACGTTACTTTCATTTAAAAACAACTTCAGTTACCTATTTCATCGTAAACTTTATATGTATATGCAAGGCGATCTCGTAAATATATGCCCGTTACATAATTTGGACTAAAAACCCGAAAGTCAGAGCAATCTAGCTAATGTATGTAGATGCTCTGCAGTCTGTTCAATTTCATATTCAAATGATACTCGTTGCCGTTTTGAATGCTACGCGATCGCATACTATATTAAATAGTTAAGCGTGGTACATAGTATCATAGTACCTACATACACGGCTCAAGTACCAAAAAGCAAAACGTTATTGCTGCGAGTCTATTGGCTGTTCAAACAAGCGTACGGAGTCAGAATAGCAAATTTATAAGAGCCTGTTTGCTACCAGATATTATAGGAAAAATTCAAAGCTGTCTTCTTGAAACGCTGCACTTACTTACCTGGGTTTAGCTTTGTGTGATTTACTTTCTAAGTAGCAATATTTGTTGTTCCGTGAACTATTGTCGCAATACAGTTGTTGTGTTTGTGTTAGCATCTATGTAAATTTGAATGAGAATCAGAGGAATCTCACTACGCTGACCAATGGCTTTGGTAAGTATGAATTTCGCGCATTTTCTATCGCGTGGCACATGCGCATAATGTTTACGATTACGGCTGTAATCTATACCAATAAAATGCTTTGTCCTGAACGACTGACTTATTGATTGACTGACTGACTGACTGACTGACTGACTGACTGACTGACTGACTGATGGATCAACGCACAGCCTAAACCGCTGATTGTAGAGACCTGAAACTGAGAGGGTGTGTTCTTTGTATAACGAAGGGATCCGATAAGAAAGGATTTTCAGAAATTCCACCCCTAAGGGGGTCAAAAAGGGGTGCAAAGTTTGTATGGGACAACCAGATCCCTTGGTCCAATCTACTTCAAATTTTGCAAACATATTCTTTTACAAAATTGACGGAAGACTTATTTTGTATTTTATTGAAATTCATCTTCTAAGGGGGTTAAAAAGGGGTGCAAACTTATTATGGGAGTGATTTGCTTCGAATTTGATATCAATACTCTTTAGTGCTTACGATTAAAATATTTTTTATTTAATTATTGACAGTCATTTGACATATCTGAGACAGAATATTTGACACATGTTTGTTATTGATGTTGCTCTCGAGAAGAGACTTTATTCCTTAGAATAGTAAATAATATTTTTTTATGTTTAAACAGCGTAGGTATCAATCGGTCTGTGTCCAGTGTAGATTGCAGATCGTATGTTCATATTGTCGGTGGACATTCTACGCTGCTCCTGTGGTCGAAAGGTGTCCAATCTGGAACTTTTCTGCAAACTTTTCGTGGGGGGCCTATGTTTAGCAGTGGACGGCTTTTGGATGTTGATGATGATGGTGGCGTAGATCTTTACATAGATTTGTCACTTTCAATTTACGATTTGAATTCAAGAAAGTAGAGTAGGTATTCGCTATAACCAATAACCATAAACAAACTCAAATTTTTGAATTTGAGCTTTGAAAAGAAAGGAGAAGACTTGAGGGAATTTGCTTCTCTCACAGCCTGTATGTGACATGATGCTGTGTAAGCGCAGAGAGTAGCCTGGTCATTTTAGTACCCGAAATAAATATACGATTGACGATAGGGCGTACGAAGTATTTCCATTTCGTTGTAAAATAAAAAGATAATATCCCTGTGTAAGTTTGACCATTATACCGAGCTACGTGTTGTGTGTACATAAAATATAACATTTATCTGTACGCATTTCTTTGTATATATTTTAAAACTGGATGTTTTTGTTTGTTTGTTTGAACGCGCTACTCACAGGAACTATTGTTAAGGTTATAAAATATGATAGATAGCTAATTTAGCAGGGAAGGCTATAGTTTAATGCGTATAGGCTTATAAATTTTTGCTACGATCTATGGGAACGGAGTTAAAATAAAACGGGCGTATGAAATCGCGGGCGGGCCGCTAGTAAAAAATATTTTTGAAGTGTCACTTAAGCAAAATAAATTTATTTTTAAACATAAGTAGAATATAACGTTAAGTCCATCTTTTGTACAAACTGTGGTTGTGCAAAAAAGTATAAATAAAAAAATAAGTAGAAGGTCATCCATACAATTATCTCAAGATACCTTGTATGTAACTGTATATTTACGTTCAAGTTTGTACATAATGATCCGAGTATTTATCGTACCCACCTAGTTCACGTTACGAGGTTTCTAATTAATGCCGCTCTAGCACTAGAGGAGAAGTGTATTAATTAACTGGCTCCAGTAAGAAGTTTATAATTATGACGCTTTACACACAAAGGGTCTGGCGGAGGACACGATAATCCGTTTGCAAACGTGTCAGTCGAATGGGCAGCTCAATTTCAACCCTGTAATTAAGGAGTCACCTGCGTGTTCACTCCACGTAATTAAAGCTTTCAACTTGGGTCGAGTTATGTCGACCCACCAGGGACACTGCGGTTTGCGAGTCAAATTTCATGGAGATAATAGGGCCCCTGTAACTCCCCAACTTGCTAGCTGGGCCACGATTTAATTGAAACCTACAATAAACTAGTACGGTCCGCTGAGTAAATAATAATCAATTTGTTTATCGAGCTAATTGGAGTTATTACTGGGAAAACCATTCGTAGGCGTGGCGTCCGTAGACTTAAAAGCGATTAGATTGAACGGTTGTAATGATTATGATCGACTATCGTAAACGGTTGAAAGTGGCAGGTTTTGAAACATTATAATTACCATCCTGGTTCATGCAATGCAATAGGCTTATGAGATTGTCGATTACAGATTACGAACTAGAACTAGTGTCAGTGTACGAGTAAGGCATATGTCTACATACAATCTATACACAGTAGCTATGAAATTGGTCCGCGTGTTACCCTGCCGGCATTCAGTCCAGTTGGTCTGTAGCCAATGTTGGTTTGTTTATAACGTCAGACTTGCAAACACTTGACCACATTACAAAAGTAGATATGCACTAGCCGGGGTCACTTTGTAACATTTTAGACGGGTTGCACACTGCACAGCAGCACGGACGGAGCTGGTACTTCGCTAAACGCATTATCTCAATGGTGAGGTGTGCACAGACTACGTGAGAACTTTTATCGTGTCATCCAATAAACACAGGCGGTTCTAGTTACGGGGAATTAAAAAAACAATATAAATCTAAAAATAATGCTGATTAAGCTATCGAATCAGCGTGGTCACTGGCGGAAATCGTAACTATGAATTGAGGAATAGAGTCTGATGATCTTTTTCGTAAGTTCCTCGTATTAGGTGGCAGTTCTCTCCATCACAGGTAGATACAATGCATATTCAGCCACGCAAAATGTGTACGAAAGTTGCAAGCAATAAGATTGAAAGACTGATGATTGCAGATAACGCAATAGTTGCATAGGAAATGGCACGAGCGCTGGTAGCGCCGGCGCCCAGCCCAGTTGGCCCGAAGCCAGCGTCTGTTTGTTTATAACATTAAAGCGTTTAATGTCGCCGCGCCTCGCTCGCGCCGCCTTCGCTTTGAACACCCGGAATTTTTATAAGCCACATATGAGATCTTTCAGTGTAAGCCACTTAGCAAATACACGAATGTGTCAGAATGTCAGCAAAGCTGTTTTTCTTTATTTATTAAATTATGCAACCAACTATCCACCATTATCAATCGTCTCTTTTGTTGAAAAGTCTTCTAAAAGAAGCTCTCGACTCAAAATTTTACTCTGAAATCGACCAGATTTTATTACATATTTCTTAAACATTCTGGAAGAGATACTATCATTTCTATTGTATTTCCAGTGGTCTTTGAATTTACCAGTAATATTTACCGCTCTCATCAAATTCCAATAAAACGAAAAGCTCATTCATCATTTCAGTCAAAATATGGCATAAATGCAGAAACAACGACATATTTTATGAAACTCGATAGAGAAATGGGCACAATATCGAGCGAATTAAATTTTGGCATGATTTCAAGTAAATATGGAGTATGCAAATCGAAAAGATTGAGATTATTCCATATGCTAAGAAAAATATAAGCCTGTGGTGCAGTGCCGTGACTTTGTCGCCGCCCAGCGGTCAACTGGCGCCATGCCTTTATGCCGCGTCTTCCTCGTGTGTTTGCATTCGTAATTTTTACAATTAGACATGCAGATACGGAGGAGTGAGGTAAACAAGAGTAATAGCGGGGTGTTTAATCATGCGTGCCGCACAAATGTCCGTGTTTACATGGAACTCACAAACATCTGGTTTTGATGAACTGAATACTCTGCATTCAGGTTGGTGGCGGCTCTTGAAATCGTGCCAGCTTATTTTAAGTGGCGACGTCTGCTCAAGATTTGTGTCTAAATGCCTTTCGCTATTATATTTTACGACTTATATCGAATCAACAGCGGCGGTGCCGTTTATACTTTCACATTGCTTATAATTGCTCCGATTTTGAATAGTAATGAAATCTTTAATTAGAGATAATTATCGCATTTTTTTGTTTATCATAAATATCTTTTAACTTTTTCAAGATAGATCGAATAGCGTGAAGTATCACTGCAAAAGTTATTGTATTCCTTTTCACTTTCGCAACGTTCACTCTCTCTCGAGTGTTGTTTCGTTGTGCATGCATGACCACGTGTGATGTTTAATTCATCGCAACGCTTGTTTGGTTTTAATTTTACGTCTATTATTGTCCACTAATCGTTTCAAATAGAGTGGATACACACGCACACGAGTAAACTTTGTATTGGATATATTTTGTTAATAGGTTGAGAAGTTGCTGTTGAAAGACGTAGGTATTAAACTTTTAGCGACCATAAACTATTCATATCTTGTCTGTGTTGTGCTGTTTGGCGGTCTTGGCAGCTTCCGTCTCTCCGGGATAGGTATGATAATGAACAGAAGTGGGCTATAGTTTGCTCCCAATATCGCCGTAACGACTGCCGCCCGCCTCCTCCCTCCGGAAATAAAGTTTGATTTAGTTCAGACACGACAATCCGTTTGTTGTAGTAACGAATCCAATTATACCAACGTTTTACAAGTTGCCTCGTGTCTTGCGAACTAAACTACATGTTTAATGCACACGATTCGCTAGCTCTTTGTGCAAACGTTGCTTATTCGATTACGAGATAACTCAGGGATACTATTAGCGTTCCTTGTTGCTAAAGGATTTCTGCTTCTGCTCTGAAGTGCTCTACAACCTAAGGCTCTCCGTTTTATACCTGTTATTTTTTGTAATGAAGAAGTTTAGTATGTCCTGTTTTTGTTCAATTACATTTTTACACAGTACTTATATGCAATTTTATCGCTATTGTAGAGATAACATAAAAAAAACGAAACTCCGTACACTAATTTGCTTTTCATATGCTTTTTTCGTGTCCGTTTTATAATAGTAGGCTCAGTACGATACTTAAGATATTTAGCATAATTTTCAATGTTTGGCAAAAATAATCAAAATAAAAATACATACTTAGACAATTCTAAATACTTTTATATAGGACAGCGAATATCACTTACTTTTCAAATGAATCTACGAAAGGCGTACTTATTTACCTTTCAGTTCTTTATTCATCGCCGGGAGGCAAGAGATAAAATCTCTCAAGATAGCATTTTCCCCTTTTAACACATCTGCCAGAAAGTGAGTCGGTTCCAACGCCGCGGGCCGCTTAGCAGTCGTCAGCTGTTACTCCGTACTATGGCCATTTATGAAAAAACTTTCGACACGACTTCGACTACATCCTTGCCATTGTCTTCGTTCTCCATAGTCAAATTTATTCCGCCTTTTATACATAAAGTAGTTACTGCTGTTGCAGAATGCCCTCCGGGCTATCCGTTCGAGCTGCTGATTTATTCATTCAAACACTAAATTAACTTTTACGGAATTCAGTAAAAGCTGCTTCAAAAGCGTCTATTGAATGCACATTCCAGTTTTAGTTTAATTTCTTTCATGATTGAAAACGTCATTATATGTATTTAATAATGATACTCATAATTATTTATCGTATTTAATGGAAAATGTTTATTCGGTGTCATTTTTTTTTAAATAATCTATATAAACCAACTTTACCAAGTGTATTTGTTTCTGTTTGGAAACTGGGCACAATTTTTCACTCGAAATAATTATGCAAACAGCGTTCGAATACAACAAGAGTTATAAAAGTTAATAAGTAACCCCGACAACTGTTCACTTGGTCGTGCCCCTTCCTCGCAACCGACTGCGTCTCTGCACTTTTATGAAAAAAGTTTTGCCCGATGCACTCCAATACGGATTTCGTCTTGGAAATTCTCAACCTACTCTAGCAATACGATTTTATATTCAAGCGAGCGCACGCAATAGCATTTTATTTATATTTTTTAATTTTGTTCATATCGCGCTGGCCCCTTGGCGGAGAGTGAGAACTATTCAAATAACAACATTTTGAACCCAGTTTGAAAAAAAGGAACAAAACCAATACTTCTACCTTTCAATGATCGCAGAAAATGCAATATTACGGGTGCAGTAAGGCTTGTTTGTTTTCAGGAATACCCCTAATTGTAGCTCAACTTTCAGAACACCGAGGTAGAGCACCTCCTTTTTGGTTGGCTTAGTATTCGCATTTATGAAAAACAAATTGGTGAGCTGCTACTAATTTGTCTTTCCGTGACTTAATGACGTTGGTATCTCACGCACATACTATTCCGCATTGCACAGACAGCTAAGAATAAAAACTTGTATTAGTGTAACCATTTAAACATTTATTAATTGCATATAACTTGCAGATTAAACTGCGATTATGCTACTAACTGAATAAATTATTATAATTGTTAATAAGGCTTGATAACCGTTGTTTGTATGAATAATGCTATAAATTATATTGCCTGTTAAAAAGTTTTTTGTGGATTTGGTGTCTTATCCAGAATATAAAATCCATATAATTTTTGAATAGTGAGCTAATTCGACATTATTTTAATCAATTCAGTAACTGATCGCGATTATACAGTGCTTATCTGATACTAACTTACTTATTAGAATTTCCGTCTTGTAAATCCCATACTCACGAAAATTATATTGACACAGCAGATTGGAAAAGTTTTAAGCCTGTAAACGGATTCGGACTACCGAAATATTCAAATTTTGCTCTTGTCCAATGGAAAATAATACAAAGTATTCTATTTTGATGATGAATTCTCCACCAACAATCAAAATAAAATAGTTATAAAAATATTTGACACGAATCACATACATTGCTCTGATCCCTAATTAGTGCACTTATGTTATTAAAATCAGACATAATGGTGGTCGCACAAAACACCCAGACCCGAGTCCGTATAACCGTGTTTTACTTAAGTGCTAATTAAATTACAATTGGCAAGAGCCTTCACCTTCTTAACTATACCATGCATAAGTTATGTTGATTATGTAAGTAAGGAATTTTGCAATTGTATAATGATGTTTTGTATTTCGCTCATTATTTGATTGTTATTTATTAGTTTGACGGTCATTATAATAATAAATAACTAATATTTTAAATTACTAAATGAGTTGTACATTCTCTTTTATTTATGTGATTTACATATTTACTTACTTATTTCATTAGAAGTTAGCAAGATTAATCAAATAGTATTTTTTACATGGCTAACGTTCCGTTAAATAGGAATGTTTCACATCATCTCAGGGTAGAGAAATCCACTGCACACGAAATTAAAAAAAAAATGTTGGAGAGATAGAGACCGTTTTTGGAAAGCCAAGGTAATTTTGGAAAGTTAATATTGTACACTTAATGGCAATAAACGAATTTGAATTTGAAGTTAAAATAAATAAGATTGTATTGAATTTTATAGATTCCTAATTAATTTCCTTTCCAACTTTCAAAGGTAGTTAATATATATTTTGTATATATCACATGTAAATCCGCCCGCCACGCTCGCCTCTGCCTCATCTGTGCGACACCGGGCGCGCTGAGCCGCTTATGGGCGTCCTCCCGGCTTATGCGCCCGTGACCGAATGCTCTATCTATTTACACAGACCTTTGGTTTGTTTTCGTGCCCTGCAGTAGACTTTTAAAGTCAATTCACATCGTTAAAATTATCACCAGACCCTATAATGTGTGTATTACAAATAACTTTTAAAACTCTACTTGGGCTCAAAAAGAATGTACTTGTTAACCTGTAGAAATAAATTTAACTGAACTAATAAATGTATTAGCTAGTCCCAATGTATATTATTGTCATGCGTGCAACTATAATCGGATATGACAATACCTATCTTATAGCTGTAAATTCAAAAATTTCGAAATAAGAATTTTCCCACGCTTTTCCTTACCTTATCACAATGTAGCCGGCTACATTTCTGTGTGAAGGCTATGTATGGCGGTAAAATATTCAGGCACCAACTGTCTGTAGGCTGTCAGCTCATGCTTCGTGCTCAAAGGCATTAGCAACCGTGGCTACATTCTGGCTTCCGAGGAGGTCGCGTGCTGCCACCACTAACTACAAGTCGGTGCTTCGGGCCCAGCGATTCGAATTGCTAAGTTTATCAGAAGCTCAACGCTTGTACAAATTGTGCTACTTTCGCTGGTATAGACTGATCTTAGATTAGATTATCAGACTAAGGTTACTTGCTTTTGCTTGCTACGTGCTATTCAGCTTAAAGGTGCCGACAATCCAACTTAGGTACTTACTTAAAGTAAAAAAAAGTACTTACAGTTCTTTTCTTCCTAATTTTAATAAATCACCGAGTCTTAAAATCTTACTCATTAATTTCATTTACCGAACTGTATTACATTCTATTACTTATTCACAATAGCTTTAGTATTAGTGCTAGAAGTTAATCTTCCACAGTCGTGTTGATATTCAATGACCCGTTTAAGTACACTTTATAATGTATAATCCATGTCGGTATTCGAGATGTCTTGTCCAATCAGGATAGGAGAATGCCTATTAAACGTTATGTTACACGCAACTAAAACTACATATACACCCTAGTGACCTTTAGTAGTGACTTGACCTGATGGTTAACATTTCTTAGTCTGTACATATTTGTTATTTATTCCGTAAATATTACTAGCGCATATGCTATTAAACGATAAGAAACGTAACAGCTTTGTTCCTTCCTATATTCATGTTGAACGATTGAACACGATAAAAAATTTGGTTCCCATAAAAGTTCGAGCGCCGGCAAATCTTTTACACATGAAGAGAAAATAGCTTATTCAATACTTTATTTATGTAAAGGCTCTGTTATAGATATTAAATCAAACACCGACTTCACTTTAATGTTTATTATGATCACCAACACAATTACAATGCTTTGTTACACTGTGAGTCTAGATAGGTAGCTTAAAACTATTTTAACAGTAATTAATGTGAGAGCGACGTGACGCTTGGTTCGAAACCGAGACGGAAGAGAGTTAGAGCGAGAAGAACATACATTTAGTATGGTAATACTAAACATACTCGCACCTTATTTTAAAGTGAAAGCTAATAGTAGTAAGTATAAAAAATCGAATTAAATAGGTAAGCAATTTTACACAGTAGCATATAAGTATGTAAGGGTTTACATAATTAAAAACTCAATGTAAGTTACACAGAGGTAAGTAAATAGTAACTAGTAGCTAAGATACATGTTATACTTCAAAATAATTTTAGATTTAAGCTGTAGCTATTTAAATGAGTATTTGAAAGGTTAGGTAAGTTTGAGACTTTACAATATTTTAAGAATTTATGTTAGTCATTATCAACATAACAGATAATATAGGTAATACACATGTAGCATATTATATAAGTGCTATAAAGTTTACAAAATTAAGTAAGTAGTAGCTAAGTGCAGTTTGCTTTCATTAATATAGGATAACTAACAAAACATTCACTTAATATATAGTAAGGTTTTAGGTTACATTGTTAAATAATGCTTTAATATTATTAATTATGGTTTACAAAACTTTTGGGATTAAACACAATTTGCTAATGCAGTTCAGTGTTATAGTTAATTACTTTTTATTGGTAGCAAAATTAGTTTATGAATAGGTCTAGTATACTCTCCTTTGGAAGTGCGTACAACAGCTGACCTAACTAAATTGTCAGTCTTATTAACATTAGTAGAAGATATTCTGCCTAGGGGCCAACAGGTTGGAGGAGTATTTTCATCCTTAATTATTACAAGATCTCCTATGTTTACATTTTTCTGTACTTGTAACCACTTATTTCTAGTTTGTAATTCTGACAAATAGCTTGAATAAAACTGTTTCCAAAACTTTTGTTTAATTTGCATAATTTTCTGATACACATTAAGTCTAGACTCATTCAGATCTACAACATTAGGTTCAGGTAAGTCAGTTAAAGCTGTACCTACAATGAAATGAGCTGGAGTTAAGCAAGTCAAATCATAGGGTAAATCTGTCAATGGATAGAGCGGTCTAGAGTTAAGTATACATTCAATTTGTGTTAATACAGTGTACAAATATTCATATGTTAGCTTAGTACTAAACAAATGTCTCTTTAACAAAGATTTTACGCTTTTTATCCCTGCTTCGTAGATTCCACCCATGTGGCTAGCTAATGGAACAGTAAACTTATATTCAATATAATTAGAAGATACATAGTTTATTATTTCACTGTAACAAGTTTCATTTTTAAACATCTTATACAGGTCATGTAAATCAGATTTTGAACCTTTAAAGTTAGTAGCATTATCTGTATACAAACAAGTAGGTATTCCTCTCCTAGAGATGAATCGTTTCAAGGCACAAATAAATGACTGAGATGACATATCCATAACTAACTCAAGATGTATTGCACGTGTAGACAAACACACAAATAGACATATGTAACCTTTGTTGTATCTACAATTTCTAGTCATAGAATTTCTAACAGCTATAGCACCGCTAAAATCAATTCCTACATTAGTGAATGCACGAGTCAATGTCACTCTAGCTGCTGGAAGATCTGCCATTTGTTGTCCACAGACTCGACCCTGATACCTAGCACACCTGACACAAGAGTGAATACATTTCTTTACCTCACCTCTACCATTGATAGGCCAGTATTTGAGTCTGATATTGTACAGGGAGTTCTGTATGCCTGCATGTAGTAGTTTTAAGTGATAATGTTGTATTATAATGCTGGTTATGTGACATTTAGAGGGTAATATCAGAGGGTGCGCTTGGCTGAATGGAATGTCAGAGTGGCGAATGCGACCTCCTACTCTTAGAAGATTCGATTCGTCTAGAAAGGGATTTAACTTTCTAAGAGAACTAGATTTGAATAAATGTGACTTTTTAGAATGGTCAATGAAATCATTTTCTAGTGTTTTGGATTGAGTAGATTGTAATTCACTAATTTCTTTCTGATAATAATAAT
Organism: Pyrausta aurata; assembly: GCA_963584085.1. Taxonomy (NCBI): domain Eukaryota; kingdom Metazoa; phylum Arthropoda; class Insecta; order Lepidoptera; family Crambidae; genus Pyrausta; species Pyrausta aurata. The sequence continues at coordinate 4,968,025 of OY757256.1, read as the reverse complement.
GTTGACATGTTTTTATTATGAAATCATGAGCATTTTTCAACTCAGAGACAGATATAAATGATGTATGTCTGTCTTTGTTTTTTAAATTGTGCAAAAATCTAAATAAATAAGCAACTGATCTTATCAAGCTGGTAATGTTTGAAAACTTACAAAAATGGTCATAAAAAAATTCATAATTAATAGGTATGTCCTTGACATTTGTAGCCAAACTAGTCTTATTATGAGTAGGATCAGTATGACCTACCGAGGGATTCTGAGTGAGCTCCACTGGCTGAAATGATGTAGTTATGGGCCATGAAAATGGGTCTTCATTCATCCAATGGGGGCCTTGCCACCACAACGTGCATGACTGTAGGGAGGCAGGCATGAGTCCTCGAGTTAAGACGTCAGCTGGATTTTGTTTGGTATTTATATAGTACCAGTTGTCACTGTTAGAGATATCAATGATTTGCATAAGTCGATGAGATACATAAGCATGAAGCTTATTTTTGTATGGAGTTTTGATCCAACTTAGGACAATAGATGAATCTGTTAAAAGATAGATTTGATTGATGGTAATAATGTCATTAGTTGAAGCAATGAATCTTTCTGTAAGTTTAGATAAAACAAGTGCGCCATTTAATTCCAATCGAGGGATTGACTGTTGTTTTTTAATGGGGGCAACTTTAGATTTGGCAGCGACTAACTGACAACTTGGTTTTCTATTAGTATAAGTAGCTTTTAGGTATAAGCAAGCACCGTAGGCTTTGATGGAGGCATCACAAAAACCTATTAGTATTATATTATTTGGTATGTCAGAGAAACAATATCTAGGTATTTGAATTTTATCCAGGTTTCTTAATTCAATGACAAACTTTAGCCACAAATCTTTGATTTCATCCGAAACTTGGGAATCCCAATGTATATTTAATTTCCATATTTCTTGCATCAAAAGTTTAGGTAAAATAGTAGTGGGAGCCAATATGCCTATGGGGTCAAAGATTTGAGCTATTTGTGATAAGATATTTCTCTTTGTACAAGGTAAATCGTTAGGGCTGGGGATAGACACTTTAAGTGTGTCAGCAGCGGGTAACCACTTGAGACCTAAAGTTTTCACTGCAGAAGGTGGTGTGAAATTGTATGAATTGTCTTCATTATTTGAAGTGTTTTGTGTCGAATCATGGTCATTTGAATTTGACACATGCTCATAAAGGTCAGGGAGGTTAGATGCCCATTTATGCAACTTAAATCCTGCTTTATTTAATAAATCAATTAGTTCTGAACACAGCTGTATACATTCGTCTTTGGATTGTTGGCCACATAAATAATCATCCATATAAGAGTTTTTAAGTACACAGTCAGCGGCTAATTTGTGTGTATCTTTGTATTTGTCAGCTAAATCCATCATTACTCGACATGCCAAATAGGGTGCACATTTAGTGCCATATGTAACTGTGTCTAATTCTAAACATTTGAGTGGTTCAGATTTGGAATTCCTCCATAAAACTCTTTGTAATGAAGTTTGTTGAGGATTGATAAAGATTCCTCGAAACATTTTAACTATGTCACATGAAAAGGCATATTTATAAAGTCTGAATCTAAGAATAATCTCAAATAGATCATTATAAATGTTGGGACCTTCAAATAGTAAGTCATTCAATGACATACCAGAGGAGGTTTTAGCACTGGCATTGAAAACAGTGCGAAGCTTAGTTGATACACTATCGGGTCGTAAGACAGCAAAATGTGGCATGTAATATGCAGCTTGGTCTGAAGGTGAAAACTGATCTATGTAATGAGCGTGACCAAGATCAATAAATTCTTGTATGAAGTCCTTGTACTGAGAATGTAGTAAAGGATTATTTTGCATTTTAGACTCAAGTTGAAGTAGGCATTTATAAGCCATATTAAATGAATTACCTAATTCTTTAATTCGGTCAGACTGAATGGGTAAGTTGACAATGTAATTGCCTGATTTGTTAATTGTAGTGGTAGACTCAAACAGATTCTCACAATATTCTTCCTCAGGTGAGTGTATTTTAGATTTAAGGGTTGGTTCCTCTTGTTCCCAGAAGGATTGAAGTAATTGATCTGATGAGGGTGATGTAACAAACAAGCTTACTGACTGCGCAGTGTCACTAGAAAGTTTGTCTACGTAGACGGGGCCTGAAATAACCCAACCTAATGTTGTATTGATAAGATGTGGTAAATGGGGTCCTAGCTCCATGCGATCTGTTTGCAAAATAGAAAAGAATAGCTCTGCACCAATGAGCAAATCAATAGAGCTGGGAATGTAAAATGTGGGATCAGCAAGTGAATTAGCTTGTTTAGCTGGTATAGGCCATGTTTGTGTTGGTATGTAAGTATGTGGTAACGGCACTGTAATATTCTCCATAACAATGAATGAGAGTGTAGCAGAGTAATCAGTGTAGCGAGATGAAATAGAGGTTTTAGTACTCACTTTTATTGGTTTCGTGCTATTTCCTACACCTTGTATTAGCATTGCATTCTCTATTAAATTTAGCTTAAGCGAGGTAGCGAGTCTGTGGGTAACAATATTTACTTCACTTCCAGCATCCAGAAGAGCACGTGCATTTACCCACTTTCCTGATGAATCTTGAATTTTCACAATGGCTGTGGAAAGCAATATTTGATTTGCATTATTATTAGACACTAGTACTGTCGAAGGGACATTATTGTTGGGGTTAGTATTAGAGGACTGTGAGCAGTCAAGTTGAGCCGATGTAGAATTTGGCATAAGAGAGTTACTCGTAGTTGAGGTTTGTAGCGTTTGCGAATTATCACTCGATTTAGATAATGTGAAACTAACCTGTTGAGGACTATTTGCTTGTTTGTCCATATGTATACTTGTGTGATGTCTCCCACGGCATGTTAGACAATTGTATTTGGAACACTTATGTTTAGTTTGATAAGGCTGTAAGCAGTTAAAACACAAAGATTTAGTTTTAATAAGCTGTATGCGGTCAGGTATTGACAATTCGAGATAATTGGGACATTTGTGCAATGCGTGCTTATTTTGACATAATGTGCATGAAATACTGGGCTGTGCAGAACTGAAATGCGTAGCTTTCACATATTGCTTGTCACACGATGGTTTATCATTCAACATTTCAAACGCATTTCTTCGTAAATTCAAAAACTCAAGCAGTTCAGTCAAGCCAGCAATCGAATTCTCCTTCCTGTTTAATTCCCAAGCTGCACGCAGTGAATTATCTAGCTTTTGACAAATTAGAAACACTAAAAGAACGTCCCAGCTATCCACAGGCAAATTAATAGCTTTCAGGGAGTCTAAGCTTTGTTGCAAAGTGACAAGAAAATCTTTGAGGTTAAATTTCGAAATGACATTAAAATTAGTTATAGCTTTTAAATGGTAGTTGACAACTATAGTTTTATTTTCATACCTTTTGGACAGGATATCTAGAGCCTTACGATAGTTATCGTCCGTTACGAGAAGTGATGAGATAAGTCCGGCAGCTTCCCCAGTGAGAGCCGATTTCAAGTACTGCATTTTGTTGACGAGCGGTAAATCTGCAGAATCAACAGAAGCGAAAAATATGTTTTTAAAGGCAGGCCATTGCTTGATATCGCCATCAAATCGCGGCAGCTCCAATTTAGGAAGTCGAACGCATGGTTTCCGCGTGGCGTCGCAAAACGTGGTCGTGTGGTTGTCAACCGATAAGTTGGCTGGAGCCGTTGTCTGCACCGAATCGCTGATAAGCTCTTCGATCCTTGCTTTGCAACTGTAGTACTTTTCTTCAACTGCTTCACGCTCCTGTTCGTGAGCCACGTGTCTGTCTGGGGCGTTGTCCGCCATTTCAATTTTGAGCTGAACCTCTTCATATTTCTTTATGATTTGGCCAATCTCGGCTTTCCTCACCGTAATATCGTGTACGTTGTAGCCTTGATCCACATCCAGATTGTTAATGAAATTAGCAAGCCTCGTTAGCTTTCCTTTGATAATGCTTCGTTGCGTTTTTAGTGCGTCAATATCCATTGTTGTAATTGTATGTTGTAATGTTCACAGATTGTAAGAGAGTAATGTTGCTGCAAAAATTCGTTCGTTTTGCGTCCAGTGTGAAGTTAGCGCTCTGTGCTGAGCGGCCTTTGATTGGCTGTGCGCCGTATTGTCTTTCGTTACGTTGTTAGCGCTTGGAATTCGCTGCAACTTCCGCCGCGTCGATAAAGCAGTCGATTGATTTGATTCGCTGGTATTTTTCCACCCCGCCACACGAGTACGCGCGAAATCACCCGACAACTGACGAGTCCGATGAAAATGGCGTCGTAAGCGGCGTTTTGCTTGGGCTGCGACGACGAAGGACCACACTTAATGTTATAGATATTAAATCAAACACCGACTTCACTTTAATGTTTATTATGATCACCAACACAATTACAATGCTTTGTTACACTGTGAGTCTAGATAGGTAGCTTAAAACTATTTTAACAGTAATTAATGTGAGAGCGACGTGACGCTTGGTTCGAAACCGAGACGGAAGAGAGTTAGAGCGAGAAGAACATACATTTAGTATGGTAATACTAAACAGGCTCGTCGGGGGAAGACGATTTGAATAGAGCTTCCCGTTAGCCGTGTCGAAGCTGAAAGCTTTTCATAAATGAACCTACGATGCCTTCACCTGGGTGCAGGTTTCTTGCTCAAGAAACTTTACACTTAGTCAAAGCACGACAGCTTGACAGCGTTGATGTTGAGATACAAATATTAATGACACGTCATGTTTCACACGCTATTAAGGACCAGAGGCGAATCACACGCTTGAATACCCTCTTAATCTATAAGTCCCTTTTGTTCGAAAACATATACCAATTATTCACAAAACCTTTTTTGTAATCACTCCCGTGTGCAGTTAAGCTTATTTCCCTTCGAATATTAATCAAAGAAAATCACACCCCATATTGGCAGTAGTGATTCAAAAGTAGGGCCCAGAACGTAAAACAGTAAGGTTACACGACATCCTGTGTCGGAGCTAGAAAAAGTTAAAAAAAAACCAAGTTTGTATGCTTGTTTAGCTAAGTAAGTGGTAGTAAATCTTTCTCCAAATGTTAAACTGTGTGCGTCCCATTAGTTATGGTAATCGAAATGTAAAGAGAAGATTGCTTCGACCGCTATAATGTTGCCCGTCAGACCCTGGACGCCAACAGTAAAATTCTTTTAGTTATCCCACGGGATCTGTTACTTTATGTGGTTGAAATAGACTTTATGTTAATACCGATACTGAAATATTTTCAACATATCATATTAAATAGCAAATACGCAAGATATTTCGAGGGTATCCTAAGTAGCATTTTTATGAGATGCAATATTTTAACATCGTAATCAATCAAAAAAGAAATGCGAATTAATTTTATTTTACAGTTACATTTAAATGCTGAAGCATAGTGAGATGTATTAAGTTTAGCTCCTCTACACACGATCAAGAATCTATACACAGCACTGAAAAGTTTGTAAATTATTCATGACATTCGTCACATATCAATTTCACTTACATGCACGTCTAATTTATAAAACTACGCGGCTACATAAGCGAGTCACCAACATACATGATGTCACATCAGCGAAATATCGATAACTTGAGTTGTGAAAACAAGGATTTTACTTTAACCATTTCAATTGACAGGCACTTACTTACATACGTATGTGTTCTTCACGAGAATAGTTCTTTTAAACCTGGGTACAACTAAGAAGCAGCAATTCTGCCATGGTTTGCCTGACATTCATGTTTGTGCTTATAGAGGGGTACAAGTACAGCTTGTGATAGGCAATTTACTTTGTTAAGCGAACCAACAATATACTTAAAAATAGAACAAATTGCCCGGCTAACCGTTAGACTGCGATATCGCCGTGGAGCCGGCCTCAGGTGCGGTGGGCGAAAGGCAATATGGACGGACTGATACCATGTCTAGCAAACATGTTGTGGGGCGGTGATGGTCCATTTTGAACAAAATATGTAAAATTGGCCTATTTCGCTGTAATTAGTAAGGAGCTAGAAAAATTCGAAAAATTGCTGTCAAGAGAAGCTCATGTCTAGTTTACCGATCACCGCAATAAATCTGTCAATCAATGAACCGAATAAAGCAGAGAAAGTTAATAACTTCGTTGATAACCCGGCTATAGATACACCTACAGTAATAAAATGCGTTTGTTGCAATATTTTTATTATAGACTGTCCTTTTTATGGTTTCAATAACTTTATAATAATTAATGTCCTTAATTAAATAAATTTACAGCGATGTCAATTGCTTCTATCTCTTCAATAAATTATCGAGTTTTCATTTTATTGTCAATTTTACTGCGAAAAGAGTCGTCACGCATATAATTCAGTAATTTATTGTTTCCTTATAGAGCTTGTAGAGTTTAATGGTTAATAAAAGGCAGGGCCCCGGGGCCTACTTTCTGTGCAATCTGTCGTGAACCCCCTTCGCCAAGGTGGACCATGTGAATTCAGGGCTGACAGAAGAAGAGCTAAAAAAATATATTCTGCAATGCAAAATATCTTGGATACTAACTAGCAATTTCAAACTAAGCAACTGCTGTTCATCATCATCATTATCAGCCAAAGGACGTCCATTGCTGAACATAGGCCTTCCCCACGATTTTCCACATCGACCGATCACAGGCAGTCTGCATCCAGTGTGATCCTGCGATCTATACAAGGTCGTCTATCCATCTTCTTGGTGGACGTCCTACGCTGCGCCATAACAACTGCTGTTGCTAGGGATCAATTGCATGCTTATTATCAAGTTAAGAGAGTATAGTATTCGACAGCAGGAAGCAAAGTAAAATAAATATCCCTCTTGCTGATATTAGAATACTTGCCATGAAATTTTATAAATTAGTATCGTGTCAGTTTAAGGAAAAGGTCTTTCACTGTATCCAATGAAATCTTCCAAAATAACGAATATGCCAAGAGGAGGACAGAATGTAATTATTTATATTGTCGTGTCCCTTTTTCCCGGCCATTCAAGACGCCCAACAAAACCTGCCCTGAAACGGGCCGCGTGTCATCCCTGCCAGTAATAAAACAACCGACCGTTACACAGATATCCCCGGATACCCGAAATGTCAACTGCGAGCCCAACGGTCAACACACGAAATTTTACGGCACACGTGCTAGAGTGTACCTGTACGAACTACCAAATGCGATTTAGAGATCGTCGGGGAATTTATAAAGCAACTAACCCGAAACAGAGATGCTTCATCACTCGTACGGATTTCTGAATGTACAAATAACTTTGTTCGTTTTAAGTTATATTTATGATGAAAGTGTTTCTCTTTTTAAATTGTAAAACATGCTCAACGTATGAACTGACCGGCCCGTTTACGTTTGTTTGTGTTTTATTGAAGTTGCTATCCCTGTTGCCTCATTAGCTGTTTGATTATTTTGCATTCTAACTTGGTATATGTTACACACGATGCCAATTGATTTCTCTATTTTTAGAACTGCTTAACCTTGCAACAAAATCGAGGTGAGACAAGTCATTTGAAATGATTACACTCCAGCCCCGAATTGATTGAAGAAAAAGGTGTGAAACGTGAGTCGACAGGGAAGGATGATACCAGCGAACCGGTACCAGCGATCGATCTTCCCCGGTACAATAATATCGGGTTGTCTGAACCGCTACTCGGTGCCATACATTAATTAGCGAGGGATTATCGTCCGTCACATTCATACAGGTGATTTGTCAGCTCTACGACACGATTCCTGCTTACAAATTACCCCTAGCTTATCTTTTCTTATTTTTTTCTCTACTACTCGGTCGACCAACGTATTATACGTGAATGACCTACCAGTACACCCAACACCGATATTTTCCACATCATTTCATTTTCAATATTATGAAGCGGCTTTGAGGTCTGCCATCAGAAATTGTTTTTTGTTCTGTAATATTTATCAAATGTTAATTTAGGGAATTCAAATAATTAAATAAGCTGAAATTATATGTATGTATCAGCAATACCATACACCGAAGTCTTAATGTCTGACATAAATATTTTCCACAAATATAAGAAAACAATTTATCCCATCCGAATTAAATTTGAAATAAACGTTGCTTTCGAAAAACGCAATAACAATAGCGATCTCAGCAGATTGGATTTCCACGGTCCCGTTTTAGTATGTACCATAAAACATAACGTAAAGTAGCTAACCCTTACAATTTGTCAAACAAACGTGAGTGTGCCATTAATAAAACGGAACGAATCTTCCGTGCAAGACAAAGAAGCCAGTATCAATATTTATTGGCGTGCTTAGTATTAATCGGTTCGGATCGTGCGCTGTATCGCGACGGCGCGCGGCGAATGGATGGACTGTCGCGGTCGGAGCGTGCCTAATTTTTCCTCAACGAATATTTCTTTCCTTTCGTAGCGCGTAGCGTTTTCGTAGCATACTCGTCCGCCCAGCGGGACTCGCGTCCGCCGTGATATCGCCTCGCTTCGTATCACAGATTCAGCCAGTTATGTCAGTTTGCCCCCAGCCGCACGAGAGCACGGACGTCTTGCGCCGCGGACGAACACTCGATTCGCGAACGAAATGTGTGACAATAAGTGTTGCTTCCTCTTTGTTATCTAGAATTTTTACGTGTTTATAGACTTTTAATGTTAACTGAGACAATATTTTAGAAACTTAAGATTAGATTAAATATTATTGTAGGTAGTGTGAATATTGCTTGGTGTTTACTTTTGCAAATGAAAAGGCGATTACTTCAATAATATAGGGTGAGAGAATTTTCCATTTCAATATCATTAATAACATAATTTTCCAAGAAATCAATCAAACATCAAGATAACTAGACTTGGCGTGTTATTAATAAATTCTTTCAACAAAAATCTGTTTCGTTTATGATCTAATCGATCGACATACCGCTCACCACCATTATGCACACGCAATATTACTTCACAATACATTTAACGTGTGTTTTCCCCCAATGAATCACCGCACGAAAGTTTTTACAACATAGAAAATAATGAACAAGAACACACGCCTTCCGTTGCCTTGTTCGTTGTTCTGCCAATTTTCTCGCAATATCAAATCTTTTATGTTTGTTGTTTAACTTGTGTGTTGAAGTTTGGTGCTTTATTTTCTGTTAGTGCGAATATCGAGGGCATAAAAGCGTGCCACAAAAAGCGCGGCGCTATTTCCTTTACGCCTACGTTCTTGTGCCATATCAGCGTTGGCAGTATTCAAGAACGAAAATGGTAAAAAAGCGTCGGGTCGGGCTCGGGCGCTTTGCTTGCCATTTAAGATGAGAAATGGGCAGCGCTGCACCAGCGACAGCGGCGCTAAGATTGCGGCCGCATAGTACTTATGCACTGAATGTTCATTGTCGCCACTTGCTCTCGGCATTATTATGCCTCTTTAGTCGCACTACTTATATAGGTATTAACTTTCTAGAAATTATTGTTTGTATAAATATGAAAGCTTATTGTTTCCCACTTCCTTTCTTCCGGTATTATGGTGAGAGTCTATGTAAATTATTACTAGAGAACGAAGACATTGAACGTACGATTATAGTAAATAGGATTTCCTCCTCTTTTTAAATTTCCGTAGACAACAAAGTACACTTAGGATTCTTATAACAACAAAGACAAATGTTCGTATTTACGGCCTGTTTCACAATGTCCTAATAAGTCCTACCGCTATCTGTCCAATACTGCATACGAAATGACGTTCAATTTTGAATTAGTTGATTAGTGCTTCCATCACATAGTGGACGTATTGATACTATTACCGTTTTTGTACTACACAAACGGTAATAGAGTTTGAAGGCCTGAGGCTGTATTCATTATTTGAAATATAGCTTATTGCTTTAAACTTTAAAACTTTCCACGAATACGTACTTAGTTTACCTAAATCATTTTCCAAGAAAGCGTTTATCGTAAATTAGAATAATGTTGTTGTATTAATATTCATTATCCTCAAGAACATCTTCGTGGAGTCGCTATCATCAAAGTAATTTCTACGAATTTTAAGTACCTATTATATTTTTTTTTTACTTGTAATCAACTGACCTTAATACTCGAGGATTGCTCATCATTTACTTTACAAATGAAGACATAAATTAACATCTGGAAGAATCATATTAGTATCCACCAAGATTGGCTAGAACCATATTAGTTAGAAGTTAATGGCTGAGCCTGAAGCACTTGAAAACTTTTATTACAATAAAAACTAAATAATTTGCCTACTCCTTATGAAAATGCACTTACATGCTTACATGTAGATAATTTTGTTTTAATGTTAATCGACTAAGCCGTTTGTGCAGCAACACATTTCATACTAGCACTCTAATGTAATAATATCTTTTCATACTTTTATACAAATATTAAGAAATGATTCAGTGTTACAAGTGTTTATGGCCAATTTAATCTGATGATGGCAATTTAATCGTTTTCATCAAAAGTAAAGTTTGTATTTATTACCCTCTATAATATTATTTCGGGTAAAAGCCTCGGAAATGGCCTCCACTGATAAATTGTTCCGATGGGCGGAAACAAACTCAATGTCAGTGGAAGCCAATGGACACCCCTGATCTAAGAGCGAAATTACTCGAAAAATTGCGCCCGAAAAGGATCCCTGTGGTAGCGTTATTGAAAAAAGGTTGACTTGATTGATATTCGAACTTAACACGTTAAAAAACGCCGAAAATACAAAACGTTCGGTTTTTCGTCTCTGCTAAAAAAAGATTGACTCGATTTGTTCTTGTCCGTTACGCAATAAACTCTCGGAGGGTATTTTTAACTACGGATTTATCTTTTTCGGGGAGTCTGTAATCGCCCTAATTTCATCCACGAAATTAGGATTTGGAGTGTTTAAATGGTAAATTAATGGGTTATGTAAATGTATTAATGAAACATGGGTCTCCTTTATTTTGTCCCTTAATAGCTTTTATAATTTAAATACCATTCTCTCAGGCTGAAATGAAATTTTATTTATTTAAAACCGGGAACATCTGCTACCCTTCCGAATAATACGAATACTAAAATAAAATGTTATTACTATTGTTCCTACTTCCTATTTTGAATAAAACTCATGTTTTTAAGACGTATAAGCATGTTGGTCGTTATTTTTTATGAATGTTTTTATTTTCAATCCCATGGAATTGCTTCAGTTATCGAGCTCTATATCCTGGCATCCCTTACAACATTACCTGACCACCTTCATAAACTACAAAGGCGCGAAGGGAATTGGAGGCCAAGTTCTTCCAAATTTGAGTATTTTCGCAGATGGTGTCATTATTTCCTACAAAAATTTAATTACCTTAACTGCGGTACTCCCGAGAGCCATTGTACTTCAAATAAAACGTCGTACGCACTGCCGACGACGGTCACGAGAGAGCTCACCGTGATAGATGATATTCGAGAACAATTAATCTTGGGCAAAATATGCGGACGATTTGCGAGAGAGTGGTCGGGCCTAATGGTCGGGAGGATTATCACGCGTCCGCGGCCCGCGCCCCGTCCCGCCGTCATTAGCGGAAAAACCGACGGTTTCACCTAATAAAACAAAATATCGCGCACAGGACAAAAACCCTGTGCATATGTAACGTTTGCCGAGAAGCAATAACGCGCCACCAGACACCCATATATCATAGTGAGGGGTTTCATAAAGGAAGCGGCGAAGCCTTGGCGCTCGGACACTGAAGGCGTTGTTATGCGACGCCGCTGCACTGTCCTCGGATAATGTCTTGCATAAATTTACCGTAATCGTGTAAAGCCAGTGTCACTTGCATAATTTAATGCAAAAAAGCAATGCGGCTTATATTAAAAACGTCACTGGTAGTCCAGATTCACAAATTAGAATTGTGGAGCGATTAATTCTTCCACATTCCAAAAGCGTTTAATGGACGAGTGAATAGACGAGAACAAGGATTTGATAGCGCTGCAAAATGTTCCGTTAATTGGAGATACCTGTTTGCTGCAACTTGCACGAGAATGGGTTATTGTTGCTACTACTCCTATATTAAATTTTAATTGAAACGGGAGCTTTGATTGCCTTAATCGATTGAGCAATACCTAGTTACGCCCATCATTGTTCCAGTTACAATATGGTCATATTTAATCACTTTGTATCTGTGTTTGATTGAATTGGTTTGCGGTTGAACTAATACTAAATGAATGAATGAATCATACGTTACTGAAATATGAGCTAATGATAAAAATCTTGAAATGCGAAATAATAGAATGATCATAACTAAAAACTAAATAACTGCAATGTTGTTGATAGGATGATTGCAAAAAAAGCATCTGGAATACAATATATTTGGAAAGATAATTAATTAGTTATTGCATTTGATGTAACTGTGTAGTGTTGAAGCAGTTGTTTAAAGTGCCTATCAATAATTTGAATCTGATTTCGTCGTCGGCAGTAAATTAGTTGTACAGGTGCGTCATCTGAATATAGGCGCCACGGCGGCAAACTGGTACGGCTCGGCAGGCGCAGAGTAAGTCGCGCGCCAATGCAAATTAGTGGAATCACAATTAGTGCTCGATTGTTGTTCGCACTGCAGCCTGCATTTAGCAAATGAAACAACCAGGTAAGAGGTTCAGAAAATAAATTATGAAACGGCATACTCCGATCTCATTCCGAGGCGTGCCTTTTTTTGCCGTTCGACGGCGAGGTGGTGTTCGCTTCGCAATACTATTTACACTTTCCACTTTGTTTTTTGTTCACTATTGTAAGAGCTTCTTCAATTAGTTCAGTTTTTTTATTCAACGAGGTTCCGCTCGGAAAACTTTCTGATTCCTGATATTACTCTTTGCACAAATCCATTGGAAATACGATTTGCAAGCAATGAAAAAGTCCTATTTTGGTACGGGTTTACATACTAACCCAAACAATAAGTCATCCCTTTAAATTCGTTTGGAACAACAAACGTTCAGATTGTAAAATGCCTCGAGGATTTTCTAGAAATCATTTGTGTCTGCAAATAACTCCTAACTTACATAGTTATTTAGTTGGGCTTATTTGAATTTTAGAGTTATTTTTGTAATATTATTTAGCGACTGTTTTATCAGTTAAAGAAGATAAAGCTAATGCGCGAAACATCGTCGTCAAATTAATGACGTATTACAAGATGGATATGTGTCGCCATTTGTAAGGCAAACAAAATGTCCGCGCAATGTCCTCCCGAGTTGACAGATGATGTTAAGGGCAATTAATCTTGACCAAATATGCGGGCGAATTGCGGCCTCCACCCCGCCTAATGTCGATGTTCCAGTGTCCCGTTTCCTTGGGGTTCACTTCACTTTGCCTTATCTAGTAAGCTTCGCGAAATATGTTTCTACATTTAGCTAAGACTTCCCAAATAAATCTTTGAACTTAATACAGCGAACTACGCCAAACAAATGATATTCGAAAACGTTATTAACGTAGGCGCGTTGAATTTATGTGTTTACTTACCTGAAGACATTGGTAAATTACGAACTATAGCTAAGTATTTTGCGTTGAAATAACAGATATTGTTGGCCGCATGAAATAGTTTGCAATAGGAGTAATGTAATAAAGCTAACATGAAATGTGATGTATTTTCCACCATTTAATGACATTCGACAACCCTTGTCAGCGTCAGTGTCGCCGTCTGATTCACGCGGTCAAATATTTTAGCACAGCAATCGGAACGTTATGGGAGTTTCGTGTTACGCCGGTGTTATTATGCGGGTTCCGAACGGGGCCGTGACGATGAGGTGTGGTGAACGAGCAAAGTTATAATAACCTTCGTCCTTTCATCTTCGCCGGCCCCAGAGTATTGTCTTTGATCCTATATAACCTCACTCACACCCTTTTGATAATGTAATTAAATAACTTGCATCAAAAAGATCGATAGACGATACGATATTCTATGTATCATGTGTAATATGTATGAAGTCTTTATTAAGACTACGTAATGTAATGTGATCTCTTGATTTGGACATTATTTTAAATATTTGAAACATCCTTAAATTTGAATAAAACAACGCATACAATGGAAGATTTTGTAGCTTGATCGCAGAAGATAATTCTTTCAGTAGACTAGCTAGATCGACTTGCAGTATCAAGCTGTAATATTGGTAGTTAACTAACGCCGCCATTGTGCAGCTGAATCAACGTAGAGACTGCTAAAGCCTTTCTACGTTTCGTTTCAAGAGTCTTATCTCCGACGCAATGACTACGCTCCAAATGAACATCCCTTAGACTTTTTTCTCTTTTAATTAACAACTTTTGTTTTTCTTCATCTTGTACTCATTGCGGTAATCATTCTTTTTCTTAGGGAATTGCATTTTAGCGGAGATACACTTTTTGGGTAAATATTTTATCTTCTCTCATTCACTTTAATATTTGTCTGTCGCAATTAAACAATTCTATGTAAGATTTAGAAACGAATCGTGTTGGGCCGTGGGTAGTTTGAATTAACCTTTTGAGTAGTTTGTAGATCCGAAGCTCGGTCACGGAGCGGGTCATCTGCTAGTTAATATTCAAAGGGTCGCACGATCATAGATTCCGCACGCGTTTCTCTTCCACCGCTGCAAGGACGGGCTTTTGAAACCTTACTTTTAGTTACAAAATACTCAGTTGTTTTCCACTGAAAACCTTTTGAAGCGCTTTTTTACTATCAAGTTATGAATTCCGACTAAGCTCGGACAGAAAATACCCAAACAGATTTTCATTACAGTTTAGGTACATTCCGGCATTTTCATCATCAAAATTTGAAGCTCAGGCAGATAACGATTTGCCTGTGTGTTACGAACTGAATTCGAAGCAACGTCGCAGATTTGTTTGGAAAATACTTAGTCAAACATCTAGCCAGACCAAAGTTATTACAGAAGGATCAAAGCTTCTTTAAATACATTTTGGCTTACGATGCGCGGATTAGTTTTGTTAAAAAAATAAAATTGGGCTAAAATTACATCAAAACAAAACCACAATGTGCTAAACTGAATTAAACCGTCAAATTGCCAAAATGTGGAGCAGCGTTTCATTGTCTCTCAAATCGGATTTAGCATTCATTACTTAACTTTTTTGATAAAATTTAGTTCAGAATTTTGAGGATCGCTCTTCCAATTTCATGCTTGAATGGATTTGTTTCGGAGCTGCAAAGGAGTGTTTCAATGTAAGCCTTCATTCAAATAACGCGAAGGTTGGATTTATTTGAGCAGAGTATTCACGACTCGACGAATTCAAAGATCCCTCCGGATAAATTGATATATTGCTAAATGATAACGTGGTATTTTTCTTATCAGAACTTTTCCAACACTAAAGCCTTATAACTTGTCATATCAATGAAAATATTCTTGTCTGTGTAAAGATTTACGTTAGACTATTTCTTGAAATAATTTGTATTGTATGTAGGTAATATTTGAGTACGTTATCTAATTTACTCAGCGACGACGACAAGCATGGAATCTGATTTAAATTATTAATATAAATATTTCTTCTGTTTCAGATAATACTGATGAAAGCGAGACGTAAAGTCACTGCTACGTTTCACACACGGATGTCGTGAGCTCTGTCCCCGGGAGCACACGACGTCGCCGTGATGAGCACAACCCGCCATAATGCGTCGGCGGCCATTATAAACCGTAAACGGCGTTTGTCGGCTCGAGATGGCCGTCAACCGCGGCGCACGCGCACCCAGCCACCCTGCGCAGTGGCGCCTTCACACGCACCTTCACTATGAGATGTGGAAACACGGCAAGTGGCGACAGAAAACGTCACGACCAAGGACAAACCCGGCCGTCAGAGTGCCCAGATAGAGACGTTGTACAGTGATATCCGTAGAGGCCTAAGTGTTACTTCTCTGTGTAAATATAGTGGTGATTAGATGTTAAGGATGACCGGCGAGGGTCGAGGTGCGCGCGCGCCGCTGCTGGAGAGCGGCGAGTATGCGCACGGGCACAAGACGTCTGCTCCGCGGTGTTGCTTCTGGCTGGCCAGTCATGTCAACGTGAGGAAGTGCGTCGCTGGCATCATGTTGCTATCCGTCCTCACGATATTCTTCTATACATATTACGTAACCGTGCCCTTTACGAGGTTAGTACAATCCACTCACTAATTGTAAAATCAGCTATTAGGTACGAGTATTCGTTTACATCCTGTACGTATACGGCTGTATTCACATGTGGCTATAAGAAGTCTGAAGCTATGTAACGACGAGTCGGCTGTCTGATATCTTCAAGGTGCAATTCAGCGAAATATGATTTTTTTCAAATATTCACAAAGGCAGTATTTACGTAGTGTTGCCAAAATTTCAGTAAATAACACATTCAAGGGCGTCATTTCACGTCCTATGATTCACGGTAGTAATATGTTTATTTCTGTAACTTTTACTTAAATGACCTTTGTAGCATTTTTCCGTTTGCCAAAAAAATAAACAAAATCTCTGACCTAATGTACAACCTAAATACTTATCGCGTCGGTAATGATTAATTATATAGAGTTTATGAGCTATTAACTGTTGTCGGCGAGACCGGCCTTTGCAGAGGTCAGAACCTTGAACTCGCTTAAATGGACGGAAACAACTGCTATATAACACCCCACTTCCACTCTGGAGGCTTTTATTTGCATTCGTCGCCTAATATTTTACCCAGTTCTCTTACATGTGTTTTACGGCCCACCAATGAAAACCTTTGTTTGCTTTTGCAACAAAAGCATTTTTATTAAACCATATCAAAATATTGTTATTTTCAAGTTTTTGCAAAAAAATACCTGTACAAAAATAACCTTCATTCAGGGTTTCAACTTACTTCTAGTATTTTTAGAATGACGAAACCTTATTTTTTTGATTACGTGAGTTAGAAGATTGCTGCAATTTAAAGCACTCAGTTAACAACATTCATTGGAGTTCATAGTACTGACAATTTGGATCCAACTTAACAATATAAAATACTATACCTAATGGTATTCTAGCAAAGCAGTTATTCAGTTTGGTCGCATGCCTATTAATCATGTAACGATTACCTCAATTTTCATTGGAGTCACAACATTCATTGGAGTTCATAGTACTGACAATTTGGATCCAACTCAACAATCTCGCAAATACAACAACAGTTGTTTGGCCATGTGTGTAAAAATATTCAATAAGATTCCAAATGAATTTAAACAACTTAGCAATAATCAATACAAAAAGAAACTTTATGAATGGCTCAGTATTAATAGTTTTTATAGTGTTAAGGAATTTTTCGAACA
Organism: Pyrausta aurata; assembly: GCA_963584085.1. NCBI lineage: Eukaryota > Metazoa > Arthropoda > Insecta > Lepidoptera > Crambidae > Pyrausta > Pyrausta aurata. The sequence goes on along the minus strand of OY757256.1, from coordinate 4,950,848 downwards.
CAGACATTGATATTTTATAGAATTGAGTTGACATTTGCAATTAATTGACATCCCACTGACATTTTTATTTCATTTTTATATTGATTTTATTAATATTAATTTATGATTCACAATTTATTTATTGTTAAATGAATGTTACAAATAAATTTAATTTGCATGTCATAATTTATTGGCTGAATATGAGATTCTTTGTGAAAAACTTAACATCTTTGTATACCATGTTTAATGCAAATAAATATTTCTATTTCTATTTCTATTTCAATATAAAATACTATACCTAATCGTTTTCTAGCATAGCAGTTATTCAGTTTGGTCTCATGCCTATTAATCATATAAATATTACCTAAATTTTTCACCACGTTGAGTACGAGTGCACTGCGGCGCTACAGCTTCTTGAACATATTTCAATAACATTATTTGATAGTGATAGATGCTACATATTGCAGTGGACGTTTTTATTATCTTCCGCAATAGATTAAAATCAATGTCATTAACGTTAACTACTTTGCTATACGTTTGTATTATCTCGAATACGTATCAGAACCCAATTAATTACTGGCCGTAGTTAGTTGAAAATATGCCGTCATTTGCACAATATTCAATTTACATGCTATCGGGGCTATTTAAGCAAATAATGCGTTGATATGAATTAATAGTATATCGTTATAGGAGTCGGTCAGTTCAGTTCGCGCCATTAATATATCGGGATTAGTCGGGCTTGTTTGTTGCAGCTTATCATAAAATAATGTTGCCCAATTCTCACCGGCGGGTGATTAATATTCGATATCTCTTTTATGGTTCGTTTAACAGTCATGAAGGCTTCCAAAACTATTCATTGGAAATGTTGTCACAACATTCACGTGTTTCATTCATTCAACTATTAATTAAGGCAGTGTCTATGATAAAATGCATTTCAGGTCAATGTTTCTATATTATTACTAATTTTAATTGAAATTAGAATAGTTCGATACGGGATTGCTACCAGCGCAGTTACTTCGTGATCATGGCGCTTGCAACAGTGCCGAAATATCGGAAGCTCATAAATAATAAGGTACATGGTAGCAATCACGTATCTAACTATTTTAATATTAGTGACCATGAAAGTTTAAAGTTGTGTTTAATAACTCACTTTTTGATACCGTAAATAATATGTAAAATATCCACCTGACTCGCGGGTGCCTCAATTTAAAAGTTAAATAAATTTTCACGCTAAGAGTAGTTGCCCCATCAGAAATTTTCATATTCGTAAGGACGATATTATCCGCAGCATCGAAAGAAAGAACTCTAACGACCGCATCGCTTAAGGCTTATGATAAAATGAAGAAACACTCAAAATGTTGTTACGTATAAAAACACAAATCATTTACTTTTACAGCTCGCTCAGACAAAGTAGATAAGAATTTTTGTATTACAAAAGAATTAGATGGTTTCGCTATGCCGAGACAGATTGTATTGAAGTTTTCATAAATGGGGCAAGTCGAAAGTACAGCCGTGCTTTATACTGGTATTCAGTCGGTGCTTCGTTAATAATGCAGGGGAGTCTGGCGAACATGGCGATCGACGCGGGACTCGGGTGCGCTCTCGCTCGAGATTGCACACTCACTTCTATTATCCTCTCCACCTAATTCGGCTATCGCTTTTCATCGTAAAATCCGTAACACCTTCTGGAAAGTATATTATAAATTTTCATGTACCGTTATAAACGTTCCTTTGACTCGAAAGAAAATGATTATGGCATTATAAATTATTATTATTATGGCATTATATATTATTTAAGTCAACTCGGCCATTTTCGTCCCATTTCTATTCTTCCTTTTCTCTCTAAGGTTTTAGAAGCTGCCGTCCATAAACAACTTTCTGCTTTCATATTCAATAATAACCTTCTTAATGAATGTCAGTCCGGATTTCGACCCGGTCATAGCACGACCACCGCACTACTGAAAGTCACCGAAGACATTAGAGAGGGCATGGAGAATTCTAAAGTCACCATACTAGTTTTAACTGATTTTTCAAATGCCTTCAATAATGTTGATCATGATGTGCTCCTAGCAATCTTAACTCAATTGCGGGTCTCGCCTGAGGCGCTGGAATGGTTTTCATCTTACCTTCAAGGACGCCAGCAGGCTGTTCGAAATGACCAACAGCTCTCCCATTGGTCTAATCTCACAACAGGCGTTCCACAAGGTGGCATTCTCTCTCCGCTTCTTTTTTCAATTTTTATTAACTCCGTCACTCACCACCTTCGTTGCTCTTATCATCTGTATGCAGACGATCTTCAGCTATACACCCAGGCCGAGGTGGCTGATATTGACTCGGCCATATCAGCCCTAAATCTCGATCTCGCATGTATTGCAGACTGGTCTGTGAAATATGGTATATCAGTTAACCCCTCAAAATGTCAGGCCATCATTATAGGTAGTTCGCGGCAAATGGCTAAGATTAGCTTGGAATCGACTGCTCCAATCTTATTTAACAACGCCGTGATTCCGTATAGCGAATATGTCAAGAACTTGGGGCTATATATGGACAACACCCTCTGCTGGTCGAAACACATTAGCGAGGTCAGCAGGAAAGTCACTGCCACTTTACGGGCTCTCTATAAATTTAAAAATTTTCTCCCTCTTCACACAAAAACTCTTCTCGTTCAATCTCTAGTCCTCCCTCTTCTCGACTACGCCGACGTGTGTTGTACGAATATCAGTGAAGCGTTTCTTAATAAACTTGATCGTCTCCTTAACAATGGTATTCGTTTCATCTTCAGTCTCCGTAAGTACGACCACATTTCCGCCTACCGTTCTAAGCTTAAATGGCTTCCCATCCGTCATCGCAAAGAAATAAGAATCTTGTGTACCATCTTTAACATACTTCGAAACCCTCATTCCCCAACATATATGACGCAGCGCTTCAGCTATTTGGCATCCACAACTTCGCGCAACCTTCGCTCTTCCCATCAACTCAATCTCCACACACCTCTTTTCAAATCCGGCTTTATGTCGGACTCTTTCACAATGTCTGCGATTCGACTTTGGAATTCCCTCCCCTATGAGATCAGAACTTCATCCAACAAATTTTCATTTAAAAAGTCACTCCGTGCCCACTATCTTCACCTTGGCTCTCTTCAGAACTAATCTTTTCGTTAATTATTTTCTTTTCTTTCACCTAGATGTCGTCAATATCTCCAACTTCGTTATTTGTAAGTAAATTTTTGTGTATTTTATGTATATTTATTTTGCCTATATATATTTATAAATTCTATTAATTATTTGTGTAATATTAGTATGTATGTTTATGTCGCCATAATGCATTTTATAAGTTATTTTATACTACCCGCTCAGTTATTGCAAACGTTCCGCCACTGATTAAATTTTCTGCATTCCCAAGCGGTTGACTGGTAGAGAATGCCCTAAGGCATTAAGTCCGCCAATTGTACAATATACAGTGCAATAAAGTTTAAATAAATAAATAAATAAATAATGTTACTATACAACAATACACACTTTGCATGTTTGATTCGTAACAAAATGTTTAAATCAAAGATCAATGAGAGCCGATTTGTTTGTGTCTGCATGAAATGAGGTTTGGGCGCTCGATTAAATATTTTGACAACTTTCCTATTGATCTGTCTAACAAAGTTCACAATCATTATGTATTCTCTGTACTTCCCACCCGTATATCAAATATTGACAAAACTTTTTTTATATTCGTATCTCCCAAATAGTGTACTTAGATGGTGCCGTTATATTTATTCAACAAAATGTCGCTTTAGAAACCTTTGGACCGAAGTTTTAAAAACACAGCTAACTGCATTCACATGCTTATAGAGAAGTGTCGTAACATGTTTGCATACTCATTCTTATCTGGCTTTGTGTTACCGGAGGAAACATTTTAGAGTCTTAAATGTTTTAAAGTACTTTAGTTCGCTCACTCTCTCTTGTTATTGTTTAAAACCTTTTATTTTATAGTAGAACAAATATACGTTATGCACTTAATCACCGCTAATTCTTGGAATTGCTTTGCACAAGCATTAATCTCATAAAACATTGTTGCCGGTCGTTCCTGTAGCACCTTGTTTGACAGCTTTTCACGGCTAAATAAGAATTAAGAACAAGGAAGCGAATATTGCGAAGAAATTTATTTATAACATAATATCATGTAATTAGGGGGGTGGGTGTCGTAAAGCTAGGTTTATATTTTATTTTATCGGCTTAAAATTATACTGCTGGGATGAGCAGCTACTAGGGGCGGCAAGTTTCGCCGACTCAGTTGGATTTATAGCAAAACTTGTGTTCGGGCTAATTAATAATGGAAGCTGCTTCGAAACGCGCCTAAAACTCGTTGATTTGAAGCCGTATTGTTTATGATCATTTACACTTAATCGTTGTTCGGAAACTCCAAATTGCTAATTTCACTTAATCTTGGAGAACATCGAAACGTATGAACTGTGTCCGACGACATCACCATGACGGAAATCGTTGAAGCTATGTCCTTTTAATTTGAGTTTCCTTCCAATCTGTTGGCTAAGGCGTGGTTTTCATTAAGGCTGCTGTCACCTACCTTTTAACAAAGTTCAAATGAAAATTTCTCCCCAAAAATGACTAAACTGACTACTTTTTTTGAATGAATTGTGTAGAAATGAACTATCTCCATAAGATGTCGACTCTGAATTTTTGATTCAATCTTTAAAATGTCTGTAATTTGCAATCATAGAAGCTAAATTGACGGTTTTTCTGGCGCACTCTTCTAGATCACTTGTTGATATCAGCTATCGAAATTACATAAACTTGAAGGGAATTACGTTCGTATACAAGGTGTCGACTCTGTTTTTTTTATTTATCGCTCTGGTTATTCCAAATGAAGACAAAATTGAAACTATGTTTTGGCATAAAATACGCACCTAAAGACAGGCGATTATCTCTGAGATACATTGCACTTATTCTGTGTTATTTGATAAAACAATGTTATAGAGGTTCCTATCTTTGACTTAGCATCTAAATTCTTGATTTTATCTTGTGCAATATATTCAAAATATCTTACAAAAGTAACCTATAAATTTGAGATTTGGAGCTGTCACGAACATTCATCTTCGATCGAAATTTGACAGACAGCGCCGAGCGCTCGGAGGGGAAGGGTGTGTCGCTCGTTGTCTTCGCTGCTACTCTTTTATTTCGTGTATGATACTAATTCCAAATTTGAAAATATCACGCTTTGCACAATTTCTATACGGCGACCAATTCGCTTTGAGGCTTTATGCAACAGGCATAAAGCCATAGGGCATTTGGATCGTCGATGGTCTCTAATTATAACAAAAAAGTATTCGTTCTTTTGTATGGATTAGTAGTTGTATTTAAATGATTAATCAATGTTATGTAAACTTGCATAGAAAGGAATCCTTATTAATACTATAAACAAGAAAGATTTATATGTATGGCGACTATTTCAAGAGGTTCATGAGTTATAACGAAGATCTTTTATCATATACAATTTGTATTTTCGAAACTTGATCAAACAAAATGTGCAGATACTAGGACCAAAATTATCGACAAAAATAATAATAATAAAAAATTGTCTACAAAATAAAATTGTGGTATATGATGAGCAAACTGTTTCTATCACCAAACAGTTAAATGTCAATTTTAGACAAATACTGAATTAATAAGGCCAAGAATAGGCAATAGTACCAATTCTATTGCATATGTATGGGGTTGCAAATAATAACCTTATTTATATAAAATAAAGTAATATCAGTAACACTACTTTATAGTTCAACAACGGTTGACCGATTTTCATGATATTTACTTTGTTGAATTGGTATTTACCTCTTACCCCTTAAGTTATTATAAAACAGGGCTTGGGCGCGCCGAGGCTGGATATGAAGCAAAGTTTTCTGTGGTCGAAGTTTTTTTTTTCACTAAAAAGTCTAAAACTCTTCAAAGGACTCCAATTTAGGCAAACCATTTCTTTTTGAAGTCAGTGCCATCGCATGGACTCTCTCAAGTTCCATCTTAAGCGACATCTATCTGGGCATCGACTCCAAAAAGAAATGGTTTGCCTAAAATGGAGTCCTTTCAAGAGTTTATTTAAGACTTTTTAATGTGTTTTGTTTTTGAAGTCGGTTTTATTGAAATAGTATGGTGGTGAAGTGACCATTAACCCAACAAAATTGAAGACAAATAAGGGCTTTTGTTTTAAGTATTTGACTTTGAGTAGTAAAAAAGTAAGTTTATAAATTTTCTTACATCATTCGTGCTTTGGATTTTGAATAAGAATAAACGGACGACAAAAAGTAAAAGGTCAGTTTTTCTTAATATAGACCGTATATAGGCGTTATTTAGTTCCACAACCTTTGATACGCAATTGTACGTACATACCATTGGCCATTGGCGTCAATTCCATACTGTGTGGGACTTGTTCATGGCATTAATTCCATACGCTAGTGTTTCAATGGTTTAAACCTAAATAAATAGGGCAATATTTTGCTTATTTAACATTACTTTTCTTTCTACCACAATCTACAACCACAACCTAACTATAAACTTGTATAGTAAAACGCTTGTTTAAATAGAAGCGTTTCATGTGATGTGTATGTAGTTAATATGAACCTGTATTCAAATTGTACGCAAATGCCATGAAGTTCTATGGTTCTATTCAAGTCCATATTCATATAATATTTCATTATTTAATTCGTCAAGTATGTGTGAACGAGACACAATAGAAATTCCATTATTATGCGACTCCCGGCAGTCGTTTGATACCTGACTGATTACAAATGTATATGGACAAAATGATATAATACCGGTGTAAACCAAATAATTAAATAAAAATAATCTTATTTATCATCTGTCATACATGAAATACTTGAAATCTTGATCGAAATTTTCTTAACTACATTTTTCTGAATGTCAGCTATAATAACTTGTGACATATTTTATATATCAAAATACAAATCATATCAAAGAACAGCGTTACACTAAAAAGCATTTATGTATAAATAAATACTCATAGCATCCAGTTGGTATGACACGTGGTAGATCAAGCGCAGAACCAATGGCATCATCCACCAATAACCCTTAGTCCCCGTTTCTCGTGGAGTTTACATTCGTTAAAAATACCTACTCTGAGAAGTCACGATTTGGGTGAAGACGTAAAGAGGCAGATAAACGGTACCAACCTGTACCGACTGACTAGTGATGTGCCAAGTCATCTATTTTTAATCTCGAAATATTTAAGAAATTCGTTGCAACAATCCAAATAAGGACCGACTGACACTAGAAAATTGTTTTAAAACAAGATTCAAATCAAGACTCGAGTCGGAAAAGTCTCTATAAAGCATTTCAATTCCATGAAATAGCCAACACGGCACAACACTGGTTAGTCGTTGCAGGTCAGTGCGTGTTACCCGCCTCTATATGTCTTCACTCTTTGGATGCATTTCGTTTTTTCTATGCTGTAAGTTTTTTACGTTATTATAACTGTACGTTTGTGTTTAAATCTGTGAATTTAGTTATATAATTATCAAAAGGAAAATGTTCGCGAACGGAATTGACGCGAGCCCTGATTCCGAACTGTATTCACTGTATTCGTAATAGGTATTTTAAATACAAAAAATCTGGTATAACATTAATTTATCACATCGACTTTTATAAGACCATCATTTTCTGTGTTCATCATACGCATAGCCTACTACCTAGAGATAAAGTATCAAAATTGTTTAATTACAGTTAACATTTTTTTGTGTCCCGGACATATAAAATCGCACACACACATTGATAAATTCGGTAAAATCTGAGAATCTCCAGACTGTCATATGGCTCTTAAAGTAAAGAGACCACAAGCTGCGGCTCACAGGACTCGCTGCCTACGGATAAATATTTTCACAAAATCCACCTTTATTTATTTTACGCTTTAGAGATAAACGCTAATGGCGCTTTGATGTGGCTCTAACTTGGAACGCAACCTTAACTTTGGCAGTATTTGATTGATTTTCTTCTAATTACTCCACAGTTGATAACTTAGTTAGTTTATAGTAAATTAGCATAAAAAATAGGTTTTCTGTTTTGATATACTCATTTTATTTTCTACTTACAGTATTATAAAGCTGAAAAGTTTATTTGTTTGAACGCGCTAATCTCAAGAACTACTGGAACGAATAGAAAAAAAAATTGTGATAGATAGCTTATTTATCAGGCAAGGCTTAAGGCTATAAAATATCATCATGCAAAAGGAGGGGAGGGCTAGCAAACTCAAAACGCGCAAACGCCGTCGGGGGGGACCGCTACCATACATACAATTACTGCAAAATCTAAGTGATACAATGCACCTTAAATTTTTCAATAATTTTAACATAAGTTAGCTTTGAATCTTCTACTTTTCAATTCATTTGATCTGTTGAAATAGCTAAAAGTTTAGTTTGATCGTAGTATCTTAAAATTCCGACCGCGACCCCATAAAATATGCATTCTATCTTCGGTTTAGCCGTTACTATTCATTATACTGTTTATTCAACATACAAATGCAAACGGTTTGAATCTAAAATAGCTTCTGATTCCAATGGTAATATTGTGTCAGGTTTATTTAATGATTTAGCGCGTGGTTTAGTTTTGTCTGTAGCGATCATAGTAGTAATTCTAATAAATACTGACCTTCCTCAGTATTATGTCAGAATCAATGACAAGCAATCAGTTTATTGCCCTATCATGCACCTACCGTAAAACCATTGGCTTTAGGGCTTCCCTATGTAATGAAGAAATCTGGTATAGGTATACTAAAAAATATGACGTCTTCTGTTTACCAGTATACACTACATATAACATTTTACCTCTTTGAAATAATACTGGCTGTTCGTCGACCATTAATCGTCGTATTCTCTCTGTTTTCCTTTTTGTCCCACAGCTTTCGTTCATATCACATACCGCACATTTATATAATTTATTAATATTTCTTTTATTTCGCAGCCTGGTGTGGCGTGACCGCGTACCGCGTCCGCTGTCCCAGTGCTCGTTGCTCGCGTCCCAGCAGCAGGCCGCGCGCGACCACAGGTCGGACGCGCGCCTGCGCATCGACGCGAAGGTGCTCGTCATCGTCGAGTCGGCCTACTCGCGGCTGGGGCGCGACATCGCCGAGCTGCTGGTCGCTAACCGTATACGGTGAGTGCTGCTGTTCTCATGTTGTTACATAAGGCCCATTGTACAGTGGCCACAGGTCGGACGCGCGTCTGCGCATCGACGCAGAGGTTCGCGACATTGCCGAGCTGCTGGTCGCTTAGTATACGGTGAGTGCTGCAGAACTCATGTTGCTAGATAAAGCCCAGTCTACTAGTGACCACAGGTCGGACACGCGCCTGCGCATCGACGCAAAGGTGCTCTTCATCGTCGAGGTGCTGAGGGCCTACTACGAAAAACGAAATTCGGCAGTACGATTGTCGTTTTGCGAATCCGAAGCATTTCGTAGTATGGATTGCATACTAAAAATGCTTCGGATCAGCAAAACGTTGATCGTACTGACCTCCTGGTCCCTGACCATATACGCTGAGTGCTACAGTTCTCATGTTCACACAAATCGTTCCGTCACAATTCGGTCAAAGGCTGTTTCATAATCTTTTTAAACGTCTTGAAAACGTAATTTCTTCTCCATTAGATTATGTAAAGGTATATTCATAGCATAATACTCATAAGTTGGTAGAAATAAATACGTATCAACAATATGATGTATCACGATCACGAATCACGAAACATAATTCCGCATTGAATTCCTAGAGCCACTAGCAAAACAAAAAAAAAACCGATCTGCTTTTGCCTTCAGAACAATATTTTTCCACATATTCCCCGGCCCGGGAGCACATAGCTAATTTGGCAGAATAAAGAGTTAACGCAGCCGACTCATTGTTGAGTTAAGTACCCTTCGTTCGAGTGAGCCCATTCTGTCCGAGTACGTGCTATGTCAATTACATGGCGACGGTCAAATACCCCTTTGATATATTAATCCACGAAACGAGACAACCCATCCAAAATTATAAAGGTAGAGCCGTTCGGTTTCTTCTTTATTTAAATTATCAGCTTACCAAGAACTACCGTTTACAAAGACAGAAAATTCTGAAACATGCGGACAACAAAGAATGTAACACTGTCCCAATTTCCCGTGCATCTCTTTTTAACTGCCTCAAACAGAACGTTTCGTTTTTATTGTAACAGTTTTGGCAGCCTGCTATCAGTTTTATGAAGTTCCCAACTTGCCATCCCAATTCCAGTGTGTCTGTCTGAACTAAGCTGTCTAACAAACACATACTGCTGCTTAAATGCCTATGTAGCATAAGGTGTTGGTTTTTGGTAACACTTTTTTGTACTGACTGAACTAAGGAACAAACAAAGCAAAAGAAATATTATATGTTTTCAAACAAATCATTTATCACCCGTCATACGCTTTGTGTTTCGCTGCATACAGCGTATACAATGACATTAAAATGTTCAGTAAAAGGCGGAATGTTTTGAAAGCTTGTATTTGTTGGATAGGCGTCCTTCAAAAGTTTCCATAAACATTTGCGAAGGGCTCGGCTGGTGACTATTACGGAGTCGTGTTTGCTTTGTTTGTTTTTCCTCGCGGGGAGACGATCGGTCGCGTTGACAGCTAATATGCGGACGAATTGATGTACTGCCTCCGAGGGTGGAGTGTGCGGTGGATTATACACGGTGTTCCATATGTGCGGCGGGACGAGCTCGGTAATCACATGAGCGCATTCGTAAACAACTGACGAATGAGTGTTTGATGAGCAAAAACTTTACGGTCAGTTAATTAACTTTCTGCATTTGATGTTTTGTTTTTTTATCTGAGTTTGAAGGTTCTATCCAATGAGCTTTGCTGATCTGAAAGTCTTCAAAAAAATACAAAAGGCATATTCTGGCAGTTCATACTAAAAAATATTTAGTCTGTCAACACTAGATTAGATTACTTTCACTGTGCTTGTTTACTACTTGTTTTAAAAAAAACGAAGAGCAGTTAATATAAAACTTCCAAACTAACACAATCTCACACATCAATCCTATCTCGAAAGGAATCTTCAAAACACACTCCAATTGTTCCACTAACAAAACTTACTTTCCCTGGGAGTATTTTCTCGTTATAATTCACCGCCTGTATATCTGTCGCCCTCTCGCGAAGACTTTTTGCTCCTCGCCGCGTTAAAAATCGGTTTCCTCTTGAACCCGCTCGGAACTAGTGATGTGACTACAATGACTTCACTCGCCTTCCAATTTCTCCCACAATACACCATTATTCAGTTCGGGTTCCGTCTATTGACTGATATCTCAGTATGTGGATCAAAGTCTGAATATATTTTTGATACTTATACTTCTCGACTTCTTTGTTCAGACTCAATAATTTTATGAGTTGCCCATCTATATTCATGTTTATATTTCTGCCAGATTAAGTCATTAAAAACCATTATACTTGACAATACTAGCTGCAACTACAGTTGAACCAATGAGCAAAGATAACAATATATAAAGAAAACTATCTTATCCGTGTTTACTTATATTCATCGTCAGAAGTAATTACGCTTATTTTCCTCCGAAACCAACTTGTGCTATTATAAACTAAATAAGAACAACACTAACCTAAACTACGCTCCTCCGCGCTTGTTCATGAAATGTTTGACGAGTCACGGAATTAGTTTTCTCCGTAACATTTTTTTGCAGGAGTGCTTCAAGCTGTCTTCTTCCGCTTTGATGTTGTCTTAATCCCGTGCTTATGTTGAGGGCTACGATAATAATGGACGTTATGAAAAATTTTTTCGCCTCTCTGAAAGAATATCGTGAAGGGTGAAAGTTGGGTAAATAGCCCAAATTCGGCAGTGTTGCGTAACGAGAAACAAAAGGGTCTAATGATTTTATCTCCTTCAACTTTGGAGTATTTGGCTTCATTGTTAACCTTTGATTCAATACCCGACCCTTGCTTATTTCGTTCTATTTATAACAATATTGTACTGTAATCAAAGTTGCAATGCCACACTAGACTATTAATTCAAATGATTATCTTGAGGATATAGCAATCACGTCGACAATAAAGACATTCCGGGGAGTTTAACGTCAAAATAAACCATTAAAGCACTTAGCTTCATAAATATCAATTGTCGTAGCACGCCAAGTATTCATAAACTGCACGGTTAACTCGGTGATTGCGTTAATTTGCGAAACGGCTTGGGGCGCAGCGGGCACATAAGTGGCACAAACGGGACTCGTGAGACATTTGCCCGGGCATGGTACACTTGCCTCCTGATAAATTGTCAGCGCCTTATTGCCGCTATGGGCAATTGGAGCTATGATGCTTGATCTTGACCGAACGGCATAGAGACATTCTTTGCAAAACTACTCAAATGGAGCATCTTTCGCTATACAGTCGATCGGAATGAATTCACGCAGTCTTTCTTGGAAGGCTGCCTTTTGAATCCTGGATAAGTGCTCAGATAATATCATCATGATCCGCACGTGTTAATTGATACAAAGAAACCTTATTCTTAAAAATTTGGTGCTCTCTTCACTGATCGTCATTATTTATTTTCAAAGAGCTTCATAGCAAAAGCTCTTTCGGTTTTTTATTAATTGATTCTATTGTATGTAATACAGGATGTTGCATTTAATCCGAGCATTACTTACAAAGGTGTTTCTATACCTGATACTGACCACGAATCATGTAAAAAAATCTTAGTTTATATATTATTTTTTAATATTTTTTGTCAAACAAGTTGCAGCGCGGTCGTTCATGCACAGTTTAGTTTCACGAAAACTTAGTGAAAGCAGCTTTTGTTCCGCGTGTTTTAGCGAAAATGACGCAATATTATTCATGCTTTAAACTTGAGGAAATTATTTTAAATGATATTTAAGTTTATTTTTCATGATTCGTAATCGATCAGTTTATGGTATCACCTCTGTAAGTACTGCTCAGATTGAAATCAACACACAGTTTGCATAACTACGCGAACATAATCCAAAACAAGGCTTAAAACTGTCGCGAAGACTGTTTAATAAATGTAGTTATCGAAGTAAAGTTATTAGCGCAAATACACATAGTTTTCCTACTAATGCCGGTATAACCATTAAGGAAGTTGGCGACTGCAGTCCTCTTTGCCTTAGAAGTGACGTTCCTACTTAGTAAACAACTTAGCTCCATTAGTTTTTGCTCCCACTAGTAGACAGTGAGTGCCCCTCAGACTGAAAAAAACAACTTCTCTAAGATTTTTTTTCTAAACTCTCGAAGAAATATAAACCCCTTACTGCGGCTTGTTGAATTATATTCTAGAACTAAACGAATTCTTGCTATGTTAGATGATTAAACATGCGCATCTGGTAGATGGCACCAATCAAAATTTTTTCTCTATAAGGCCCACTCGCGCATCATGATTAGCTTAGGTAGTGAAATCATCATTCTGTCGTAGTCTAAATTAAAGAATCTAATAGAGACATAATGATGATTTAATCCAGAACTAAGAATAATAACTCGCGCAAGCAGGCCTTAGATAAAATAAAGGCTATCTTTGTTGGGATGTTAAGTGGTTGTGGTATTAAATTTTCGTTTCCTTCACTTTCTAAGCTAACTTAAAAAAAACAGAACTACTTTACTTTTTAAGGAATTAAAAACCAACACTAAAGGTTATTCATTAAAACTCAACAAAGGAAAATGCAGCTAATTCAAAAGCAGCTACTGTTACAATTTCTATTTATTATTTAGTTCATAGTTGACCCAACTCGTATTACTGCTTAATAACATTAACCCGACCTCGCAATGCAATGTGGCTTAATAAGCGGATAATTTAATAACACCCATCAGCTTTTACAATGGGAAGTAATGGAAACTTAATTAAATATAAAGCAAGGTGTAAGGTGACAGACGCGTGGTGAATGTAGCGGGCGGGGTGACGACCGCCTGAGAAATAGTGCTACCATAAACAGATGGAAAAACTAGGACTAATTTTTACACTGAATAAAGAGTGCATTTACCATTGTAATACTATTACTAGCGTATGAAACTGACACCACGAACAAATGTCGTGCTACATGAATTGACGCCACTTGTCACCAGCTCATACAACGGATTTCTTATTCGAAATTCAAATTCTAAGGAATATGTCATCTTGTCGTCGTATTTGCGACTCATTTTTTGCTTTGCGTAGCTTCTCTATACGTAGTATTACAACTCATTGGTACTGACTGAGAGAGCCAGTTAAATATACCTACCTGAAAATATAAGTACATGATCGACACTCGATATGGTGGCACTCGATGGTGGCTAAAGGTCTGTAAGGAAAACTAATACGACTAGGCGAAAAACGACCATCATGTTTAGGTAGGTCACAGATAGGTTTGTCCTTTAGCTAACTTTGCAAAGTTAGACTTAGAGTTCCGCAGCATTTGGGACATCAGTATTTTAAAAAAAAATTAAGTCGCAATAACTGTAACTCTAGATTTTACTAGTATCTGTAGGTGTCTATCAAAACGTCTTCAAACTGTAGGAAGCGACTCGAACCTCCTCCGTCTCCGCCTCCGCGACACGTCTCGTCTTTGCGGCAACAGTTAGTAGTGCCATTAGGGCCCGCCCCTCCCCCTGTCTTACCGCCTAGTTCACCGTTAATGTTCGTTTGTGTCAAAACGGCTTAATTACTTTACATTAACTCGTTTTGACACAGTTTCCTTTAATCTTCACAAAAGCACGCCCCGCCTCATGCCAAGTTTCATACTCCAAATGGCATTTCCGCTCTAGGTGGAAATGTGTTTCACTATAACCGTTCTCGTAATTCTTAATGTTACTAAGCGATATTGTGGCATACTCAGAAAATTCATTTATATTAATGAACTGTTCTACGAATGATACGCATTATCATTTTGACACTTGACCTGATTCTGGTGTATGATTAATATGAAATTGTTGAATTAAGTGATCAAATAAGACGTATTATTGATATGTTTTAGTATGGAAATTGGCAAATGTAAAACTATATGCTCATAAACAATTTAAAAAAAAACTCTTGTTACGACCTCTTTAATCGCATTGACCTCACTCCTCCGAAACGTTCCCCGAAACTTCCAATAATTTGACCATTTATATGGCAGAACAACGCTGTCGGGGTCTAATAGTAGATACATAAACATAATATACACGTGCACCTAAAAACATTCACGTCAAACTCGTTACAAACTCGCGAACTCGCGGCGGAAAACATCGCGGCAGCGTGACATTTCCTCATACGTGTTCCAGTTTGTTTTCCAGTTTGATTGTTACGTCCACTTGACCCTTTTGTGATGTAAACGCCGCCGTTTATTGCTCCCGCCCGTCGTAAACTCTGCTCCGTAGTGGCGCGGGAGAGAAAATCGCTTTTTTAATAGAGAACTAATGGATATTCCGTTGCCCAATGCCCTCCGGCCGCCCTCCCGATAGACCCTTCATCCTGCGTCAATGCAGTTCGTTACACTCAATACTTACAGTACCTATGTAGCTTCTAATACATTCAACTCTCACTCAACTCCTTGATATGTTGTCGTGCAGAAAAAGGCAGCAGCTGTCGTGAGAGGAATGGTGATAATGTTTTTTGATTGCTAAATGAGTTTTTTTTTACTTAACATCATGTATTCAGGGTAACTACTACTATATTAATTTTATCTTTATTTATGTTCTAATCTAATAGTTAAAATCGCTTATCCGATATCTTCCACAGTGTGAAGTTAGTGTATTATTATTACCACAGCACAACGATGAGCATTTGTATAACCGAGAGTCTTTATATTTCTTTGTGAGTATATCCAGAGCCGCGTCAGTAGTTAACCGACTTTCAGCTGAAGTAAGTTAGTATGGCCATTACGGCTGGGGCCCTACCTTCCCGCCCGGCAACACCCGTGTGCACTCACAACTTTTGTAACGCTGCTTAGTGAGGATACTTACGACTCCCATTATCTCCACTAGCATTAACTTTAATACTGATATTGAGGAACTCGTCCCACACCAACGCCCATTGTTCCCGGGAAAACTAGCCATCACCTAATTTCGGAGCTAAAGTAGATAATGGATTTTCTATTTGCTTAAACAGTTCCTAGTTTCTTCACCTCTAAAGGCACTCTAGCATATAAATAAGTTAAAGATTTACTCTCACCAGTTAGGCAATCGAATAGTCGTTTAGAAGGAGGAAAGTAAACAAATCGGGATGTGATGGTAAGTGATTAGATAGGGACCGCCCGCCCTATCTCGCTTGTCTCATTTCTTTCTAGGCTATTTGTCAACCTCAACTAAAAGCAAGTGCTTTGGTCAGGAAATCTTTTTTTTAAATTGACGTGATTCGAAATTTTGCCTAAACAGTATTTGCG
Organism: Pyrausta aurata; assembly: GCA_963584085.1. NCBI lineage: Eukaryota > Metazoa > Arthropoda > Insecta > Lepidoptera > Crambidae > Pyrausta > Pyrausta aurata. The sequence continues at coordinate 4,934,508 of OY757256.1, read as the reverse complement.
ACAGACGCCGTTATCTAGGAAATAGATGATTCGGTAAAGGGAGTCGTGAACTCTGACATTGCCCCTTTTATTGAACTCACGCGCTCCCTTATCACAAATTAGCCCTCGTCGCATTCGGTTCACGGTTAAAGTAGGCCGTTCCGTGCGCTCTAATTTAAACCGAGCGCTCTCTCGCTTAATGGCAGGACACTAATTAAGGTAATTAGAAACATGTTAGCGCAAGTTAAATAGTCAGCCTCCCCTCACGTCCTCACTTTATGACTGTTCAAGTTCATACGCAAACATAATACTTGCAAGTTATTTAGTAAATAGTTCCTCGTTATCGATAGGCATCGCTGGTCCCCAATATACGTGCACCACGGAGTTCCCAACGAGTGCCAGTTAGGAGGCGCGCCGTCGAGTAGGTAAATGCTATTTGCAAGTTCCCGCTCGCCCATACGTAGAGCTCTCAGGCTGCCAAATTGAAATCTACCTCAACTGGAGCAAAATGAAAGGTCCCCAATAGCCATACTTTCATACCGTTTTCATCCGTGCATATCACCGCATTTCTACGCTTTCAGCTGACCTGCGCCGAACTCAAAGACCTGTAGAATCTGTTGGTTTGGTAAACGGATTGAAAATTGGAAAGTATCCTAAAAGGGAAATGTTTGGACAGTTCAATTTTCAATATTGCCAATCAACTTCGACCGCTTGTTCTCTGTTTGAAAGAGGAGGCCGGGGCTCCTATTTAAATTGTACAGTTTTATGACAAGGGTCGACCATCATTGCCTTGATTACTATTTGGTTAAGGTTATTGCTTTGAATTTCAACGTCGCTTCCTTTACGATTTCTAAGCTAAATGGTCGGAGGGTTCGGAGCTACACAACTATACCATTTTACATTATACCAGGGTAGGTATTGTTAATTTTGAATATTTTAAATGCCGCTCTTAATGCGAAATGTAAGCTTAAAATACCAAAGGTTAAATACATTTATTAGATTCATGTTCCCATTCCTAACGTTATCAAATTAATGAGGAATCATGAGCGAGTGAAACAGATTTGAATATTTATTATCGTTTTAACTATTCACATCATGTTTATTCACCGAGATAAGAGGGCTTGATACGGCACGCACAATATCTTCGCATGTTGACTGTCCCATTTTCTATTTATAACGAGCAGTAAAATATGCGGAAGAAAATATTGCTGTTGTAATAAATACCTGACGGGCGGAGTCAACGTCTCTTCGATGCGTGAAATATCGAATTTCCGTTTATATTGTAAAATGCAGATGTTTTGTTAAGCTAATTAAATTAATATCGCCCTAGAGATCACACAGCTAAGAGTACGTAGCTGATTTAACACTTTTACACACATTAATATGAGAATATTGCCTTATTTTATTGATGTTACTTTACACTGAAAGGGAGCGGAGTAAATGATTCGGCATGGAAATGTGTTTCTGATGATGCTATAATTATCAACTAATAAATAATATATTAATAGTTATTGCCTACTTTAATTAATTGCTAAGTTATTATTAGAAATATATATATATATAGCATTTCATTGTGTAAATAACGGCATTTTTAAGGAATTATCTTTATCTTTTAACTAACCAATCCGTTTCATTTATATTCTCTGTTTACTCCAGAAAGCTTTTTCATTGTTTTTATTGCTGTCAATGGACATATATTTCTGGCTTTTGCCACTAAACCCAAAAAAAAACACTTTAACCCCATACCCTTTTTAGGGTTCCGTAGCCGAATGGCAAAAAACGGAACCCTTATAGTTTCGTCAAGTCTGTCTGTCTGTCTGTCTGTCTGTCTGTCTGTCTGTCTGTCTGTCTGTCTGTCTGTCCGTCCGTATGTCACAGCCACTTTATTCTGAAACTATAAGCATCACATAGCTGAAACTTGGTAGGTAGATGTATTTTGTTTACCGCTTTCAGATTCAGATACAAAAAGTAAGAAAAAATAATATTTAAGGGGGGGCTCCCATACATGAAACTAAAACTTAAAAATTTTTTTTTACTCAAACCTATGCGTGTAGGGTGTCTATGGATAGGTCTTTCAAAATGATGTTGAGGTTTCTAAAACCATTTTTTCTAAAAGTGTAAGGTTTGAGATATAGACGCTTCCAAAGTGGTAAAATAGGCGTCCCCCCCCCTCTAACTTTTGAACTAGGAAAGTGAAAATTTTGAAAAAAATATATGATGTAGATCTCAACAAAAACTTGCAACGAAAATTGGTTTGAAGGAGATCGAACCAGTAGATTTTGAGATATTGCACATTTTTATCAACCGCAAATATAACTTTGTCTTTCATACAAACACTATGAAAAACAAAGTTGTTTTTGCTGTCGCAATATATTGTGATGTTTTCGTTAAGTGAAAGTAAGTAGACCCTGAATTCAGTTAAGGGTGGCACGGAACCCTCAGTGCGCGGGTCCGACACGCACTTAACCGGTTTTTATAGTAAGGATTAAAACTCTCAATTTTGGGGTTATGATGGAATGAATGTATGGATTATAAAATTTTGAGAACAATAGATTTGAGGTCAAGTGACATAAACCATATTTCTTAGTCTGAATATGTATATAGACCTATGTATGTAGACTGCTACCAGCCAGCCGTCTGGCTGGCTGATCTGAATATAATGTTTTTCCTTGTTCACAGGTACAAAGTGGAAGTCGCGGGCAAGAGTCTGCCCGTACTCACCACTTTGGACAAGGGCCGGTACGGCGTGATCGTGTTCGAGTCACTGTCCAAGTACGCCAACATGGACAAGTGGAACAGAGAACTGCTAGACAAGTACTGTCGCGAGTATTCCGTAGGCGTAGTCGCCTTCGCCACGCCAGGCGAGGAAACACTCGTTGGTGCACAGCTTAAAGGATTCCCACTTTTCATGCACACAAATCTACGACTGAAGGCAAGTACTCAAATTGAAAACTTTCCACGTAAATTAATTTCTATTTCAATTTCAACATCATCAACTCTCTTACTTCGCATAACCTTTACGTAATGTTAATAATGAACTGGGTAATTATTGCTAATGGTTTCAGTTGAGAAAGCTTAATGTTTCGGAATATTTACTAGTCTCCGAAGTGGTCATTATCAGCGCTCGGTTTGCTCCCTCGATTTTCCCTTAAGCCGCCTTCACGGAATTTTTCAGTGCGCTTTACATGTTTAAATTTAGATATTTTCGTTTACAATTCAATCGGAGGCCTATCGTTGTGCAAAGTGTATTCAATTAATTGTTATTTAAAAACACACATGGCGATTTGTATGCGTCCTAAACAAACTTGCTCATTATCAAATTATGTCCATATTGCAGATTGAAATTTGTAAATGAGAGCACATAATTGAATTTGTGTCAATCCAACCATGTCACACATATAATTCTAATCAATCCTATTCAAAGCCGTATCACTCGAGTCTGAAAATAATAACTAAATTAACCCATATCGATCGTAGCTCACTTAACCCTTTTGCCCAGGATGCGACCCTGAACCCGGCGTCGCCGGTGCTCCGGCTGGCCCGCGCCGGCGAAACCGCCTGGGGCGCGCTGCCCGGCGACCACTGGACCGTGTTCCGGGCCAACAGCTCCACTTATGAGCCGGTGGCGTGGGCCCTAAGACAGAACGAATATGGCACCACTGGTAAGCTGATATAGATCACTTTTCAATGCAATCGTAGCGACAGTCATCTCGTACATACCTAGGTTGGTGAAGATGAGACCGTCAGGGGCGCGCTGCTCGGCGACCATTGGACCGTGTTCCGGGCCAACAGCTCCACGTACGAGCCGATGGCGTGGGCGCTAAGGCAGAACGAATATGGCACCACTGGTAAGCTGATAGAGTACACTTTTCAATACTGTCAAGATAACGGCTACGTAGTTCTCCTGATCAAGACAGAAGCTGAACTGGACTGAACCTGAGGTAGGCTGAGGTATGGAATCTGCGTAAATACCACTTTTCAGCGTGATTGCTCCAATGCCTTGCCCCTCGTTAAATTTAGCCACATTCAGACCCAACAGCTCGATGGCAATGTGGTAGATTATGATACCCCCTCGCAGGCACTTACATTACTTACTTCAAAGCTATTATAGCGACATTATTCTGTAGTAAATTAAAACTTCGACCTAAATGTCATTGCTAACCGTTGACCTATAATTATAAGCTAAAGGTTATTTGTCCATTGAAAACTTTGCTCTAATCAGGGCCAAAATAGTTAGACGCTTGACATGGGCATTGCGGCATAACAAATGTGGTGCTAATGCTAAGTAACTTATATTTTATGCTGCTCAGTGTATGTGCGGTAGGATAGACCATAGGTTAGCATGTGTCGTAAGAGTTAGTAGCGTGATCACTGCGGCACATACGAGTATAACAGCTGGTTTCTAGCAAACCATTCGTTGCAAAAATTAAGTAATTATGCATTTTCATTTCATAACGAATATTGGTTGCCTTTTTTTTTCTTGAGTACAGTAAGCTTTTTCTGCGTGGATAGGAACGTCGATTAATATTGATGAGTGATAGTCGTTTTAATTTTTCATAACTATTTAATGACACTTTAGTCTGCCTGTGACCACGGATGCTGTAAATCATTCGAAACGTTCGGCGTTTAATTATAAATAAAAATAAAAGTGCGAGAAATAAATCCGTAAATGATTTTAATCAACGAATATTGGTGCTTCGACTATGTATAGCAGGGATTGATTTATTTTCTTCCACTTTATAATGTATTCAAAGGACGCAACTGCAATCATAAACGTGACGATCCGAACAGAAGGCCTACTACAAAAAACCAAATCCGTCAAAACGATAATCGTAATACGTTTGGCGGATCCGAAGCATTTCGTAGTCAGGATTCCATACTAAAAATGTTTCGGATCCGAAAAACGATTATCGTATTGACGGATTTCGATTTTCGTAGTAGACCTCCAGGGCCCGAGTCTATGTTAGCAGGACAGCCCGAGGCTCTCAGTTACCATTCGGTTGTTTTCAGGGCCGATACACACAACGCTCGGTTGACCACCACAACAGAGTAAATACGATACGACCTCAGCTCAGAGCGGTCTGAATTCACAAAAAATAAAAGTAATTTAAGGCTTCTTCTGGGTGAGCTCGCCTTATCTTCGTCCCTGTCTATGCCTTTGGTATAGTCTAGAGACAAGAGCAAACCTATATCATATAAAAAAAAACTAAACCGAACTACACAGACAACCATGAAGCATATAAAAACATATTTAATGTGTAACATTATCTATCCACTATGACAGCAAAGAGCGTCTAGCGCAGCGCAAGATTACTTATTCAAATTACTAGCGCACCGGTAAAATGTGCCACACGACTCCTTTAATCATAATAACTATAAAATAGTAGTTTCTGAATAACCATCACTCTTCAACCTCTAATTAATGATCTGACTTTTACGGTGCAGCTTCTTATAATAACAAAAAGGTTCTACTTTGATGTATTAGTCTTTTAGTAAGATAAGGAAGCTCGTAATTCCTCGTCACATGCAGGCAATAAACCGCGCCCAATAGCAGTGTTTCCTGTATCTGAAGGCTTTAAAATTAGTGTGAATTTTGCTTTGCTTATTTTGCGAAGGAAATTGAATAGCGCCCGTGCCTGGTAAAACTGGTTTGAATAACTGCTAAAAAATAAATACCACATTTCTAATGTACACAAAGTATGTAGTGAATAATTTTGACGTCCTCTGTATTTGATAGAATGTATTTGATATAATTTCATATTAACTAATATTGAGTAGGTGTTTCGAATACCTGCCAATTGAACAAAACCCAACATTTTATTTATATTATAAGTACGTGTATAAATTACGAAAAACATTAACTCCACCACGTGTACGATGATTAAAGCCGTTATAGTGATTTATTTGCGACACTGCAAGTTAACATTATACAAGATACTGAAGCACTCAAAGCACACTTGCGTTACCGCTAATGTTAGCTTGCATAACTTCCAAGCTTACAAAGGAATACAAAGTACACCTGAGAGCTTTAAATCTTTAGTTAAATTATACTACATTTTCTCTCGAAGAATCTGTGAAAGACATTTCGTTTGATCTCATTTCGCTTCCTGCCTTTTTGCATGGTAAAATGTACTTAAACATGTGAAAAGAACCTTTTTCCATCCAACTAAAACCCATGATGGCATTAAATTAATTTGTTTGGGGACCCGTGAAATGCTTTTCTTGCGCTCGGTATGTTTCATTATTCGACTTATTTGCCTTCGCACTATAATAATATAATAACTGTAATATTATGGTAATTAAAAGAAAATACTTGTTGGAACGTGGGAATGATATAACTAAAGTGTCAAAATTATATAAATTTTGTATATGACTTACTAGCGGACATTCGACCCTTGGGCAAACCTCTCGAGTACGTAAAACGTATAATTTAACACTCACATGACATGATCATTTCAGTTCTTTTATAGATGTAAAAAAGCCAGGACGATGAAGCCTAAAATAGTATGATTTTCCTTTTTTAAACCTTGCTGTATGTCGTCTCCATTTAAGCGACCGCGAGGCGTTCCTTTCCGAAAAGAATATGTAACAGCACGTGTCTTTTGTTACTACTGCCTTTTTCTAATTCAATGACCTGTCTATTATGTGCAAAAAAGAATTATCTACTAATCTGATGGTTTTGTTTTTTTATGTATAGAAGAACGAGTGCCCCTAGCCACTGTGATCCAAGACCACGGCCGTTGGGACGGCGTCCAACGCGTGCTCTTCGGCTCCGGACTCCAGTTCTGGCTCCACCGGCTCCTGTTCCTCGACGCGCTCAGCTACCTCAGCCACGGCCAGCTCAGCCTCAGCCTCGACAGGTGGATACTCGTCGATATCGATGACATATTCGTTGGCGAGAGAGGTACGCCAGATCTGATCACCTTTCTTCCTTACTTTTCTGTCTTTTTTTTCTGCTGCCAGTCACTGAAAACTTTCGCATTATAGCTTGACCACCCCTCCCTAGTGGTTATATCATAGTACGACTGTCCATCGCTCATTCGCTTCTCTAACGCTTTTGTTTTACCTTTGATTTACTATTGGTAGTAAAGACTCCGCTCTGGACTTTCGGCCACGTAGTTTTACGACACATTCTCTCTCAGTAAGAAAGCCAGCACTACTTTTTCTCTCGTAATAAATCTGAATACATGCCAATAAACGTTAACGTAGGTAATATCTTTTTTATTTCTACATTTTCTTTGCACGTTTCATGTCTGGCGACATTAACCCCTCTCCATCATGTTTCGAGACGCCCGCGCCCTTGCTCCGTAATACGATGTCTGCATTTTCGAATCTAGCCGTCCATGTTAATAACTCATACTAATATGACCTTGCGAGTGAAAGGAGAAGCTATATTTGAAAATGCAGACGATCTTATAGGTCTTAGCAGTCATATCTTCTCGCAAGAGAAACTGTATAATATTTTACTGTGTGTGTGATATTTTCACATAGATATTTTGCAATAAATAATTTAATGATTGGTTGAAAGTCACCGTCTTACCTTTTTACCAAATTCTTTCGGTTCGTGAGTCGAGGCGATGAATGACGTTATAATTCAAAATAGTGTACCATACGTCGGCTCGAGTTGCTAATGATGACGTTCCTTTTACAAATTTCTAAGTCTGCTAAGACTCTTACAGAGTAGGGCCTGTAGGCCTACGAAATACAAAATCTGTCAATACGATTATCGTTTTTCGAATCCGAAACATTTTTAGTATGGAATCCTTACTACGAAATGCTTCGAATCCAAAAAACGATTATCGTATTGACGGATTTCTTTTTTCGTAGTAGGCCTGCTGATATCGTATCACGTTTCCTTCGATCGTATAACTACTTGTATCTCTACCCCCAGGAACACGGCTACACGAGGAGGACGTGCAAGCGCTGATGGCGTCGCAGGCGGCGCTGCAGCGGCTGGTGCCCGGCTTCCGGTTCAACCTGGGCTTCAGCGCAAAGTACTACCACCACGGCACCACGCTAGAAAACCGAGGAGACGACGCCCTCCTCAAGCATAGAGAACACTTCAACTGGTATTTTATTTATTTTATAGAGTATTTACAATAAAAAAAAATACATTTACATTGAAGCTATAGTCGGTGCGTTAGTAACTGAGTCGTGAGTCCATTACGTCAATAAATGAAATAGAAATAGAAATAGAAATAGAAATAGAAATAGAAAATCATTTATTCATACATGAAGCAGGTTACATAAGTACAAATATCACAAAACATTACACTTTTTACAGATATGTACCTACTTAAACATGCATGAAAAGGAATCTACTCAGCAAAATGCCGCAGAATCAAATGATCCGGCGACGCTGGTCTTCCGTAGAATCCTTTAAAGAAAAAGGAACAGAGAAAAAGGAATAGAGAGCACTGCTGCACACACAAAAACAAACAAACAGTTTAAATGACTGTGTACACTAAATTTAAACAAAAACTTGAGTAATAATGTAATAAACAACTCAAAATTACAAATAATATCAAAACATAGCAATGGAGCTTTCATTATATTTATACATACTTACTAACTCACTCAACACAATAATATTTATCATGAGATATCCAATAACACTAAAGGACACGCGACAACAAGTCAATTGTATTACTACTTTACACCTCACATTGGAGCGACCTTTTGAAGATCTAGAAGATACTGTTTATAATTCGACTTAAAAGAGCGCAACGTTGTTAATTTCTTAAGCGGTGGTGGGATGTTGTTCCAACACTTGGAGGCAGAGTATCGAAAACTTCCACGAAATGCTGCTGTGTTGTGACGTGGGTAGCTGAGATACGAAGAATTTCTGATGCTATTTAAAAATACCAACTTTTTGAACAAATATGGAGGTGATTTATATCGAATTATACCAAAAAGAAGACATGCGTAATGAAGTGAACGTCGGGACTGCATATTTATGAGGTTACTCCTATTAAGAAACGGGGTTATATGTGCCCTACGCGGGATGGTAAAGCAGAAACGAGCACACGCATTTTGAACTCTCTGAATTATCTTCCTAGTGTAACCAAAAATGCAATCACCCATGACCGTATCCGCATAATTTAGCTTAGATAATATAAGAGCTTCGCAGAGTTTAATTCTGACGTCAACATCCAAATAGTTCCGAACCTGATACAACACTTTCAGTCTATAGAAGCAATTCTTTGCAATTTCAAGAACATGGTCATGAAAACGAAGGCTACTGTCCATAAGAACCCCTAAGTTACGAGCCTTAGTGACCTGTTCAATATCTGTATTACCAAGTTTAATATTAGGGCTGAAATTATTTATTTTATTTACCTGAGCCTCAGATCCAAGAACCATAAATTTTGATTTAAGCGGATTCAAAAGAAGACAATTTTTATTAGCCCAATTTTCAATAGACTCCAAATCTTGATTAATTTTAGCAACAGCTGTCGGAGTTTCATCAGGTTTTACTTGAAAATATACTTGTAAATCATCAGCATACATATGATAGTTACAATGCTTAATAGATGAAGTTAAATCAGAGCTATACAATATAAATAAAATTGGACCAAGTATAGAACCCTGAGGCACGCCCCGATTCAATGGTGATGACTCCGAAAAGCATTTGAATCCATCCTCACCAATTACCTCTACTCGCTGTGTACGACCACTGAGGTAATCATGGAACCATTTTATAGCCACAGGGTCAAATCCATAATAAGATAATTTGGACAACAAAAGATTGTGGTTTATAGAGTCGAAAGCTCTCGAAAAATCAAGTAGAGTCAAAATAGAACCATTACCTACATCTTGCCCCGACAAAATGTCATCAACGACGTCCATTAAGGCTGTAGCTGTGCTACGACCAGCACGAAAACCAGACTGCTTTGGAGGTAAAATGTTGTTTTTATTAAGATATTTAATTAACTGATGACATACTACTTTTTCTATAATTTTAGACATAAAAGGCAGAATACTTATAGGTCGGAGATCTTTTAATTCATTGGGATCAGATTTTTTAGGTAATGGCTTAACAAGAGCCTCTTTCCAAGCAGAAGGAAAGACTCCAGATCGCAAAGACACATTAACTAGAGTAGTAATAGCAGTAAGAGTCTGCGGAAGAGTCAAAATTATCATATCCCGCGTAATACCGTCTACACCCATAGCATTACTTTTAATATTGGTAATAATTTTAAGTATGTACGATTCATCAACAGATCGCAGGTTGAAGAAAGAAGAATTAAATCGATGAAATTCAAAATACGTAAGATCAGAAATGGTGACATCGTCGTTACCAGGAACATTAAGAAAATGACTGTTGATTAAATTAGGGTCACTAAGATGGGGAGGTATAACATTTTCCCTAGTTTTAAAATCTACTACATTATTAATACTTTTCCACAACAATCTGGAGTCTTTCGAATGTTGATTAACATTTTGACTAAGAAATGCTGACTTTTCCGTGTGTATGGCTTTATTAACAAAACATTTCAATTCTTTATAATATTTTATATCAGAATCTTTCTTTGTGCGACGGGATTTAGCATGAGCTTCATCTCTTAACTTTATCATAAACTTAATATTAGAAGTGATCCAGGGATACCTAACCGGTTTAATTAAGCTATGCCTAAAAGGCGCATGGATATCAAATACGTGCAATATATAAGCATTAAAGGACAAAACAGAATCACTGACATTCCCTTCAACAATTTTTTCCCAATTTATATTATTCAAAAGAGTATTAAATTCATCAAAGTTAATATCCTTGAGCGGTCTATAACAGATCCGTTTTGAAGGAAGTTTGGGTTTGGTTATACGTAAATTAAAAGTAATAAAGGCATGGTGACTTAAATCAGGAATGTAATCAACAACTACACCAGATATACTAGTGGTACTGCAAACAACATCAATCAGAGTTTCAGAATGATCTGTGAAGTGAGTTGATTCATTTACATATTGTTGGAAATTGAAATATTGAAAAAAAGATGATAACTTCCTCGCATTGGGATCGTCAGCATTAAGCAAGTTAATATTGAAGTCACCAACTAGAATAATTTGATCAAACATAGATAGACTAGCAACTGACTCAGTGAGAGCATCTATAAAAGTATCTACACCAACCCATTGGGGACGATAAGCTGTTCCGATGGCAAGCTTTACACCATTCAAAGTGACACACAACCACAACTGTTCAACCGTTGCCGTATGCGGGGTCTTTATTTGTCGTGCACTAATACCGTTCCTCAAGTAAAAGCCCACGCCTCCACCGCGGTCGAACCGACCAGGAGGGCGCGGAACATGTCGAAGCCTATAGCCAGAAGGAGCAGGTGCGCGCTTTTCCTGCCCCTCCTTAAGCCATGTCTCATTTATGGCCAATATATCTACAGACCGATTTTCCAACGCTATCACAAATTCTTCATGGCGCGAACCTAAAGAGCCTTTATTTAATAAACCAATCTTAAGCTGTTTATTGTTCAAGAATTGAAAAACGAATGCATATGAGATAAGAATTAACTTAGAATTTATCAGTTTCTTTTTTAATAACGTGATGTGTCTCTTATTAGCATAAATGGAAACTAAGTCAAGACAGAACAAGCAAATCCCAGAAAAATATGTTGAAATTACTTTCTCAGCACCATCACCATTAAGCAGATTACCGACACAATCATAAATTGTAGTTTTGCATGAATTAGTAAATGACTGAGCAAAAAATATCAAAGTAACAGGAAATGTGCAACTTACATTCAATAAGAAATTAATCAGCATAAAAGCGCTTATGCAACAACTTAAAAGCAATTGACTTAATAATACAACCACTAAAGTCTTAACCATTAAAACATGGCATAATAAAATAAGTAACAATTTTAACAAAAATAAACATTTCAAAGTTATACAAATGTGGACATTTAAGCAATCATTAGTCGAACAATTACTATGGAACTTTGTTTCCATTACAATATAAGCCCAATGCGCATTCCTTGCGAAAATGCATACAAAGTGATCAATTTGTGTTAGTATCACAAACAGCATCAGTGCCAAAAACCCTAAGAATGTCAGATTCAGCACGAAGTCGGTGGCGTGCTTTGCCATGCTCTTGCCGCGCAAATATCATTCCCTCGCGCGTCCACACGTATTTCCAGCCGAGACGCCTCGCGACCTCCCGGGCCTTCTGGAAAAGCTGCCTATTGTTGCGAGTTAGACGCTCATTAACGTAGAACTGTCTGGGCGGAGAGGAAACTCCTGGTAGGCTGACATCATCAGTGGTGAGACGGCGACGGACTCGTGCGGCCTGCAGCACAGCGTTGCGCTGAGAGTGGCGCACCAGGCGCACGGCGAGGGGCCGCGGCCGCCCAGCAGCGCCGGCAGCAGCAGGCCCAGAGATGTGTGGGGCACGCGGGGCACCGACTCGCTGAGCGCTCACTATATCACGCTCATCCATATCAACACCCAACTTCTTCGCGACATTTAGCACAATGTGCACAGGGTTTTCGTTACTAATTTCTGGATACCCAGCTATCTCGACGTCGCTCCCAAGAGACACTTGGTCTTTTTCTTCAATATCAAGTTTAAGCTGAGTAATTGTTTCTTGCAAGCTGGATATCAGTGTGCCATCAGGTTCACAGATCTTGACTTCGAGATCTCCAATGCGCTTTTCAAGTGAGTCTAAGCGAGAGTTCTGCGATTTAATAGTAGAAGTAAAATCAGCGACAACCGTACGAAAGAGACTCATCTCGGTGCGTACAGCTCGCATTTCTTCAAACAGCATCCTCATGTCTATAGAGCCGTCATCTTTCAGACTACTTTCCTCATTGGAGATGTCGACAGAGACATCATCTATTGTAGTCAGCCGAGCTCTCTGAGTAACGTTAGAAATAGATTCAGGTGACAAAGCAGGGTGTGTAGCCGGAGAATTACCTTTAAGTTTTTTCCCGCAATTGAAACATTTCCAGCTATCCCGACGCAATTGGTCATGTTTGTAAAAAGAATAAAATCTTTGTGTACTGAGATTTATGCAATCAAGATCAAAAACAGCTTTACACAGCGAACAGCGCATAAATTCGCTTTTGTTAGGTAGCGGTTTACTGCACTTTGCACAGCCACTTGATGCAATATTATGGTGAGACATGTTTTATTGTTTAAGCGATATGTAAATAAAGTATTTTAATTCACAAGTCACGCCCTCCACGACGAAATTCAGGAACTAACACAAAGCTCAATACAAGTGGTAGACGGTCAATACGGTATAAACGCAATCAATAAGCGTAAAAATCAGTCCACACGTGACACGCTAGATGGCGTCACAAACATCACACGAGAAAACATTATGTCGAGAAAAATAAGAATAGTTTTGAGGTTATAATTATTTTGAAAAAATATTCTTTAGTTTAGTTTAATACACTGAAACATTCATAATATTCACTACTTTCACTGCAGATCAGTTTCCACTTAACACCACTGTATGTTTTTCCACAAGAATGTCATATGAATCAAGAACAATGCTCCAAGACCGCCGGCAATGTCGCGCTTTTTTCAATGATTTGTAATGAGCCCCTCAACGAGATAACACTGTCACATATGAATCGAACTCCGAACTATCCTTTAAGATGGTCTTCACAATGAAATCACAGGTTTTATCATTTTAATTAATATTCGACACGGAGCTATGCCTAAACGCGGCAACAGCGCCCTCTACCCCTCTCCCTAATGAAAATGCAGCGCGTCGTTTTATAGGTAAGTGCAAGAGAGATAGACATGACACTGACAAGACTCAGTGGATAACACACCGACTATAGTAAGTAGAGACTAAATTAAACCACATCATCACTTACTATCAGATGAGATCGCCTTATCCCATTGTCCTTTTATAAAACAATTTTGATTTATCCCTTCTGGTAGTCGCCACTCCTAATTCAAAAGTTAGTCTTTTTAAACTCGATATCAGGGTTTCATTCACTGAAGTTTGTTCGATCTCTAACCCCTCGGCAATATAAACTTTTAAGCCCAACGGATAAATAAACTGAAATGCCAATTGCTGGTTTCATTTGCTGTCTAAGTAACTGTATCTCCGATAAAAATGTTTAGTATGTGGACAACGAACAACTTGATTAAAGAAGTAGCAAACTGAAATAGTGAGGTATACGAAGTTGATTAATTTGTCAGTCCAGCTTTACGTTGCAAAATTTAAGTCATTAATTAAAATTGGATAAACGAGAAGTTATATTAATGACGGTGTTCCAGCGTGTTAATAAAATAGTACTTATGTTTGAAACTGATTCGGGATTAAATGAGCTGATAACACTGTAATTGAACCCAGTTTGCTATTAATTTATCACTTTGAAGTGACTGTATTTTAAATTACAATTTATGCCGGCTCATGTAGAGCCATATAATATTTGAAGCACCTATAAACACAGCGCATAGAAAACACAAAGGTCCGTAAATCTAAAGCACTATGCCTACTTGAAAATTATGTCATAAGGTTTTTTTGCGAAGAAAATTACTGTCTCGCGCGGCGCTGCAGTGGCTCGTGCCAGGATTCCGGTTCAACCTCAAAACATTTTGCTCATAATTCATTTTATCGCGATATCATTTGTTTACACCTGATAAAGAGTTGGCATCATGCCTAGTTTCGAGCGCTCACTCAGTGCATATAAATTAGGCTAGGCATCCGCCGCCATGTTTACGCGGTTACATTTTTCAAAAACGCGAATCACTTTATTCCGAAAAGAAAATCACTTTTCCACGCGATAGGAAATTACGACTAAACAATGGCCGACTGCTAACAAAAGGCAAAAGCGTTGCCGGGATTTATTCGGAAAACTAACCGGTAACGGACTTTCTAATTCGAAACTGTTTAAATGAGAATCTGACCTGCAGCACGTTGTTTTTGCAGTTCCACTACAGTGTGCAGTGATCCTTACAGTTGATAAACAAGGATCAGTTGCGAATTTTACTTTTTTTCGCGTTCGCTCTCCGCTGAACTCATTGAACTAAATCCATTCGCCAACAACTCGAAACTGTTATCGGATGTATTCGCACACGTGCTTGTTTATTATACAGTCCTGATATTTTAGTGCGTAAGGCACGAAATTAGGTATCCCGACCACAGTAACGTGTACAATTACATACCTGCGGCGTGGAAACGGTTAATGTTATGGATTTGTATTGCTTCATTACTATTTCCATCGCTGTATTGTTGTTTGATTTCGTGTATGAATATTAGCTTGTTAATATTTGAAATGTAGACCACAAAATTACTGTGAAGTCAATTAGCTAAATTGTCTGGCAATATGGGTAATTTGATATTTATGAAGTATCGATACTAATATTATAATTTCTAAATTGTGTCTGTCTGTTACTCCTTCATGCCGTTAAACCGATTTTATTGATTAGTATAACTAGTTTGCGCGTAAAAGGTCATAAGATAGTTTTTTCTCAGAATTCATTATTTGAGAGGTTGATGATGTATGCTTGTCGACCGCTACATAGTATCATTTTTGTTGTTTTGTTCTTAGGTTTTGCCACATGTGGAACCACCAGCAGCCACATCTTTACAACAACGTGTCCCAGTTAGAAGCTGAGATGATGCTTAACAAGCAGTTTGCCCTAGAGCATGGCATACCGACCAACTCTTGCTACTCCGTGTCTCCGCACCATTCTGGCGTGTACCCGGTCCACGAGCCGCTGTATGAAGCCTGGAGGAAGGTGTGGGACGTCCGCGTCACCAGCACTGAGGAGTATCCACACTTGAGGCCGGCGAGGTGAGCACGAATTAGATGTATAGTTTAGTTGTAGATAGACAAATTGAATCTCTTAACACGTTCCGGGATAGTGAACGCCTACAGGCGTCAAAACAATAAAACCTCTTTTGTGTCTGGAGTAGTGTCCCGGAACGTATTAAATCGCAAAACGTTGGATATGTATAACATGACATATTAAACGTCCTCACATAAAAGTTGTCATGAATGCTTTTAAGCGTATTGTGTAATCTATCTGATGATCATTATAAAGAGCTGAAAAGGTTGTAACTAAAATTATTCGTGTAACTTTTTAATCTTTTCCGTTTTCTCTTACATGTTCAGTTAATTTATTGCCAATGAGTAAAATCTGGTGATCTTAAATCAAGTTATGTGTCAAACACGAGACTAGCTTCCACTGATAGATTTTACGAACGAGTGTGCAATGAACGTCTTTAGGTCGAGGGCAAATTTGCCCTCTGCATTATGCATTATGCCCTTTGCATTATGTTACTTGTACCATAGGTAAAATTTGAAATCAGGTTTTTGTTTTCTACTTCAAAAAGACTGATTCAAAAAGGTACGCCAAATAGGTACGGCATAGTAAAACTAAGTATACCAACTCGCAAACGAATCTGTGAACACAATGACGCTCATTACTATTCCACTGCAAGTTGCACCGTGGCCGTGGTCGCAGTTTTCCTGACGGCAGCAATAAGAGTCCAGGATAACTGAAACTGTCCGATGCTATGCGGTGAGCTCCAAACTCCTGCCGACCGCCAACATTGCGTTGCGGTCGTGCCGCCTCCGACCGTGGAACGCCTCGCCGACTATGGGCCTGATTCTTGATACTGTTCTTAGAATAATTTTAGGCTCAGCCTCTCACTGCCCTTGCTAAAGAAAGGAAAAGAGATAGATATAAAGTTTAAGAAACGTCAAGCGTCTAAGCCATATTAAACAAACGGATGACCGATTGTCTAATGTAATGTATCTATGGCAGAATGATCTGACATGACTAAAACAAGACGAATTATCGAAAAAAAATGGTAATATGGTTTCTTAATTTTTATAGTATGTCTTTTTTTAATCAGATAAATAAATATTTGGACTTTACAAAAATTTGACAGTGTTGTCAAGAATCAAGCCCAATGAAAATCCAATGATTGTTATACTAGAACCGAGAGCAAGAGTATGCAAACTAAACGCCACAACGATAATTACGCTGCAACGAGCCAAACGATCCGCTGGCCACCACTTGTAATATGCCTCGCCTGTGCCAATATTCCATTGTAATACGGATCTAGAGGCATTTGGATGAGCCCCTGAATGTTTACACATCGTAAACGAAATATATTTGTGTAAATCATTAAAATATAGTAAGGTTACTTCCAAATTGTCGATCGGACAGTACAATTACCCCAATATGTTATTTGCCTTTCTGATCTGCGAACGCCAGTAGAATTTTTTGCAAATCAATAATAATGTTGAGCCTAGCGCCGAATGTAATACTAAGCCCTACTAAGCACTTTTTGTCAGCAAAAAACATAAGTTGGGATTCTCAAAAACCCTCGGGTCCCTCGAAGCTCGAAGATAACCACTATATACGAGATGAGGAGAAACACAATGCATTATTTTCTTTTGTTGCCGTAAAACGTTGGTAAATCTGTTTTTTTGCAAAATGATAAGTTTACAGATAGCCGCAACCGCACCACTTAGCCGTGTTATATCATTATGAAAACATTTTGTATTTAAAAGTATCTCTGAGCTACAAACGAGTGGTTGTACCTACATGCATGAATACCACGAAACAACAGACTAAATGATCGCATTCAAGTAGCGAAAAACCAAAATTTTTTCAATTACTTTTTTGTCCAGCATCTATATAGAGTTGGAGGAGGAGATGTTTAATCTATTTTGCTTCATAGCTATTATTAAGTTAGCTATTAGTTTTCCTAATTATAGCTAGGACTGTCGAGAAAACTTCACAAACTGGGCGTGATTATAAAACAACTCGCCACGGACGATAGGATCCAACTTTTAATCGAGCTTTTAATTAACATGAATTTTTAACCCAGTCGTTCGCAATCATCAACCGTTTTAGGTGTTGAACACAGCTAATTTTAACAATATAACTAGCAGTTCCCCGCGGCTTCATTCGCGTTAATATCGAATCTCGCAAAATATAACTAAGAATTATATGAGTAGTCTACGTACAATTCTTAGGTAGCAATATTATCGGTTAGTTTAATCAAAATCCATTCTGCATTTTGCGCGATAAAGCAAAAACTCGCATTTATAATATTAGTTGGATAGTGAGAGATGAATATTTGTTTTTGAAATTTTAGGTGAAAAATGATTGATGAATTAACAAACTGAATATCCATTATATAGGATTTTAAACTTTCGCGTTGCATTGCAATAACTATTAAACATGACGGGTCTAAACGCGAATAAAAACTTATGAGTTGCTATTACTCACTGCTCGACGTTTCGGCGGTATTGCAACTGCCGTGGTCACGAGTCAACTGGTGGATTGCGACATCGCCTGCGCGAGCGGCCCGAAGTTTCTTCTGCCACCCTCACAACACTAGATAAATTGTCAGTATAGCGGCTTGAAGATTCTTCCGCCACCCTCACTACACTCGATAAATTATTGTCAGTACAGTCACCTCGACAAACAACACTCACGGTATCGCGGTTTGGTTTTGACGCTATACTGACAATTTATCTAGTGTTGTGAGGGTGGCAGAAGAAACTTCGGGCCGCTCGCGCAGGCGATGTCGCAATCCACCAGTTGACTCGTGACCACGGCAGTCAAACTTTCACTACATTATACTGAAGTGGAATAAGTTCAAGCAATCTTCTTGTGAAATCTGTGATTGTATTGTAATTTCGCTCGGCTGCAACCTAAATTCAACTATAAAGCCTGATACATTTAAGATTATAGTGATTATTAATCAAAACTTAGCTTATTTTGATCAACATTACACGCGCAAACCCGCGGCAATTACCATATCTCCGACATGAAACATGAGACCTAGCAAAGTTGCGAGCGAACTATAAGTGCAGCAAATGTTATTATT
This sequence comes from Pyrausta aurata, assembly GCA_963584085.1. Taxonomy (NCBI): domain Eukaryota; kingdom Metazoa; phylum Arthropoda; class Insecta; order Lepidoptera; family Crambidae; genus Pyrausta; species Pyrausta aurata. The sequence goes on along the minus strand of OY757256.1, from coordinate 4,915,703 downwards.
TACGTCAAACTTAAACCAGACTAGTGTTAGTCGGAGTGCATTAATTGCTGGCTTGTAGCACCGTGTTTGAGTTTAGCCAACACGTCGCCGCGGCGGGCTCGGTGTGATTACGACGAAAACCTCGCATTCTGTTAATGAACTGCAGTAATTGTTAATGCAAATACTAAACGTATCCACGTAAAGGTTTCGCTTCGAAATTCTCATCTAGTTAAGAGCTAAGAAAATGAGCGTATTAAGCTCCAGTTGGAAGTGCCGAATATAATAGAGGTTGTACTGAAGCTATGATGAATTATAAATATGGAACGTGAAACGAGGTCGAACCATTGCGGTGCAGGCATTTTATTTCGTTTGTAGTTTGGATTTGAACTCCATAAAGTCTGTATACTTACGGCCAGTTTCCAAAGCTGATTCATTTTATCTTTATTGTAGAAATATTGTTGGAAAATGAACTAATACTATAAATTTTTATGTAGGTTACGGCGTGGGTTTCGTCATAGAGGCGTGATGGTGCTGCCTCGGCAGACATGCGGCCTGTTCACGCACACGCTGTTACTGGAGCGGTACCCGGGCGGGCGGCAGCGGCTCGACCGCTCCATACAGGGCGGTGAGCTGTTCCAGACCGTTATTAACAACCCGGTGAGTGACGTCACAGTGTGGCGGCGTCAACGTGGCAGACTATACTTTAATTTCAGTTCGTCAGTATAGTTCCTTCTCCTAGCAAGACCGTCACTAACAACCTGGTGCTGCTTCGGCAGACGTACAGTCCATTTGGACAGACATCAGAAAGATCGACAATGTTTCGGTTTCGTTTTCATCAGTCTGTCAATCCATGTAGGATACATGATCATTCAGACAATCAAAATGGGTGCATCTGCTAGCAAAACCGTCATTAATAACCTAATGCTATGAAATCACAGCGGAATCGGAACCGAAATATGCGTAGCAGCCCACCTCTACATATTTTAAAATCAGTCAAAAGAGCTAGCAGCTTAGTAAAAAAGTGGGCCCTTCTACTGTGCTTACATAAAAAATTCTGCACCCAACTTGTTCTTATAGAAAGAACATTATCAGTTAGCTGTAAAATATTCCGGTTTTTTTTTTCAATTTAAAAGGGAACGTCGCGTTATTTTGTGCTTATGGACAATTGAGTCGAATTCACCGATCGTAAAGTTAAAGTTTTATGGCAGGATGCTGACCCACATCTCGTAATCATGTTGATAAAATAATTCAGCTTGTAAAATAAACGAGGCTGGGCAACTCGGTTACATTCTGTTTCACTTAGTCACGCTTCACCCGCCTCGGTGTGCGTGAGTGAGCCCTCTCCTGTTTAAATGGTTTTATAATAAAATCACATTCATATTTAATTGCCGCTACATACCCTGCCAAGTAATAATTTAACAGCTGAATTCAACAGTCTTCGCTGCTACTTATTCTGTAAATAAACTAGAAAATCATGTTTCCTTCCAATTACATCTTGAAAGCTATTCATTTAATAAATTATTTAATTAACTTAACAAGGTTCTCGCTCTATGAATATTCAGTAGTGAGCAGTATTGGTAGCAAATAAACATACACCTAAGGCGACGAAACACAGAAGCCTGGAATAGGCACCTGTATTTTATATATTCTTTGCCTTTTTGTGGAATTCGAGGTGTGGTTGACTACTTAACTGTGAAAAGCAATTACGCACGGTACAGTAATTAACATACATAGGTCTAAAGCTTATATTTTGCATAAATACAAGAACTAGAAGGTGCAGTGAAAATAACATCTATGCTGTTAAGGCCGTCTTATTCCGTCAAATTATCTCATAAGCCCCGCCCCCTTGTTAAAAGTGCGGGGCGCTTCCCCCACCAGCACCCCCACACAAAACTTTTTCTGTCAACTTTGTCTTACAAATCTCGTGTATAATTAAGCCATCTAGTGTTTATTTAAGGAACAAAATTTTCTTGAATAAGATACTTCATGCGCTTTTGTAAGTAACATACCCACGCCATCTAGCAGAACCCCTAAGAACTTTTACAAAATGGTTTCTTTAGTACACCATACATGCTTTTTAGTCTAAACGTTTATCGAAAGAACAAGGAACGCAAAGAGTGGCATTTCATTCTCACACGACTGGTCAGCACTTTATGCCAGCAACCTGTAACCATTATAAAAACAAGAAAGAATATCCAATAACATTTATTATATTCTTTATTGCACTTATAAGATGTACAGAAAATAGGTACAAGAAGTCACAATGTGAACAAAGGTGGGCTTATCCCTAAAAGAGACCTCTTCCAGCCAACCCATAGGTGTAGGAAATGTAATGTAATAACATTTAGGTTGTTTTTATTAAGATCCTTTTTGTCGACACAGTTATAGTCTCACTACTATCTTCCATCAGTCTTCCAATTGATGATGACTGAAGACCATTACAGATATGGCACTTCAAATTTAGGGTTCCGTACAAACCAGTAGGTATATAAGTCAAAGTTCACCCATCACGAGAATTTTGTCATGGTTTTTTTTTACACACTGAAATTCATAACATTTCAAATCATCATCATCATTCTCTTGCCCTGTTCCCAGTTTATCTAGGGTCTGCGCAGTATGTTTCACGCTTCCGTTTAACATTACAAATATGGAAAGCTAAATTAAAGACAAAGGTTTCTTTATCGTTTCAGTAATCCTTTAATAATATCAAAGTTTTTTATTTACTAGTCGTCTCCCGCGACGTCGCCCGCGTATATTTTGGATGTCCCGTGAAATGGTTCAAGTAAATTAATGGTTTAAAGTAATTACTATCGAGGTCACCCACACCACGCTTAAAATACTCGCTTAATATCAGCCTGAACTATAAAAATGACTTGACTATCATGTGTTAGAAAGTAAGAAAATAGTAAGGCAAAAGTAGTTAGTAGTAATCTCTCATTTAGATGCAATACTTTTTTCGGCGAAGTTCACTATCAAATATACTGAGCATTGAACTTGGCTATCATTTTTCACATTGATGTTTTTGTTGGGATATCATAACTTTTTATAGAAATATTTATTTGCTTATTCATAAATCATTAATACATATTTTGTGCAAGCTTCCATCCACTTAATTATAACGGTTTCAGACCCTACAATTAAAAAACTTTCTTTTGTTTTCAGATTTTTTCCTTCGCTTACACATTATTACCTAGCTAGATGCCATATTTCAACTGTCTAGGTTTGTTAATTAGAGCACCGCACCCACACAATTACTTTGATAAACCATATATGGTTTTGCCATGTTTGACTTTTTGTAGTCTAGCTTATAGACCTTTTTTACTATAAAACTGTAATTTGGCATGGGTTTCTTTATATGCTAATCACACCGCCTAAAATATGTATTTTAAAATATTTTTGGGACACCTCCCTACAAGGAATGAATTATGATGAGCATGAGTTCCTACACCGAAAGGGCAACACCAGGGTTTATCTCATGAATCGTGATAGTAAGACAGTTGAAATTTTCAGGAAGGATGTATTCATGTTGCCGTTGAAAAAACAAAAACTTAAAAAACAGTTTTTTTTTCAGGTTGCTCTCATACAACTTATCTACTCTGATAATGATAATAATGAGGGGCTGCCCCATTATTAGGACTTCATATCTTTTGTATGGGACTCCCTGACAACAGATATGATGTTTATGCCATTTTCATAGATAATGGTACGGAACCCTTCGTGACCCCGAAGCGCCATTTCGCGCTAACTACAAGATTAATAGAATTATTATGTGTCACAAACACCAAATTTGTTTTGGATATTCAGTAACAGCAATTTGAGGAACAACGGTTATAAAAATAAAATTAAGACAGTCTCCACACATTTTCGAAAGAACAAAATTGAAAAAATTATTCAGATTTGACATTTCTGAATGCAAATATAATTGGATTATACTGAGTAATCTCTATGTTCGTCGCTCAAGTCCATGTCACCAAATAAGAGATAGATAGTCAATGCATTATTACTACACGATTCAGAAAATGTGTACGTACGTACGTAAATAACATGGAAACCTGAGTTCCATACACGAAGAGAGCTAGACCGACCTTAACTTAACCTCCAATGTTTGTATTTTGTCACAGGAGTCTAGATGTAAATAAATAAATAAAATTAAAATAGACCTATCACCTAATAATTTTCTCCCTCCCTCAAATTCATATAATATTTTCTCGTCTCCAATATACTAGCTAGAGTCACCAGGGCACAGCTTTAGCATTTGAGATTACTGCTAAACCTACAGTTATGGTTTAGCTCTGATTTTTCCAAATAGAGAAAATGTTCAAAACTACAAAAATTTGACATGAGTGTTTTATGCTTTTTGTTTATATTGTTACTATAGAAACGGATTCATCTCTACGATTGGTACAAAAATATAGTTCATTTATTCACATCAATTATATATGTCGCTACAGCCTTTCTCTTTTTATTTTGCTTAACACGTAGAGGTTGGGGGTTCCATCCTCATGGCATTGAGGAGATTTATCCGCATGGTGATGATGTTTTTGATACTAATTTTCTTTTTGAAATTTATTTTCATTGTTATGTAGTTTTTTTAATAGGATTTGCTACTTTAAAAAAAAACCTAAAAATTTAATTAGTTTTTATTTTTAATTTTTTTTATTTTATATGTTAAAATGTCCAAAAATTAAAATAAATACTTATTTCGTTTTCTAAAAAAATATTGTGACTATGTAGAAAAATATTCATGATACCCCCGATTTGAACTCGCGACCTTTGATTAGTATAAGACTGGTGCTGATCCAACTGAGCGTGACGCGGCGCGGCGAAATTAGCTATTATTAGTTCTTAGGTGTTTTACGTAATTAAGTACGCAAATAAAATTGCAAAAATTGACATAGGTCCAGCGTTCGCAGTGGCGTCAAGGGGAATGAGGAAATGGTATCTCGTGCTTGTCATTTGAATAAAAAGATAGCGCTATTTCTGCTTGCATGTATAGAATAGAGATGACACGACGATCAACTGTTGCGTCAAAGTCGTTGCGCGAATCACCATCGTCACAAGTGTGAGAATCACTAAATCAGTGTTTTATGAATGAAAATGTTAATAAAACTGGAAAAAAACGATTGGACGCCCTAAACATCTTTGGTGTCTAAAGTAATCTTAAAAAGACAATTGGAAGAATTTGCTGCTTGTAAGAAAGAATACAGACTAATGAAAAAAATGGACCTTTCTTTGCCTGAACATAACACCGATAAAAACTAAAAAAAAATCATTTGATTCATAGCTGAGATCTCACTTATGTGGTCAAAATGTATATTCTTATAATCCCCTGTTCCTCACATCTGTGTAGCTTGAGCAAATCAAGATCAAAAAAGTCGAAATAGGTCAAATAAAGTGTTTTTAGATATTTCGTTATTCTGATCTAAATAACAAACATTTTGAAATCATTTTAACATGTATATGTGTAGAATGGAATTACCTACTAAAATATGTGATTTTCATAAATATAAGTCCAATAATTTGAAAACTACATAGAAAATACGAAAAAAAGGGGCCCACTTCTGAGGCAATTATTATCGAGCAAAGTAATTACAATCGTGTTTCCAACCACAATCCAGCTTTCTAGTAATCTTCTTCTATAACATATATAGATTCGAGATTTAAATAATTAGTGTTTCCATGTTAAAACTCAATCGAAACATCGTAAAAATGGAATATCTAAGCCTTAAGTTGTTTAGAATTCTAAGAAAGTATTTACTTTAAATGGCGTTGTTTTAATCTGTACCTCAGAAATTATATGAAAAAGGAAGAGTTGTTTTTCTTTTAACGAGGATACTTGATTGGTACATTCATAACAAATGTGACAGTTTCTTAAACAAGCAACTTTACTATGTTCTCAAATGTATGTTATTTAGTTAGTTCGTGCAAACAGAATGACTAATCACCTAATGGAAATAGTACCTCTGTAATCGTTGAAACTTTCCTGCAAATCCAGAAGATGATCATAAAAATAAAGTATTAACACGTTCCGGGACACTACTCCAGACACAATAGATGTTTTATTGTTTTCACGCCTGTAGGCGGTCACTGTCCCGGAACGTGGTAAATAATTGTTTTTTCTAATGATGTAATTTGTCCACCAGATCAACGTGTTCATGACGCACATGTCGAACTACGGGAACGACCGATTAGCGCTCTACACGTTCGAGTCCGTTGTGAAATTCTTACGGTGTTGGACGAACGTTCGGCTCGCGTCCGCTCCGCCGCTCGCGCTCGCCGAGAAGTACTTCCAACTGAGGCCTGACGAACTCAATCCTCTATGGGGGGTAAGTTTAAATAAATAAATATCCTTGGACATTTCACACAGCGCCATCTGGTCCCAAACTAAGCAAAGCTTGTGCTATGGTAACCAGACAACGGATATAAACATACTTAAATACTTTTTTTTTGTAAATACATACATATTATACATAGAAAACACCCAGACCACTACAAACAGACATGTTAATGCACACAAATGTTTGTAATGTGCGGGGATCGAACCCGCGACCTCTGGCGCAGTAGCCAATTTCTTAACCACTGCGCCAAATCGGTCGTCAAGCCAGTCTTATTTTTTTATTATAACTAAAAACAATAACATAAAAAAGATACATATTTGCACTGTTAAAAACCACTGAGGTTTGCCTACAGTGTTTGAGTGAGACAGCCAGTTAAAGAAGTTACATAAAATTATTATTACTATGAAGTCACAGTTAACTTAATAAAGGTTTTTTTTTTACAATTACGTAATACGTACACATAAATAATAAGTTAAACAGGATCCTAAAAGAAGCACAGTATGCTATTCTAAATCTATGATGGCAAGAAAGTACGTTAGCAAGAAATTACATTCAACATCTGTGTAGGTGGAACTAGGAAGATAAAAGACAGTAGCCTTCCATACTCGCAAACACCTCACTGCCAATCCGCACTGAGCCTCATACTTAAGGTAAGGCCTTTGCCCAGCAGTGGGATGCTTACAGGCTAACTTAACGGTCGGTTGTGAAGTTCCTTTGACACTTGACGAACGTTCAGCTCGCGTCCGCGCTGCCGCTCGCGCTCGCCGAGAAGTTCTTCCAACTGCGCAGCTGCGGTAGAGTTCCTTCGATGCTGGACAAACGTTCTATAGGTTATTAAATTGATTGAAAAATAAAGATGAAATCCTATACTATTTAAATCGCCCGTTCAGACATCACAGAAGCATACCGCACGAGTATCAATATTTTACTGTCTTGCGCGATATCTGAAATATCATTGTTATATTGTAAAGAATGTAACACGTATTCCCCACCCGTGGAATACTGCATTGTTTATTGTCTGAATTACATAATATTTCAGTGGCCATCGTTACCGAACGCATACAAATACGGGCGCGCGAGGCAGTGACATGACCTCCATGTTTATTATTTAATATTTAATTAAATTACGATCGAATAAATATATTTTCATGCCGTTCGCGCGCTCCGAGTGCTTTTGACAATTTTCATATTTCTAGCAGCCGCAGCGCGTCAATCGAGCGGACATTTCGTTGTCGAATTGTTGTCTCTGTATACGATTTAACATTCTTACAATGTTAATGATTCGCGCATTATTGTTACGATTAATTAAAGAATACAAAAGACGCCTTCTAAAGCCGCCAATTAATTCATTGATGGAGTAATTCGATCTAAATTCATAATATAACTCTCAGGCTAAGCAGGCAGTCTCTCTCGGGGGTATCGAAGACGCGTGGTTTAAGCTGTTTTTTAAGTGCATTTCATTATCATTGCATACGAAAAGGTAAAGATAAATAACATTCATTAATAATATTTTTCCGTCCAGAATCCATGTGACGACATCCGCCACCGCCGCATCTGGTCAAAGAACAAATGGTGCGGAACCCTTCCTAAAGTGCTGGTGATCGGACCGCAGAAGACGGGCAGTACGGCGTTGTATACGTTCCTAGCGATGCACCCTGCGCTCGTGCCGAACCTGCCGAGCCCCGCCACGTATGAGGAGCTACAGTTCTTCAATAATAACAACTACCTCAAGGGGTTGGATTGGTGAGTGGTTGATCTTACTTTTATAGTTCCTAGCAATGTATCTACAGAATCTAAATCTGAACAATGTGTGTAGTACTTCATGGTTGTTTGTTATCTATTCTGTGGGCTATCTGCAATATATGAAAGGATACAGTTCTTTTACAATAATGTTCAGATTAGAGATGTACCGACTAGTCGCCGACTAGTCGGTAAAGCCGACTAGTCGGCCATTTTTGTAGTCGGCGACTAGTCGGCGATTAGTCGGCTAAATACGCCGACTAGTCGGCCCGATTCTGACTCATGTTAATATGCTTAAAAAATTGAGTGATTGAAATGAAATTGTATCTTTACTCTTTATACTTTACTATTATAAGAATAACAGTTTCAGTTTACAATACAATTTAATAATTGGTAGAAAATTTAAATAGGAACTCTTCCTTTAGTCTTTTATAAAATAACAAAATATAGGTTAAAGCAAATCCCAAAGTTATTCAATCTCGAAATTAATAAGGATTAATAAGAACCTAGTTGAAGCATCAGTTGTGAATGTTTGCTCGTAGTATTTGCCTTTTTCCCCTGACCACCACGAGAAATAACTGCTTGACACTGATTGCACTTCACTTTACTGCTATCTTCTCCCTCCAATTCGTCAAAAAAAAACCAAATGCGTGATTTCTTTTTCGACATGACGCAAACAATCTTATTTAGTTAATTTCACTATTAATTCAATTATTTGCACTGTGTTAGCTTAGTAATTGAACGTTACATATTCTTTATTTCATTAAACACCAATAAAACAAACAGTGTGAGGAGAACCCACTTACTTATTTGCTTATGATTGTCGATGTATACAATTTGAAAATTAAAATGTAGATTCGTTATTGGTTGTAAGTTTAGTTACACGGTAATATAATAACTAATAAATAACTAGACCTGTGAATCTTGTAATATAAAAAAAAAATCGTCGTCACTCGGATTTTACCGAAAGTAATGATCGGCCTGGCCGACTAGTCGGCCGACTAGTCGGCCATTTTGCTGCCGACTAGTCGGCTAGTCGGCTAGTCGGCCAAAGTCATAGTCGGCACATCTCTAGTTCAGATAGTTAATTCTGATTTAAGGCAGTTATTTCGACTCATCATATTTACTGATATTACTACCACTGGTAAAATCTCATAATCTAAATGATTCTATACCATAGAGAGAGTCAATGGTCGGAGTTACCAGCACATTCACTCGAATTTATCATTTTTAAACGTCTTACCTGTATAAATAACATTTGTTTTGGCTGATGTAAAAGCGCCGTTATGTTAACAAAAACATACCCAATTCCCCGGTACCTTGTTCCGCGACTGCCATACTTCTTAAAGTAACATCAAGTATTCAAGGTTCCTTTTCATAACGACTACAGATTACATTCCGCTTGTGCGAATACACGCACGTTGTCAGTTGTTTCCGAAGTTGTTACATTTAGGCACTGTTGCCAACTCGGCGTTACGATTTAGTATCATTCCGTACTCCCCAGTTTGATGTAAAAGCTTGTCTGAAAATACCTGCCGCGGTATATAAACTTTGTTTCATAACTTCCCGTTGATATCGCCGCCCGACCGCGCCCGGGTTAAAGTAGTAATTGAGGTACGCCACGGAAATCAATTTGGCAACGTATTGGCGGATTTTATTAACCAGTTTACGGTTCACATTCGAAACTAAAAACAACTTTGTTGGCGGTGCAAATTGTTAAGGGAGTTTTACGCGTACTATTCTAAATTGATTTCGGGGTCGACAGATCGACGGTAGTAAAATGCCGGCGGCGTCCAAGTGCAAATGTACATTCTGGATCCAATCAGTTGTCTTGTGCGCGGTCCAATTTTACGGTTTTTGATCGCTTTGATCCTGTGTAAAGGGAAAAGTTCAGCTGATGTATGTGTAGGGAATTCGATTTGTGGCACGTAGGTACAGTACGCTGCAGTCGCCGCCGATGGCTATTTGCATATTTTTTTTCGACTTCAAGCCTCGAAAGTAAGTCGTATTTTATGCAAGAAGGTTTTCTGATAAAATATCGGCTATTTATCCACTCCTCTATATGCCCTTTATCATATGCTTTTATGTGCCCTTTTCATATCTATCGTACCATAAACCGCCGTATAGCAGAATTTTCAATATTGGAAAGTTGAAGCCTAATACATCACGCTAGCTCAGTCGGGCATGTGCGGCTGGTAACCATATTTTTTATTTATAGAAGCAGCCATTAAGTGTCATGGTTTTCAGATACTACAATTTTATTATGTTCTGACAACTTACATACATGTACAGTACCTAAATCACGACAAGAAAATTACAGGCTTAATAGTGGCCTATTAAATCTGTAATTATCGTGGCTAGAATGCTCACTTAGCCCGTACTGGAATAACTGTAATCAATATCAATTCCGTGACATAAAGGTTGTCTACGGTTGTGTTCTATTAAAAGCTGATGATTAAGATTATTATTTGGCAGCCTTGACATAACAAAAGACAAATAATACTTTTATTAAATTAATATTAAGATTTAGTAATTGTTGTTATCTTTTTATGGTTTGGGTCTCTTTTGCTTATATTATTGCATTTGGAGATTAAACTACAGAAATAGTTTAAAGTATTTCTGAAGGTTTCACACTAGCATGGCGTTCTAAAGTTGTTGATTAGACACACACGTATGTACAGTCGCCAGCACATCATGTTACCCACTTTTGTTGCAAACAAGCCCTTACTAAAACTGCATAAGGTGCCGCAATGTTTACCTTGACGTGCTGTTGTCCGTACTATGACGTCACATGACATGTTTTCTATTTAGCCTGCCGACAAAGAATACATATACTAACGTAAGCTGCCGATCAGTAAATAATTATAATATGTTTGAAAGATAGAAACAATCTAACTGTTGTTATTTTGCGATTGATTCTATTGTATATTCTTTGTTTTGGATCCTTTTTCATATTTTAGATTTTATTTATAAATAGCCGTTATTGTATGAATATTCCCCATTGATACCAACGACCTCTATGTTACGAGTACAGGCTGTTCAGAACAAACTTTGTGGTACAAAAATTGAGGCCAGATGGAGCATCTTTCAAAGCGTTGCCATGGTAACTGCCGTGTCTGTGCATACTTCGTCATATTTGAAAATGTGGCACAAAATCTGTTCTGAACAGCGTTCTAGTATAAAGTACATATAAGCCTATGATTGTAACATAACCCTACCCCCACAGGTACCTGAACTTCTTCCCGCCGAGCCTCGGCAACAGCTCGCAGATCACGTTCGAGAAGTCGGCGACGTACTTCGACGGCGAGCTGGTGCCGCGGCGTGCGCACGCGCTGCTGCCTAATGCGAAGATCATTGCTATACTCATCTCGCCTTCTAAAAGGTAAGTTTTTAGATTTTTATAGGTCTTTATTAGTGTGAGATGAGAACACATTACAATTGTAGCCTAATATAGGTCCAATCCGGGATTCGATCCACATGTTCAGCCAATTGATGAACTGATCACAAGACAAATAGGGAAAAAAATAAGACTAGGATGTTACGTCATGTAACACCGACCCCGTGTCTACTCTTTTTCTTAGCCGTGTTGGTTATGCGCTTAGTTTCAAAGAAATTAAAATAAATAAATATGCGCCATACAACACACCTACTGTCTGGTTTCGTGGTATGGAATTTTCTTCCTTTTGTTACGAAGTACCAGATAACGATTATGACGATGGTGTCTCCCATAAATACTTAAATACATATAACATCCATGACTTAGGTACACAAATGTCCGTGCTCATCACACAATCTTTTGCCCCTTGCGGGATTCGAACCAGCGACGGCCGGTGTAATAGTCAGGAACGCCAACCAATACACCAAACGCGTCGTCCAAAATTAAAGCACGGTCGAGGTCTTTCGCGCCTAACCACCTTAAGAGCCAAAACAGCTTGAACCTCGCGTCGTCTTTTGTTTGAAGTGACGCCCGTTTTTGTGTCGTGTGTGCAAGCATTACCAAAATTAAAAAAGATGCGAACTCCGTTTATAAATTTATTGAACGTAAGTAGATATTAACGACCTGAGATATAAATAGTTTACTCTTCGTCGAACAGACTATTATATTAGAAAAAGCGTGCAAAAAGCCTACGCTTTTTCGCGGATCTGCCAGAGTCAGGGATTATCCGCGTGAGAACAGTAACATTTCTGAGTATACATACTTTCGCCTTGTTGCTATTTTTAGCATGAATATGTTCGCCAAGTTCCAATAAGATTTACTATCAATAGAAATAACACCAAAAAAAGGTTTAAAGCTCGATGAATATGCAGTGCCATCAAAAGGACAACGGTGGCCTTATGGTGTTGTCATTATCCGAGCCATTCACATGTTAATGAATCTAATAAGCGTAGTTATCATTTGTTACGTGCTTCAGTGAAAATTGTGTTATATTTTTATCTTTGAAACCGAAAAATTCTTTGCCATATCCTCCGGCGGGCGAGATAATTATGCTCGTGTTTTTAAAAGGACAAAAACAATGAGGAGTGTTTATTTTTTCATTTTAAGAACATTATCTCGTCATAACGGTCATAACAAAGACATATAAAGATCATTTTTAGTGGCAAGGGCAAGTTGTAAACGTAATAAATTGCAACTGTGACGAAACTAGTAATATTTAATACTTACACGTCGCTGTTCAGTAATCCGCCTCATGTGTTTGTGGTGATCTCTATTTCATAATCTCAAACATCGTTGAACTTTTTCATTTGACTCGAAATCAATCACATTTTAATTTCAAATTAATCACGTTCATGCTCGATCGGCAATTAGAAATTTATTTGAATCCTAAGCGATATTAGATTTCATCCTGTTAAAATTTTGTACCAGAATATATACTGTTAGGTAGGTACGTTCTACGATGTTATCCAGCTTATAATGTAAAATAATACTGTTGCTGACTGCCAGACATTCACCTTCAAATGTTAAAAATGAAACTTTAGTAAAATATAACGATACAACAATAATATACTTTATATTTAGAACTTCAATATAAGTGTGCCTATCACATTCGAGTGTTACTACATGACATGTTTTAACATATGTGTTATTCCTTCCAAATATTTTTTTAAAACCAATTTGTTTGTTAACATCCATTGATAAATCTCAGATGAGTGAAAAAAAATGCTTACTTCACTATTGGTTACTAACTTACCGAAAAAAGGTAGTGTAAAAATAAAATCACGTGTATTTTTAATCGCAGTTTTTAGTTTTTTTCATAGACACGACATCCTAAAGCCTTTAAGCCTACCTGCATGCACAGCTCAGTCGGTAAAAATACTGAAATCCGTATTGGAATAAAACCGGTGACAATAATAGAGTTTATCAAAACTATTCGGAACATCTGGAAAAATTGGCCCATTATACCACTGACCATTGTATAATGTATACATTGTATGTTTAAAAAAATATAAGACCTAAACATTCACATTTTTGACTCAAAACTCTCTTCGGAATTTCGTCAATTTTTAATTTTTATACAAACAATTTAAGACGCTGAAGCGTAGTTCAGGATGTATGAAAATGAATGAGACCAAATTTGTCTCATTCCATAAAGGTTTACAGGTAGGAAAACGTTTTCCCCGCAAGCATATTTCGACCGTAGGCGTTTGAAATGTATGAAATCTCGCACTGTGCTACGCCTGCACATGATCATCATAATCGATGGGTTAAGATGATTATTATCATATTTTCGTCCTTTGTACAATTTCATTGACACAAGTAAATGTTTTATCATTCCCTGAAAACGATATCTAAAATTCATATCAACTAATAGATAGGTTATTCCATCCAATAGATGCAGGTCTCAGAGGAACGCCAAAGCTCGTTAAGCTGCTGCCAATTATAATATTCAACTGCGATGCCTGGGGGAAAATCACATCGAAATCATTCCAGTTGCACGTTCGCATTCGAGCTATGTAGGTCAATCAAATGAGTAGGTGAGGTAGGGGTTAAATAAATCAGATATTATTATACACGTGATAATGTGATATCCTTGTTAATTAGGCTTCAGTTTCGCATGTTACGTTACTACTTTTAAGTTCAAAATTAGTTTATATGGAAACGCCTCTACTTATCGCAAAAGTAAGCTTGAAGTTGAGTTGTAAAGTTGTAATCTTGCTGTACATATAGTTGCTCGTGAACATTTAAGCGTATTGTACTACGAAGTTAGTATTTATTATTTATATATTCGTTGGTATTAATGCTATGGTATATTACCCTATAGTTATGGGATACTATTCATCGCTTTTCTATTAAGTCCGTTTTTTTTCTTATCGAATATTGTAAACAATCTTGCCATTCCTTTTTTTAGACAAGATAAATACAATACTCACACCTTACATAGACTATTACATTTTAAAGACACATGTTTTGTAATCCACAAGTTAATTATATTTTTGCTGATAATTAGTTTACAATATTCGACTAGCAAAAAAAAACTCTTATTTTGTTTATATTTAGCGAGAAAGGTTCAAAATGTGGCAACTAAGTTAGTCACGTACTCATCTTAATACATACTTGTATTTACCGTATCCTTTGTACCCAGGGCATACTCGTGGTACCAGCACATTCGGTCGCACGGAGACCCGGTGGCTAACAACTACTCGTTCCAGGCCGTCATCACCGCCAACGACTCCGCGCCGAAACCTCTCAGGGATTTACGGTAAGTTATCATTATACTTTTATTTTGTAGCATGTCATTTTGTAAGTGTTATCTGCATTAATACAATTTAGTTTATTATTTATTGCACAGCCAAAATTTGTACAAAAGGTGGAACTTCACGCCTTATAGCAATTTGTATTATTATTTTAATATCCGTAGTCGGTTCTGTACAAAAAATCCCCAGTTATACATGAAAAATTCAATTACAAGAAACATATTGACGTAAATACAATTTTAAAATGAAACATTATGTAATGTTATTCGAAGCAAACATCGTGCACGTTTACGAGCATCTAAAAAAAGAAATTGATTCCGCTCTTGACGGGCACCATGAATTTATTATTGGATAGGTATCGCGCTGCCTCCAAGAGCTTTGTGTTGCTGGATTAGGTAAGCTTACGTTTTAATCATTTTTTCTCTTTCGCTGAACCCGACGATACAAACATTTCGAACAAACACCAGCCGTGTAGAATATTTATCGCGCTTTGATCTAACTGCGGAGTCGAATCGTTTAACGTGCTCTGTAAATGGAAAGCAAATTTGAGTTCAATTCACCACTAGTCGCTATCGATTGCCGCTGACAACCGGCGTGCCATGAATATTCTAAGTGAATACAAATTAAATATTGTATTACAATAGTCAAATTAATGAAATTTCGAGTATTGTGCATCGCTAAATATTAGCCATTGGCAATTTTATTCGATACAGTTGCGGTTTTCAATTTGGTTTGTTTTCAACTTAATATCACGATTCGGTTTTCACAGTTTGTTCAGTCAATAAAAAATGGCGAAAATAAAAGTTTAACGTCATGAGAATGGAATTCATATTTTTTTCAACAACCGATTGACATTTATAAATGTCTTGTCTATCTAGCACAGCCGTGTATCAGCCAAGTTCGCGGAGCCGCAAAGGCAAGAAAGACAGCGGCCATGTGTTATTAGTTATTAAACCCCAATAATTTTAATATGAACTATTCACTTATCTCAAAAACAGTTACTAATTTCCATCAATTCCGCACAGAAACCGTTGTCTGAACCCGGGCAAGTACAGCCACTACCTCGAGCGGTGGCTGGCCGAGTTCAGCGGGCACCAGATGCACATCATTGACGGGTCGCTGCTGCGCTCCGACCCGCCCAGCGTCATGAACGCGCTGCAGAAGTTCCTCAAGCTCCCGCACCAGGACTACAGCAAGCTGCTCAAGTGAGTACTAGTGTGTAACTGGCCCGGCTAGTAATACAGCTAGCCAGCATACTATAGTCGGCGCGCTTGCAACTGCGTCGTGAGGCCATAATGTTAATAGAAATATGAAAATGTGTGCATCTTTATCCGTAATTGCACGCGAGATACACATGCCATTGACACGACTCAGTTGATGACACGTCGTTTCTAGATACTAGGACTAAAAAACCGTATCCAAGACCCATAATCGAATCGTAGTCTGGTATAACTCATGCAAAAACAAATAATAAACGACGAATTGACGAATCTACCTACATAACGTAGACGGATTCGCATGAACGAAAATAAAAACTGTCTGCATGAATATTTATAGTGCTGTAGCCATAAATGTATTGCAGGTACTATACATTTTTTTGTATCATACGAATACATAGTTTGTGTTAATGCCATGCATATATCTTTTGCATTATTTATTGTAAGTGAATGTACAAACTTGTCGAATGTTTACCAACCATAACAAATCTGAGCATGTCAATGGCATATGAAACGATCCTCGTTTATTCTGCAGGTACGACCCCAGGAAAGGCTTCTACTGCCAAGCCGTAAGTAACGAACGGACCAAATGCTTGGGCAAGTCCAAGGGTCGTGTGTACCCGCCGATGGACGACGCGTCCGCCAAGTTTCTGCGGCGCTACTACATGCCGCACAACACGGCGCTCTCCAAGCTGCTAGTGCGGCTCGGCCGGCCCGTGCCGCAGTGGCTCAAGGACGAACTCTCTTCCAATGGATAGCATATCTCACAACCTGAAAGGTTGGACACAAACAAAATCACACGCAGACTCATCAAAGTCTGCCTCGTCGCCATACCTTGACCGGTACGCGGCCCGATAGTTACATAAACTCTGTGCGTACGTTACTCTGCATTGTTTTCAAGTGTTTCGATGTGAGATTATCTTTGTTGGAAATATCTTTGTCTATCGAATTCTTGTAATATAATGTTTTTAAAAGTGATATTATATGACTTAATGTTCTTGATCTGTTTGTTCGAGATGAAGATATTATATTGATGTAGTTTTAATTTTCCGACTATAGAATAGTGAACGCTCTGTGCTCCCGACGCGGTTAGATCGACTTTGCTTGCCTGAATCGTGTTACTTCTCGATCGAAATGGAGATAAATCCGGCAGCTTTTTTTTATTTTACTGTCGGTTTAGGTGCTATTTGTTAGTAGAATTGCAACTTGAACGTTTCTCCATTATACATTATATCTGTATTGTATGTTTTTATATAAAATAATTAAGAAAAATCAGAAGATGGAGCTTTTATGTCAATGCCATACTTGCATTTTTCGTGTATGAGTTATAAAACGCATTCTCATTCCACACTTATACACGCTTATTATTTTAGTGTTTCTTTTATAACAGTATACGTACCTGATGGATTTTGTAAAGTAGTTAATTTTGTACTTTTCGTAACGAATATTTAGAACTAATTATTATTTTAACAATTTCTATGTCTACTTGTGCCATATGAAACTTGTATTACTAACGGCACTAACACACTAATGTTTTCTTTTATTTATTAGATGAAAATGCATATTTGAACAATTGACAAAGGGCTAGTCTTTTAATTTTAATGGAAACTATGCAATTTTTAATTCGTATCCGGTAATTAAATATCAATGGGTTTTTAGTTCAGTTACCGATTAGCCGTAAGAGTTTTTAATATACATATTAAATATATGGCGTTATATTTTAAATAAATGATATCAATGACACAATGAATCATAAATGAATTTGGTATATATTTTGATATGGATGAATTTATCGGCGAGGTAACTTGGGTAAGAGAAGAGATTTGTAAAGTCAAGATCACTATGTGACATTTTCTTATCCTTGTATAAGTGGTTTACAAATTTTATCAAAATATCGTTGTTGATGTTATGTCATAATTGTACACATTTGTATTTTACGTGCTAAATCCAATAAATTATAATAAAAAATATCGAAGTTATTATCATGGAGAACTATTATTTTCCAATTATTTCTCTGGTACATACGAGTACATATTTATTATATTAGGATAAGGAAATGTAGTAGATGTCAGTACTTAAACTTGTAATAACATTTTTTTCTCTGAAAAATAGAAATATGAAAAGTTGTATTACGGAATTTATATTATAATAGTGTTGATGTTTTTAGTAAATTATTGAGTTAATATTAATTTGAAGTTAGTTCAATTCAGTTTTCGGTATCGCTTGACTCCACGTGTAAACTTGAATGTTCTGAACATGATTGTAAACGAGTGTTACGTAGAGAATGGCCTTATTTACGATGTTTTACGAGAGCCGTGTTACAGTGGATTGTTAGCTGGTGTGTGACGCTCATCCGACGCCTCTGTGTAAGCTTCGGAGTCGATGTTCCTGTGGAACGGTTGTGTTTACTTGGCAATAACAATTTTTATGTTAACTCGAACAAGTTCGCGCGAACTGATGTCCAGTTATTTCAATTCGAAACATTGTTTTACTATTGCGTAATCTTTTTAACGGTACAGCCAATGACTGCTCTTAAAATGTGTTCTGTATAAGAAATTAATACATCACTTATTTTATTAAATGATTTAAAAACTAAGTTCGTTGTTTTGCTCGAAGTCCTAACGATCCCGAGCGATGTGACGTGACGTAAATTTAACAATAGTCGAACTTCGAGGGAAGGGCATTCGGCATTGTGCCGCCGGACTCGCTAAACTGCGAGGCATTTAGAGAAATTGTGGCCGTCGTTATCCGCATCCGCAATATTCGACGTAACGTGCACCCGCAACTGCAGCTCTCGAGAAATACAATCTAGCCGCTTCGAACATCTTGAAAAATGTATTACCCTCGTAGCGTATTGTTCGAAACGATCCGCTCCGCGAAATACTTTACATGCGGCTATAATTTTCGATTTGAATGGGCGCATCCGT
The DNA here is from genome assembly GCA_963584085.1 of Pyrausta aurata. Classification (NCBI taxonomy): domain Eukaryota; kingdom Metazoa; phylum Arthropoda; class Insecta; order Lepidoptera; family Crambidae; genus Pyrausta; species Pyrausta aurata. The sequence continues at coordinate 4,896,809 of OY757256.1, read as the reverse complement.
AAACAAAGTTCGCTGAAAGCCGTAGACAAAATACGAGTGAATAGGTAAGTGAAGTTCGTGCTAGACTCGCTAACTCCTTTTATTCCGTATTTTACTATTCGCGTTTTAAGAATCCGCCGCCCCTTTCGCGAGTTAAAAGAATTTCCCATACACTTGGAAATTTATTATTATTAGATAAATGGCGGAAAAGTGTTAGCGGAAACTGAAGTAAATTTAGACTAGGTAACAAGATTTGTTTTCAAAATGTTTTATTGAGTGTTGTGATGAGATGAGATAGAGATGAAATTTAGTTTGGAAATAGTGGCGGGCCTTCCTCAGTTATATAATTTAAGGCAATAAGTACTAAGTTGCACACATACATAGCAAGTTAATTATCTATAATGAAACTTGTAAATGTTTGAAGAACAATACCTAACAGAATAAGTAGTATCAGTGTAGTAGGTAGAAAGTAAATTCAATGATCGTGGTTAGTTAAGTGCGCCATTATAATTGAGTTGTAGTTATTTAAGCGTAACTCAATGGATTTTGAACAAATAAGGCGCTAGATTTGGTTATTTTCGTTTACCATCACAATGAGAAACTGTAAACGCTGTGTAAGATGCCGTAAAGTCGTCACTTCCGTAATAGTTATGTTAGAAAATGCAATGAAAGTCGACTAGTTGAACTCCGGGTGAGTAATAAATTTGCATTCAATGAATATAATTGGATCCCGTCGATAAGCGAAGGGAAGGCCGCCCTCGGTTCATTTACCGCTCGCAGCCGGGGCGCTCGTGACGTCATTATTTTACGTGAAATTGCCATACTAATTTTGTAAAATTCTGGCCAGTATTTTTCTTGCGAAATTAATGAATGGAAAAATATACGAATTTTCTCTTTTGTGTAACAGTTGAGAGAGATTTTAAGACCACGCACGCGAACTCTTGCGTCGAGTTAATTATACGTGAGGTAATACGAGTATGTAAGCCGTATATCTTCTTTTTGTAAGAAATGTTTTATCTTTAAATGCGTGAAAAGATATGTCTTCAAAGTATTATATTATCATTCTTGTTCTTACCGTCAAGTTTTAGCGTCATACATGGTCATGCCTCTATCAATGATGGCGAAGCCCTATATTTAAGCATTCATTGGACCGGAACAATAAAATTGACCAATTAAACAATACAATTATTTGGGTCGTGATCACTAATAAATTCATTGGTAAATTGAGCCGAGTGTCGGCGATCAGAACTGACATGACCCGGCTCGATCAGTTGAATAATCATTTGAACAACGTTTCGCGATCGAGCATAAATCAATCAGTCCTACCCACTTAACGGTCCATTCCCCCTATTGTGCCCTTAACTGGGCAAGTCTTCATTAGTAAACCCCGCTTTCCACTGTATGACTTTAATCCTAGTTTGGGCTTTGATGATACAAACGGAATCCGAGAGCAATACATTATTATCTATTCCATTAAGAGAATAAAGGCTAGTTTGAAAACCCAAAGCCATAGGGATTAAATACTATCTCTGAATCTACTGAACCCGAATCATTATACATTCTGCGAACGACGGCTTGAGTTAACTAACGTTTTCAAGCGGCTTGGACTGAATGAATTTAGGGCTTCCTTGGTTCCTTATAACTTATAAACTAGCACAGTATCGCAGGAAAAGCAAAGTTGTTACTTTGGCGAGTACTTATTAAAAAAAGGAAAAAATACAGAACATGGACAACGCAACGTTCTACCAGCCCTGCTGCCTGGGGGAAGGAGTGTTGTTATCAAACAAATAAATTTGAAATATTTTCTTTTGTGAGTTCTTAACTATCAATATTTGTGATCCTAATTCTACGCATACGTTTATTATCTACCCAGAAGGTATTTTGGAAAGCTTAAATAAGTGCTCAGGTAATAATTATTAAAATAAATAACAAAATAATGAAGTACATAAGGTGGAAGCTTGATGTTGTTTACCTACTAATCTTTAACTTTACGATGAGTGGATTGTTTATTAATAATGCCTCAATTGACTTTTACGAGTTATTTATATAAAAAAAATCATTCTGACTTTAATTTGAAAATTAAACCATAGTGGTATAACATTTTATTAAAAGGGTGGAAAAATACCTAGTTACCTATCTAATAAATCTGTCTGAATTTATGAAATAGACGCGGTTATTAAACTGGAAATATAAAGGGAACGGTGGTTTTACATAAAACGATATTAACTCTTTTTGCTGTCGCAATAAAACTTCCCCGTGAGATGCACGGAAGCGCATTTGCATCACCCAATTATGCGGGGCGCGATATTACGCGAGTCGTGACATTACGTATCTATTTCCACTCGGGGTGCAGACGAGATATTTTGCCATTTTATGACGTGGCGGCTCTGCGCTTTATTATACAAAGACCGATACCCACCGCCTCGGCACGTGTTCAATACGAAATTGCATCTTACCGTCCGGATATAAGATCGTAGTATGCGATCCTGGCTGCACCCCGGGTGGCGGTCGCGTGCTCCCGAGTGCTCCTGATTTGTTAGTGCAGAGCTGATAACGCGATTTTGATGAGCTCCGGGTAACCCGGCCTGAGATTTATATCGTTTTTACGGTTCAAAAAGGAAAACATTGACAAAAATAAACTGAAAAATTTACGTAGATAACAGCGAGCGAGGATCTTAGAGAGCCTTTAGGTACAGTACTTTCTTACGGATTTAAAACCGTTAGATTCTAATCACGCCGTTTTAACAATATAACGGTGATATATACTTTCTGTTCTTCTGGCTCCCTTATTTAATTAGGTATTGAGCTAAGTAATATTATTGTATTGATTAACACATCCGCTAGAGCTTAGATCTAGCGATATTAATACCTATTTAGTTACTTAAGCCAAAGATAAGATCTTTGCTTAATTACTTAGTTCATTGAATAGATGTGTAATACATACATAATGAATGATGGATCGCCTAGCTACTCCTAAACTCTGCATCCACGAAGTTGAAGATAGAAATACCTACTAACTGCAAGCGCTTAGCCCGGACGCGAGCAGACGACATGACGTTGCCTAGCAGCAATCCGCGGTGGAAGGATGTCCGACAAACAATATCAAAGTTTGTGTCGCTTTGTCGTAATATTTGTCAAGGCTCCAAAAGCCCGGCGGAGTTGCGACTTCTCGAGCTTATTACTATTTGTGTTGCCAAGACGAGTCTCTGCTCCCGTCAGGATAACTGCTAAACTATTGCGCTCCTCAAAAATATGCTATATTACGAACCGACTTACTTGTTGGGACTTCGCACAAAACGGTTTGGCAGCGCCTTTGAAACGCAGCACATTTCTCAACTCGATGTAAGTACTTTAATATCGAGCTTGTAAAGTGTGTAGGTGTCGACCGGGTGGATCGCTTTATGTAACAACTTGCACGAGTTGAGGTGTAATTCGATTATGTTGGTGGTTGGAGCCATTGAGTAGCGAAGATAGTTACTTATTGGATGAGATGCCTGAACGAGCACTTCTAATGAGATGAGAAGCAACATTCTGAACATTGTTTCACCAAATTGACTTCTAATACTAACCCATTCCTTTGAAACGTGACCTGTCACTGTAGAAAAGCTATAAAAGAACCTACCTACATTCTTGTACCTAATGAAAATGCTTTCCTTTTTCATAAATTGGGACGAACTGTGTTTCGGAATGAGCGGCATGTGTTTACGTCACTGTAAGTAAGAATAATGGGCAGACATAAATCAGTGGCATCTTCACGACGTTTTGAATACTCACAAAAGATGTCACCTCCTCGGAGTGAAACGCGACTCAGTGAGAGGAGTAACCCCATTCGTAACGTCTTATTTATGTTCGCCCACAAGTCTCTAAACAAAGGAATAAGGGAGCGATAGCCGCGTCCTTAGCTTTGCTCAGTTTACGATACGAACGATTCGAGGTATTCACACTTTCGTATCGTATCACGTAAGTAAAGATCTGATTTTGCTTTATACCTCGTAGCTAGGAATCGAATGGTTTCGCTGTGAGGTGCTGGTTATCAGAGATGCACTGAAATTGTGTGGAATACTTAAGTGTGAATGGAAAATTCGAAAACAAAATTACGAGAAAAGTAACGACTACATAAGAAGGTAATTAAAAGAGACTGGCGATATATGCATTAGAAACTTAGCTTCCAGAGTTCGTTTTCTTGCGAAAACGTATCATGTCGCAAAACATAACTTTCCTACCAATCGATATGCAAAACGATAGACGTTATGTAGGTACGTAGTTGAAATCGTTGCGGTAAAAACGCAGCCACATTTCATAGCCTCGAGGACTTGGCCAAACCAGCGCGGTTGCCCACACCATTCGTTACGAACACTCTTCATGTTTGGCTTCCAATATGCACACATTGTGGCCCTCGATACAACCTGTACACGTTCGGAATCTATGTAGTCGATAAAAAAATATAGATTAACTAGCAATATCTCTCTTTTGAATTAAAGCCTACTCGTATATGTATGTTTTCCAAGGTAAAAGCAAAATTTTTGTTAAGTTTCATCAGAATTTTTCTAGTGAGTTTTGCGTAACAACCATACATAACATCTTCAAAAACTTTTGCGTTTATAGTATTAGTAGTTAGCATAGTACGATTGATAATGCGAGGTACTTAAAATGTTTACTGTGGGACAGTAAAATTTTTTGACAACACTTTTTGCAAGCGAGTTCAGTGGAAAAGTTATGATGTAGGCGAGTAGCGACGTCATCGCGCGGAAACTGCGCTGCGTTACGGCCCAACTTCATTTCGACTGCAGTTCCAGCGACACAAAAACCGTACCTGCGTCGAATGTAAAATCCCCAGTTTTGGAAACTAAAAGGACCTATGACTAGCCTTGTAAAATAAGAAGATGGAGACGTTCTATTTTCAAAAAGTGTAGCCACTAGCCATTTCACTGTCTATGTGTTAGGCGCGATGGCAGTCCTATTGTATTATTTATAATATGAGCATTAATTCATTTGTATTTTTCGTTCTTTTGTATTCTGTCTTTTGTGGTTGTATCCAGATATATTTAATACACAGTAGCAATACCCTCAGAAAAGGACCAGTATTTTGGTAAACAAAATCAAACTTTAGGTGTGGTAGGCCCGCCCGAAAATCCCTTATTTTCTCTTCACGCATTTTACGAGACCTAGCTACGGTCTCGGCCATACAATAAATTGATTTTGTGGAATAATTTTGTGAGTCAAACATTGTTTAAGAAAAAGGGCAATTTTTCGGGTCCCTTCAGTAGGGCGGCCTCTTATAAACATCGGGCTCGCAAACTGCTGCTGCGCCGTAATCTCCCGAAAACATAAAAGCGTATGAAAACTTTAGTGTCCAATAAATTTTGCCAATACAGACGAGGACGACGGGTACTTCAGTGAATGGTGTTAGCGTCAACTCGCCGCGACGCAGATTGGAGGCTTAGCTTTTTATTGGGATTCAGTTGGTCGCATGGACTTTTATAAATAACTTACAAATGTCAAGAATGTTTAACAGCATTCTTTGAAATGTCACATTAACTCCTTTTGTGACTTTAAAAACTGATGAATGTTTCTTGCAAGTGGTGGTTAATCAATTGTATCAGGATCATCAAGATTTAGTTATTTTGTAAAAATGACAAATGACCTTGTATGCTTCTGAATCTTGTAAGCAGAATACTCGTAGGCACAATACAAAAATATTTTTTGATCTTGGCGTCAAGGTATTCTGACGGTAGTAGTAGAAAGACAGACCGTAAAAGTACCTAACCAATAATGAGTAATTAGTAGTGGTTTGTGATGACTACCCATTTTATTTCGTTTTCCTCAACATATAGGAGGTGGTTGCTAAAGTACGAGCGACCCCAAGCGCATTACCTAACCGGGCCACCACGTGGATAAGCCGTATTTATCCCTAATGACACCTTCTATAACGATTGGATCTACGTGATTAAGGCTACTACTTAAAGTAAGCATTTGTACCTAGCTACGGTACGTATTGCTAATTTCTGTAGATAGCTAGCAATATCTTGTTATCTATACTTAATATTATAAAGCTGAAGAGTTTGTTTGTTTGTTTGTTTGTTTAAACGCGCTAATCTCCGAAACTACTGGTTCGAATTGAATAATTCTTTTTGTGTTGGATAGTCCAGCTATCGAGGAAGGCTATAGGCTATATAACATCACGCTACGACCAATAGGAGCAAAGATATAGTAGTAAATGTGTAAAAAACAGGAGAAAGAAGTCACTATTCCACGCGGACGAAGTCGCGGGCAAAAGCTAGTAGATCATACGTAACAAATGCCTTAAAGTATTTTTTAATGAAATTACTTACCTTTTTGTACTAAAATATAGTAGTTTTAAGGAAACAAAAGTTAATATAAGGAAAAAATATATATTTTCATTGCTTTTTACAGTTTGCAGTGCAAAAACCCCCAACAATTATTAATAACGATGAGCATGACGAGAGAAAATTGCCCATAAAGACAAAACGGAACGCAGTTATCGAATGCACGTGGTTCGGCAATTCAGCCATGATTTCGTTTGGGCCGAGCGAGTCGGCTCCCGTCAGTGGCATCATTAAGCCAAATATTTCCCTACAGTTGAAGTGCGTGCACATAGGGTACGATTCTAGCACAAGCTGATTTACGAGCAATTTAGTAATCACCAGCAATAGGCTATTTTCACAATTATTCTTGTCACGCTCCGGTAAGTATGTATAACCACTAGAGGTAAAGGAGGCAGTATGTTGTAGAAAATACGCGATACCAAATAAAGCGATAAATGGCGGTCTGCCAACACCATTTGGAGCGGCTCAAAGCCTTTAAAACCCAGCATTTTAATAGGGTGATTAAAATTTTTTTTTCTTTGTAACGATCCTCCTATCCTTTCAATATCTGTAGATAGAAGGCTGATGAGCTAGTAGACAGTAGGTAAGTGCTGGAAGATCGGCACAGGCTTTCACCTTCCCCTAAGTACACGAACACCACATGAACGAATGTCCAAGCGGCGCCGGGCGTCTGTCCAATGCGTCTGCTAGGATGATTACGTATCTCGATTGCATAACAAACCACCAATACCAAAAAAACTAGGAAAAGCACTAAGAAAGAGAAGAGCATCATAACAAGATTTTAGAGGTAGAATCACTTATTACCAGCATTTGAAAAATTAACATGAATTCAACTATCGCCAGTGTATTTTTCAAATATTAGCTTTGACGTAATGGTGTGGTATTGGAGTGATTAAAATGCTCAATGAAAGAACGTGTTTGAACAATCACACCAAACCCGGACGAATAACAGACACTTCAGAAACAGCCTTTGGTACTTATTATAGTCGGCGCGTTAGCAACTGAGTCTAATGTCAATTAAGATAGAAATATGAAGCGCGCCGTTCTATCGGGAAGTGCCATCAAGATAGACATAGAAAAATAACGACTCGGATAATAGCGCGCCGACTATAGGAAGCGCGTGCCAGTAGTCACAGTAACTTTACTTGATTGCAATCGCATCGCTATCGCTTGCAAGTTACATAATCACGTGAAAGTGCGGGCACCCGGCGGCTATTAATTACGCCTGGATCTAATTAGCTGCTGCGATCAATCGCGCTCGCTCTGATTTGCATGTCGTCCTTACTTTCAGCTACCTGAATAGTACTCGCTTAGGCAAAATCAGCAAAAAAAGATAGTACTTATTCAAAATATTTATCTGAACTCGTCGGAACTTTTGCAGCTTTTAGCAGGGCATTTCTACAGAAACGACTGATTGACCTACTGGAGCAAAAAAACTACCTTTAAAATTTAATAACGTGTCTCAAAAAAATCACACGTATTTATACAACTCTTGGCCTGATGGAGAGCATATCAAAAAAACCACCAGGTTGTACATATGGCTTTAAAAAAATCTGGAAGTTCAAAAACGGGCAGAATTTGGCCTAAAATGGAGTGTCCGGTTCCCAGAATTTACTCGTTTTTGTTTCATAACTTTTAAAATAATGACTTACTCATTATTATTTTTACATTCCTGTAACAAGGGATAAATAATGAAGCCACAACAGTGTTTATATTGATTCTGAATCCTTTAGTTTTGATACAGTGACACATTAAAATATTGTCCGAGGGGTGTACCTCAATTCGGTGAAATTTACTTTTATTTACCTATAGCACTATCTACGCTTATTAGAAACTGTTACTATGGATTCCCGCCATCTAACCGTTGCCCCCGAGCGGCCGAGCACCATAGACGGGGGACTTGTTGCGTTGAGGAGCAATTTTCAGAGGTTCGAAATCATTCGGTGTTTTTGGTTTAGGGTAATTTCTCAAATCGGTGTGCCACTTAAATTATGTTTCTGAAGTATTTTTGGAGATTTGTGCTAAAATTATTAAGTGTTTAACTGCATTTTGCCGTTACATTTAGTTAAAATTACTGTTACTCATAATATTTTTGAGTAATTTTATGTATTGTGATATTTTCTCAATTCCGTGGATCTCAATTCCGCTGGAAAATGGGCACCGAATTGAGATTTTACTGTGATATTATGAATTTTGCTAATAGGAACTATTCATTTATTTCATAAAACGATTATGCTGGAGATTGTGTATGGCACTGTCTTATTTTTTCTAAGACTTAGGCCAATTTTAGTAAAACTCTCTCTTTCCAATAAACAGATTGAAAAAGTGTTGACACAAAACTGCTTCTTTTTAAACTTAAGAGCTTGGCTCTTGTCGGTGGAGCAATTGCCATTATTTTCTTTTTTTTTTTGCCTTTTTCTTGTCATCCTGGTATGACATGACATTTACTTTTCCCTTACTTGGTCAAAATCCGGTATGCCAATGATATAATCGTTGTGGCAAAGACGCTGAACAACCTTGGCACTATGCTCGAAGAAATAGATGAAAAAGACGAAAATCATGTCGAGCTCCCATAGTGTACATACTCCAGTATCTGTTGGGAACTAAATTCTTACAGTTGTTGACGAGTATGAGTCTACCTGGGAATAGTAGTCCAATTAGGTAGGTTAAACTTTGAGAAAGAGGTCAATCAACGATTCCAACTCAGCTAGGCAGCGTTCAGGAAATTGTGCAAAAGTATCTTCTCGTCTCAATTACTCTAGTGTCGTAGGAAGACGAAAGTCTTCAACCAGTGTTTGTAACCAAACATAAATAAAATGTTGATTAGATTTTTTTGTTTATATTTCAAACAATCAATAAAGAAAGGCACAAAAACCTGAAATAAACCATTACCGATAGACCAGCAGTTATTTAACAAAACGCTTTAGGTATTTATTATTTTGGTCATTCTAATACATTATTTTTTATAAGGTTACATCAATTCTCAATTCATTTTCTCAATTCGGTGCTTAACTTTTCTCATTAACCACTCAACAAAATTAAGGCAAATAGTTATTTTTAGATTCAGGGTGGGGTAAACTTAATTTTATATTATATAAATTACTTAAAAAAGCAAATTACAAATCAACCACCGAATTGAGAAAAAAGTACCCTTCTGTAGAAATGTCCAGCAGCAATAAGATTTATCTAATAGTAAATAGGTTATTATTTGAAAAGCTACGCTCAAACTTAATTAAAATAGAAAAAAATATGCCGAAATAACAAGACATGAGTTTCTATTTCGTTACTTATAAGTATTGTTCACAGAACATTATCTTAATTTTCTGGAAGGATGAATTCGAATAGCAATTTCCCCACTCGTCCGATCAAGCAGTATTCAGAGTGTTCACGTCACGTCACACGCTTGGTTTAGCATCTATTACTGTTCTCTCATTCATTGTTACATTTGTACAAATGTCAGTATTTTGGTGTCGAAAAACATGACGTCCGTATACGCATATTGTGGAAAGATAAGTTCAATAGAAACATTATAATTTTTGTGTGAAATACCGCCACAAATATTTTTACAACGAGATCGTACACAAAAGGAAATTTTCCAAGTGAAATACTAATTACCGATTGTTGGATTGGAACGGCAGCTGCCTGCGACATAAGGTACCATGTTGACAACATAAATTGCTCGGTTTTTCCCTAACCCTGGGGCTAAATGTGTTTTTCTGGTGACGTATAGTTTAGTTGTATAGTGATGGAAATGAGAAGGTGGTGGTCGTGTGAGGCGCTGGCTCGGGTGGTCACGTCGGCAATCTGCGGCCAACGAGTGACCCGTACAATATCAAACTTGGGCCAATCGAATATTGGACCCGACTGCTAATCTGTGACGAATCAGATGGACGTTGCTAAAATGTAGAACTATATAACAATAATTGCGGTAACGCAGATTGCCGTCACCAACAAAGAAGATGAAAAAAATAGGGTCAACCATTTGTGCTTTTATTTTGAGCTGATGTTGATAAGATCTTTTGAGATATAAATTGTCTCTTAACGAAGAAAAAATTGAAACTATTTGAACACTAAATATTTAACCGCTTTTAAGGACTACGAAAAAATAAGTAATTATTGTTTGTTCAAATCCATTAAATATAATAATTACTAACATACATATAAGTATTTGGAGTTTATCTATTGAATAAAATTATTACTAACATAATACGTATTTGGAGTTCAATGATTGACAGGCAGTGCTTTGGTACTAATAAATGTACATTGAATAGCAAACTGTATTGTGGTTAATTTCATCGGAATGGCCGGGACGTAATTCGAAATTGATGAGTGATCGTTCCGCCCATTATATCGATGTTTATTTCGAGCATCCATCTTCGTTCTTCATAATAAATAAACACAGTTATGCCTTCGAGTATTTCGGAGTGTTTACGAAAACGAGGTTGCGCCTTAATTGTCTCCTAAGTACTTGTCCTGAAGTGAGTACAGATAATGGCAGTGGACGTTCGTTATACGTGCAGCAAAGGACTCAATGGCGATTTGTAATTCAATTATGAATAGTGGAGAGCACAATTCTTACGACAATCGCCCGCCTCGGCCGGCGCTCGCAATAAAATTCATGAGTCTCTTGTTACATTCATGAGGGAATTGGGAAAAAATACTGTGTAAATACGTGGCCAATATACGCGCGATGTAGATTTTTACGCCCCGCAACGATTTTAGTTCCAATTTTAAAATGTTAAATCCTTTTACAATATTGCGCTTAAAGTGGAACCAATGAACTGTGTTAACGGGAGTCTACTGCTTGTTATTTTCCATAAAATAAATGCATCCCTGCAGTTATGCTAGTTTTGAAACTACCGCTGAGTTAGCGTAGTTGTTAGTATGTTACAATTTATTTGACATTACAGAATATATCATGAATATGATACCAATGTTCATTTAGGATAAAATTATACACAGTAAAAAAACATTACCCTAACTAACCGCTAAATAAGGAATTCCGTACTTGTAGCGTCACCATCATTGCACCTTCTGTGGCCGTTCGTAGCCCGTAGCGCTGCTACGTGCTACGGCTGCGACTACGGGACAGCTACGCGAGAACAAGTTTAGCGCTAATGCCTTTAGATGACATCACGCCTTTAGATGCCTTTAGATGACATCACGATAACTTATAAAAGAGTTTAATTATTTAAAACACTTCATGCACAAACAAAAGATACATATGGCGGACTTAATGCTAAAAGCATTCTCAACAACAACAAAAAAGTTCGATGTACTGGTGGAATTTTCATTTGCACTCTCTTTACTATGAGATTGTTAAAAGTGCAATCAATGACAAAAATCTTATCCCAAAAAGACCCTGATATCGCCAACTTCACTATGGAAAAATATTTAGGGTAGAATGAACACTTTTTTTTTGATAATTTATTTAGTACCACACAAAACTAGCTAGTCTACAGAATATTTTGATTTGTATTAAAAGTACGAATAGGTTATATTTTTATTTCACGAATATTATTGCGTACCTTCAGTATTATTCTAAACTTTTCGAGCTGAAATTATTATAAAATGCTGAATTCTTTGGAACTATGATTTACGGGCATGAAAACAATATTGTGTAGGTAGCTCAGACTTAGTGTACGGCGAAACGGGACGAAGTTTTATGAAATTGCTTCATGTTTTTATTATTTCTGCCCGGGCCCAGTAACTAAATTTATTGCTTTTAACGTATTTTAATTATAAAGGATTTTCAGTTTTCGTGATTTATTCCCGAGCAGGACAAATCTTTGAAGGAAATTAATTAATGTTGCCTCAAGTAGACACTAACGAGCGATCCGAGAAATTGTTCAACTTTTTTATTTTAACGTCACTGAAAGTATTTTTTGTAAACTTTCTAAGACAGCTACTTAGTTTATTACTTCGTTGGCATACCTACTCTGGATATTTCCATACAGATATGAATTTACTAACAGTGTGTAGTAGGTACATGTTCTAGACAGGCTGTGTGTAGCCGTTATGAGATACGGAGCATGTAAACTTGTACAAGGCAAACACAAATTAAAGGGGATAAGTTCGCAACTACCCACGCATACAAACTACCTCGCTCCTAATCTTGGCGAGCAACTGACTCACTTTTGCTGAGATTGAAAGGTATGACCGGTAGAATGCCTTAAGGTGTTAAGTCCACCTTTTGTACAAATTTTGGTTGTGCAATAAAGTATAAATAAATAAAATTGAAGGGTATCGATGTTATGATAGCCATTAAGCTATGTTAATTAAAAGGTTTGTTTTTTATGTGTATTAACTCGTCAAGTATCTGTGAACGAGACACAATAGAAATTCCATTTTTATGCGACTCCCGGGAGTCGTTTGATACGATAGTCCAAGACTAAGTATCTTAATCGACAGACCCCCCCCCCCCCCCACAAGCCTACTTAATAAAATATGCCCTGGAAAAATAAAAGAAGCTAATTAAAATCAGTCCGCTGATATTCAGCTTGTACGAGTGCAACGAGGACTGCATAATAATATGCACCGCGGCCACAGAAAACTATTTTCTAAAAGGCGCCGACGGCCTCGTAAGATATTCTACTTCATCGGCTGTCCTTAAAAATGAGGTTTACGCTTATTTCTTATTTCACTTTGTATTTTGCTGAAATAAAATTTTAAATACAATGCAGTCAGAAATGCAAACTGAAAGCTTTTGTAATTTGCAAGCAACATAAACTAACGATATCTTCGGAGCACCTATTTACTGAAACAAGTTTGACGATTCAGATCAGACGTAGGTAGGTAATGAACCCGCATCAGTCTATTTAGGCCATGTCAATATGCCTAAAGTTTCAAGTTTGCTTACGAACTAGATCTGTAGTTACTTATCAAATAAATAAGCACTCTCAAAGAAGACAGTCTATGGCCTATGCCCTTCTCTTAATAAATCATCATTTTATACTTTAGTTACTATAACTCCCATAGTTGTGTGTTCCTGCATGCCATTTTGCCCATCAATGTATCAAGTATAATGCCTTCAGCGTTTTACAAACTACTTGAAAACAAGTACCCGCCTCGTAAACTGTGTTAATACACTAAAAACCTATTTTTTTTCTTGAAACTTTTTAACGAAAAAGCCAACCTGACAAAGTAAAAGATAAAAAGTTCGCTGGCCGTAGTTCGTAGTAATTCGCGTTGTTAATATAACAAGGAAGAAATGAAATCGGAAGCATTTTGAGATACTTTGCCGTCGTGAACGCTCCCGTGACGCGAGTTGCAACCTACTAAGATGTTTATTTCCTAAGAATATAGCCAGATTAGAACAACATTTGATATTACATTTTATACAGAATACCTGAGATTATAGCTTAAATACATTGTACGTTTTTTACCTACAAGGATTCAACTGCTGACAGCAGCTTCAGTAATTGATCTGATTAGCCAACTAAAGCATAACAAGAGGCATACTCTATTGATGAACATGTAACATCATCATAACTGAACTCGAAAGGACCGCTTCGAAATTACTGAATTAACATGTTCCGGGACATTGAACGCCTACGGGCGTGAAAACAATAAAACATCTATTCATCTATTGTGTCTGGAATAATGTCCAGGAACGTGTTAAGATAATCACGATAAGACAATCACTATCATCCTAACGGAACACCACTGTAACATAACGATATGTTGTCATCCAAAAAAAAAGTAAAAAGTACTTGTAAATTATATTTAATGCCGTCATGTAAAACTCCGGAGAAAATATACGTTTAAATTACAGTATCCAGTATTTCATACTTCATGCCTCTATCTTTAACATTGCTATAGCAATACACCACATCAAAACTTTGATGCTAACGGTCTCTCCATTTCCACTGCATGGCTAACAAGGTATTACGACCCTGGAACAGTATTTGTCTTCATAATGTTTTGCTACTGCGTTTATCGGGTTACTGTAAGCGCGGATAAAAACAACATCAAAGATGCAATTCTTGTGTGCGACTTTACATTTGAGAGACTTAACTAGATGAATGCTATACTAAAAGGTCCAACAGTCTATACTAAAAGTCCAACAACTTACCAATAGTTAGTTATCATCTTCTCATAGAAAAGGGCAATCAACAGTAATATAGCAATGATGTTAGCAATATTTTAGCTACGTCACAATTATTTTGAGAAATGAAACTTGCAACGATGACATAGCCAATCAATGATCGGGTGCCTCTGTGGCAGACAGGTATTTCGTATTCATGCACATTGCACGGGATGGCGGTCCACACTTCTGTCAATTAGTAAGTCTGAGCTCTGCTGGCCGGGTGCAGGTACATTTTCTGCTCCACGCTTCATCCCACATTTCAATTTTCGAATTTCGGACCTAGTTCTAATTCCGGACCTCGCAAATTACAGGCACCGGGCCTACCGCATAAATCCAACCTTTTCAAGTTAATAAAAATGATTTAAGTACGCATTAAAAGGATCTTTCGCCCAATGAGAACATGGAATTTATAACGGTCATAATTTCGACGATTGTCTCGTAATTGCGTACAAGAGATACGAAGATACGCTGCAACAGGAGCCTTGGATCCTGTCTTCTAGATACGAAGTAAGAATTTATCTCACTAGGTTTTTTTTTGAGTTAAACACCGACACCTTCACCAAATGTGACGTGTACCTCGCCGGGAAAATTATGTTTTCACATTACTTTTGAATTCACGTGGAACTTAAAGCGCGTGTCAACATTTTTATGAGTTTTCGTATTAAATAAGGTTAATGGACTAGGTACATTTTTATTTAATTAAAAATAATAAAAACTAAACTTTAGTATATAAAGTTTTACCACTCATATTTATATCATTAAATTTATTGACAACAAATCATCCCACATAATGAATCAGCAATTAATATCAGTACGAGTATGTACAGGCAACAAAGAAAACACCTTTTCCTCGTTTTCGGCGCTTAAAATCTCGTCTTGAATTCCCTCCGAGAGGCTCTTGTCGGGTTGTTTGGCCCATAAGCCGATCGGCACTTTCTTCCTACTCAAAAGTTTCTATGTACCCACCTAATTGCCTGTAATATTTTAATAAGCTCTTTGGGCAACATTTTCTCTAACTCCAATTAGTGAAGCTACGAACGTTTATTTCAGACAATCTATTAAATCTCTTAAGTAAGTGGGGCGATGAAGTTATTGATACTATTAATTCAAGAAATTACGATCTTAAATTAACGGTATACATTGTGAAAATAGAGAAAAGTTTCATCTAATAATTTGTGACTTAGCGTACGGCCAAGCTTAGTTTTCTTTTGCGCGACCAAGAAATTATGTATGTATATTCATGCCAAATGGAACACCTTACCCTGTGGGCCCGCTTCATTCAGGACACTTTTTTAATTTTGTGTAAAATTTGGCTCTATAAATACCTGTGTTTTATATGATTGATAAAGCCTTATTTTTTAAGTTATTAGACCTGGAGAATTAATTCTCATTCGGCCTATTGAATTCCATCGCCTATTGTCAAGATTCTGTATAGCTAAGTTCTTGGAAACATATTTCAAATCCGAATTCGTTGGATTTTAATTCCCTCATCATCTGTCTGATAGAAAGCTAATTTACTGCCTCGTTTCGTATTTTAATTATAAAGGGGTGTGCGGCTTCAGATTTCATCATGATGCTTCTCCTTTTTTATTACTCTAAAATTTCAAAAGAAATTTTGGTAGTTAATTAAACTGTACAGGGTGGGTTTTCTAATATTTTTATATTATTTTAAATACATATTTGATCAATATTAATTTTGTGACAAGACATTATAGCTTTTGTCTTCGTAAGTAGGTATATCGGTATCGTAGAATCAAATTTGTATATATTTTTATGTATTTTATGAAATGGAAATGTATAGGTACTCCTCGTATTATGAGTTGCTATCGAAAGAGTGCGTTAATTAACAAAATTTTCAATAAATATCTATTAAACAATCACTGGCTCATTAGCCTCTCACATTCCGGATCCTAGATCAACTTCGCAAAGTACCCTCCGAATGCTAATTAGGCGAACGGTAAGGCGTTTTCTTTTATAAACAAACAATCAGTCCGACGTAGGCGGGAATTTCATTTACCTCAGCATCTTTCTGCGATTCAATCTGCAGTAACTTTTCATCGGCTTACTTTGGCGCACGGGGATCGTAATTTGAAGGCATCATTATGCAAGATTCGAGTATCTGAAAGTTAGAAGCATAGACAATGTTTCTTCGGAGAAAAGCCCTGCCCGAGTGCGGCCTAAGCAGGCGCGCTACTGCGATAATAATAGTTGAGAAATTTAACTTCCACTTAGATGCATCATAATGAGCACAAAACTGATTAGCTGTATGAATACCAATATCAGTGCGTATTATGTGAATAGTGGACTTGAAGGCACGCTTTTTATTTCATTAGGATGTGTGCAGAAGTCGCAACCATACAGTCAAGGTTAAAATTGAGATTTCTAGATCGAAAATAATATAAAAGTTTTTATTCCTTACTGTTACATATCATCACAAGTAAAATTTGGTTCACCAGAATAGGAATTAGGTTTACATATTTATGCAACGATGGGGAGCACTTATGCCTTATTATATAAAAAGAGGACACAAAAAGGACATAGCCTAAGTACATCATGTTAAGTAATAGCAAGGATAGGTGGCAATAGCGACGTGTCAAATGCAATCAGCAGGCCAAAGAGGCTGCTAATTACTTTAGCTAAGGCCGGGCACACATCGGGCACTCGCTTGCAGGGAAATCTTAATGAGCGATTGGCTAGCTTATAATAATAATATGTAGAGTAAAGACAACATTTTATATCCTAAGAAATTATTGTTAGGTTCCTAAGCGTTGCAATTAATCAATTATTTTATTTATTGTTCAACTAAGTTTTCCGAATTTTTAAAAAAGATGAACAGAAATCGTTCTACACAATTCGTGATTTTACAATATACCTTATTTACGCATACACACCACACATATACATATTAAAGTATTTTACTTCTTTGTTTGGTGTTTTAAACGGTTTATTATTTAAAACCGATAGTTAAAAGAGCGATTCTTTCAACCTCACCTCCACCAAAATAACAAACACTCGCACAAGTACGAGTACTTACAAATCGATATTTTTGTTTTGTACTTGACACAAAAACGAATATGTAATCAAACAAAGCAAATATTTGCAAGGACACAACCGAACAATGGAAGCTTTTGATGTCAACTCGTGTCCCCGGAGTATTTGCATATCCCTTTTTTTCTACGGCTACAGACAAAAAACAACAGATTTGCATTGTTTCAAAGCAAATTGATAGCCATCGATACTCTATCCTAAACTGTGGTAAGTGGTCAGTTTTAATAAAACACCATTAATTAATGAGATCAATTAAATTTTATTTACTTTACTTGTATATTTGTTAACTGGCGTAAAAAGAAAATTTGTCGTATATGTTTGTATGTTTATCGTGATTATCTCGCATATAGCTGAACTGATTTTGATACGATTTCCAGTAAAGCATTTTGAAATTGAAATTGAATTGAAAAACAATTCAATTTTGAACAACACAGCTCTTAGTCAACATACTTAGTTTGTTAATCACGAACTAAATGAACTCCAATAATTTAAGGTTTTCAACATCAAATCAAGTGTATCTTGTTAAGTTGAATTAAATTAAATGAACATTTTTAGCTAAGCTTTCCTATTTACAAAATCACAACTAAACGTAAAAAGTCTAAGTCTAATGCCAAGAAATGACAAACTTCTCTTTTCAGTACTAAGTACTGCGTTACTAAATAAATAAAACTTTATTAAATACTCTCTACCCCGAATGAGAGCATCAGTGTTCAGCCCTTACATATTACTTTAGCGCTTAATTTAGTCACGCTTTCATCTCGATAAGATAACCGAATTGAGTCGAGATAATGTGCAGGTAATCTAATAGCCTCCTAGCCATCCCAAATGGGGGTAATAAGCCGTAAAATGAGCACCTGTATTAAATTATTCCGTTTTTACAATTGCGTCTCAGGTAAGATCTGTGTGGGTTTTATTAGATTAAAAGTGAAGTAAAAAGATGAGGGAAATACTTTTTTTTTTAAAGAATAGCGTCGTATATTTTTGAGGTACATCATTTGTAGGTAAGTACATGTATTGCATGAGTTTTTTTTTTTCGTAAGTTATAACTTGCAAATGAGTTAAAAACTGGATGATCTTTTCTTTCTTATAAGTTATAGTGTCTTGTAACGTTGATTTTTACGAAAAGAAAAACAACGAAATTCTCGGGAAATTAAAAAAAATGAGAAATTAAACATATTTGCGACCATTCCACTAATATGTAAATAGTAAAAGCTATGTACAAGTTAAATGTTAAAGTGCATGAATGAAGAAGTCCGATTAAGTTGAAACTTCGTTTGAAAACAATCGTCATTACTAGAACATCTACACTGCCCCAGATAACAATTTAACTAGGGTGACCCGGAACACACAGACCAGGAATCGAACCCAAAACGCGTACTATGCAAATGCTTCAAAGTTGAACCCCGTCCGAAGTTCCTATCTTCCCGCATCTGTGTCAGAAGTGACGCTTTACGTGATCAAATAGTCATCGATATCCTTCATGGAAGTTATGGCGGTAATCTTCAGTTTAATCTCCTCCCTCCCCCTTTTTGCATCTGAAAACTCTGTTGAATGTGTTTTGTTTTGATTTTGATATTTATTGTATTAAAAGTAATTCTAACCTTTGTTGTCGTACTATTGATATTCGAATTATCATCTTCTTTATTTGTGTGGCGACCTCACTGTTCCGGCGATGTCACGTGCGTAGAATGCTATTATTATGATATTTTCAATTTTGACATGTAAAAGTCAGGAATTCTGACATTTCTTCCATTCATTTTGTGTCAAAATAGTATTCTCTGAGCGGATAAACTATAGATCAGACAAAACCCTGTTCGATTAAATTTTCTTGCCCGATAATTTTCATTTCATAAGCACGAAATCTTATAGACAAAAAAAATTGTTGCTTGTCTATACTATATAATATTATAAAGCTGAAGTGTTTGTTTGTTTGTTTGTTTGAACGCGCTAATTTCCGAAACTACTGGTTCGAATTGAATAATTATTTTTGTGTTGGATAGTCCAGTTATCGAGAAAGGCTATAGGCTATATAACATCACGCTACGACCAATAGGAGCAAAGATATAATGGTAAATGTGTGAAAACGGGAGAAAGAAGTCACTATTCCACGCGGACGAAGTCGCGGGCAAAAGCTAGTTAAAAATAAATACAGTGCCTAGTACAGAGCGATCTCGTAACGATCACCATACGAACTCCATAAAGAAGATGTTTGTTTACCCTGGTAGTATTATAATATCTGTGCCCAGGTGCAAATAAGATTCGTATTATTTTTCTATTCTTTTAGTATTTTTTACAGGATCATAAATAAGCTCCTATAATTTTAGAGAATCTAAGAAAAATACAAAGTAAATTGCAATTTAGAGGCACGTTGAAATTTAATAGTGTCGTAAAGAGTATGATTCGGCGGCGAATTAGGCGCAAGCGGCGCCGTGCTCAATGTCCCCAGTAATCCTGGATAAGCCCCTAATTTCGTGGCGGTCACGATTTACGCCTTTGCCACACCGTAAACTTCATTCAATTCGATAAATAAAAATAATCGTAAATACATTCTCATTCCATATCGAAGCAGCATACTTCACACCTAGTCATATTTTGTTACAAGAGTAACGGTACACATCGTTGTCACTGTCCGTCCGTCGTTTCAGGAGGCAAGGCCTCAAAAAGAGACCTATGTTTGCAACTTTAACGCATTTTGATTATAATAAAATAATAATTAGGTTCTGTTTGGTGGTGCTCAGTGATCTTTTCAAAACATAAGATAATAACTTATTAATAACATATCATTGTCTCCTGGCCTAGCTCTATCCAATAAAATAAAAGATTTTTCCCATTTGCACATCAAATGTAAAAGCTTATTGAATAGACACTCAATTTAATGGAGCTTTCAATATTGTCACATTTTATGTCCTCCGTTGAAATTGCCGTTGTTTTGACACACGCATGCTAGATTAATGGGTATTGTGGCCTAAGGGAATTTTATTGTACATTGCTCCAAAAAAGAGTTGGGGAAAAATTTTAGATCAAATAGCTATAAACACAAGAAATACACACCATTTTACTTTGGTTGATGTTAACTGAATTCCGACTAAGGGATCTTTGTACATACTGAATACATTACCATCAGAAAGTAAATGCTTTACGAGTGTACTAAGAATAATGAAACAATAAATGAAAAACGACTTTCTTGTAATAAGCTTTGAACTGATATGTGCGTAAGATAAGCTTTTATGTTACGAGGGTAAATAATAACAAACGTATCCAGTGTTCTGAAGGCCGAGATGGGAGCCACGATAGCAGGTCATCATAACCTCTTATCGGTTAAACTTCATGCCTCCACCGTCAGGCAATCTCCTGTAATGACCCTAGCGCCCTCCCTGTTAAATGATGGCGCACCTTAACTACAGTTACCTACTGGAGGCTTCAATTTTTGTAAATGTTGATTCGATCGTGATTGTATCGTTGCTATTTACAATGAATAGGGAGAAATCTAGCTCTTAAAGGAGACATTATTTTCTTGTATGGAGGATGGGCCCACCATAAATTTTGACGTCTAGTAATGAAACATACATTAATTTGTTCCTTATACCTAATGTCTTATAAACATTAACAATATTAGTATTTCTTTAGCTAACGGGAATATTTCAAAATTCATCATAACTTAAATCCACACACTTACTTAATTGTGTACTTGACGCACATTTTCAGTCGTTTCTGATAATCACAGTAGTTGAAATCTCACTGCACAGTTACACAACAACGGTTTAGTAGAATGGGGGCCGTACTTGATGCATTTTGCTTCTATTTTTCGTAAAAAATCCGAAGAAATCAAATACTCAATTCAAAACAAACCAAAACAAACGGAAGGTGACCGAAAACCAAACGCCAAACAGAAAGTGTAACAAATGACACTTCTGCCATTCATGTCAATGTCAGTGATAACTGTCAGAGTTGCTATCCGTTCCACGGCTTTACTAGATAACCGTTTTTATGCAAAAATCTTAAAAACAGCAAATAAAATATTAAATATTGCTTAAAATATATAAAAGTAGAAAACCGTGATCTAAACAAAATCACGTACTTCAAATAATTGATATTGTTTTTATATTGACCAGCCCGTCGTTCCTTTACACGTATTTGTAAAGGAGGAATGGCGTGATGAAAAATAGTCAATACAACGCATCCTTTAGTTCGAATTTACTATTCCGGTTTCGTCTAAACGTTATCTTTCGTCTAATTGTCTAAAAAAATAAGTTATTAATTTAGGGTGCAATGTCATTATTAGACGCTACAAGTTGCTACTGGGCCCAAAAAAAATGACTCCTTTGATCAAAATCAACATGGAAAAACAGTATGTACGTGCTATCATATAATTTCAGATAAATAGCACTAAAATTGATCAATGCTATTAACATGTATCCTCTGAAAGTTTAGCAGACATTTACCAACTGTCAGATGAAAAGATAATTGTGAAGCGCTTTCCAATCACGATTGTTATAAAGCGGAACAATCTCCCTTATTTTCCGCCGAAAAGCTTTTCGAGTTAGTTTCGCCGTTCCCGTATTTTATAATGCCTTTTGTGAATAAATATCCATTATTAATATACTTGCGAAACTTTCTCCGCGTTATAATGCAGCTACTATCCCTCGCAGGTACTGGACAATAACGCCAGCCACTAATTTCGGAGTTTAATGTAAAATTGGAACGAAACTTTGTTGTCATATCTGCACGTTTCATAAAACCGGTATGAGAATAGTTGCTGGATTTCTGAAAACAGTAACATTATAAATGATGCGTCTGATACTGTAACGTTAAATCCACGTGAATAACGTTATTGGGATCGTGATAAATGGAAGTTTCAGCGAAAATACTTAGAGAACGTTCGTGTAATGTATTTTGAAATTCAGTAAAATCCTTGGAATACGTTTTGGATGAAGTATCTCATTAATATTATGTGAAGTCATAAGGCATATTCTATGTAAAGCCTTTTAAAGAATTTGATTCCATCACAGCTTTTGAAAAAAAAAGTAAAGTTAGCCTGTAAGCATCCCACTGCTGGGCAAAGGTCTTACCTCAAATGTGAGGTAGAAATAGCCATACTTCACCACGCGGGCTCAGTGCGGATTGGCGGAGGGGTGTTTGCAAGGCAAGCGACCAACCTTGCTGTCAGATTTTATCAAGCCGCCCTTAAGGCCTCAGCTTTTGAAACAAATGAGAAATTAATATGCAATCTTCTAACTATTAAACCTACTCATTCTACGTCATTAGTTAAAGAACGCAAAGTTCGCATAGGTGACACCACTTCCTATTTGTTTAGGAAGAGATGCCGTTGAATCCTGCGCGTAATCTTTTTAAATCGCGGACAGGATGTATAAAATTAGCATAATTCGGAAATCCTTCCGTGACCAAGTGTCGGGCGAGTTCGGAACTAATCGGAAAGTTCCGCCGTGACGCGCGTGACTGCGCGCGCGATTGCCAACTTGCCATCTGCCTGCACTGATGTCAAACACGTGTTACAGCTAACAAACCTTTTACCCGACTGCGATAAGTTCAATAAGAGTGCTATTTCTAATCTGAAATAATCTTATTTCATATTACCGGCTGAGCTGCACGAATCATTAACACCTACTTTGAAATTAAAATTTAAACCACCTATTTCACTAAACCATGCCATAACGTTGTCTGGTATTCGTAACACAAGGAAGATTATTCCTTACTTCGAAACTATGACAATTGGTGTGTTGCTTGGCGCATATTTGTTAAAGTATTTCACTAACACCATTCCTATTAAACTAGTGCAAGCAAACTTTAAATGATGCCGTGATCCAGAAATGAAAGTAATAATATAAGCCGAGGGCTCTGAAACAAACGCGCTGCGTTATTGTTGAGAGGCCGAGCCTGCTTACGGCCAACTTATCACCTAGTTACCAACTACTTAGTTATAAAATGTTCAACTTCTCACAACACGTAACAAGTGCTCCAACGCTCATTGTGTTAACTCAAGTGTATTGTGGCTGTAATCATGTGGTTTTTACTTCTACCACTGACATAGAGAAACGATTACCAGAATCAAGAATTAGTTACGCTAGTTAAAATTATGTTAATCTGCTTCTCAGTCAGTCATCGGTGCTTATTACTAAAGATTACAAAAATAACAGTTTTATCATCAGAGTGAACAGTTTTTTTCTGAGCCTCTCAAACTATGGTAATAGTCTGCAATAGCTTTCATCAGCATACGTATCTTGTTAACACGTTCCGGGACAGTGCCCGCCTACAGGCGTGAAAACAATAAAACATCTATTGTGTCTGGAGTAGTGTCCCGGAACGTGTTAAATCGAAAAGTACAAATTATGTGCGCCATATTTACTCTAATACAAGCATTATTTATATGCCAAATTGAAAAGTAAATTTACCTTCAAAATACCATATAAATAAATTGAAAATAAATTGAATATACCATCATAGACACGACTTATTAAAGCCCTGCGTCACGGTCATCTTACGTCTCGTAATTTATGCCTGCACAGTGGCACCCTACCGAAGACACCTGGAGCACAGCCTGGACCCCCGCCAGCGAGCCTGATCGATGTCCAAAAATTTGCCGCACGTTATTCTATGCAAATTCTATATCGGATACAATGTTGCTTGGAACTGCTGAAATATTGATACCCGCGATTCGAGCGCCTCAACCACCGTGTTACGGGCTGAGGATTTTCGATCTATTCTTGTGAATATATCAGTGACGGCTGAAATAGGATACTCGTGTATTATATTTTTGAGCTCTTGATGGAAATAAATCTAAAACACAACATTTATAATCTTGGTTGACTAATAAGCATTAATTCCGCCATTTGTACTTTCTTTTTTTGTGCAATAAATAAAATAAATAAACTACTTACGTCATACTTTTTGATTGTGATAAATTGATTTGGTTTATCGTGATGTTTTTAATTAATACATTTGTCTTAACATGTTTTTTTCAAAAAAGTATTTAAAGGAATGGAGAAGTTTTACAACAAAACAAAAGCACTAGCAAAATCAATTTTCGGTAAACCAATACGTGGTCGATTTTACAGTATGAATTTTGCATCCCAATATCCCATGAAAGGCTTCTTTCCTATGAAACTGAGTTTTGAAAAGGCTTTGAATTCGGCTTTGACGAACGCAAAGCCAGCCTGAAGCCCGTTGAACGAAGGGCGCGCGTCTAAACAATTTTTCATTTACTACCTGCTGCGAAATGTTGGAGATGCTAATCATTAGTCGATAGTCCATTTTGTACCATATTTTCGTTTAAAGTACAGAAAATATTAATGGTAAGAGGACTGGTAATACGAAAAGGTACTATAGTAATGTACCGTGTAGGTTTTAAGATTAAATTAAAAAGCATATTTATTATAAGAACATTTTAGTTTGCATAGATATACTGTGTTACAGCAGTAGGAAAGGAATATACAAAGAATTGAATTTCTAATTCTGTTTTTTAATGTGTTAACCTAAATCAAGCAATTCTTAACCTTAACTGCGGCTTCCACTAGCCCCTTAAAACCTGTCACGTCTTCTACGCATTTGTTTGTATTTCGTTTCGCTTCCTGGTTATATCTCAATGAAAAGTAGACTGGCAGGGCTGATAGTTAATGTTCCAGAATACGAGCTCTCGGTAAATGGAAGCTCACGTAGTCTTCCGAGCATGACGAATGATTTGGATGTAGTCTGTGACGAGATCAGGCGTCTGGATCGCATTTGTATGCCAAAGGATTTACACAGTTTATCTCGACTCCCTTTGTGCCTTGTTTGGCTTTCGATAGAGCCCAGATGGTTTTGGGTATACAGGGTGTATGTTTGATAGTAAAATACAACACTATTATAAGGCCGTGACCTGTAGGACAGGTTTTTCACAAAACCTATTTCAGGCGCCAGTCTCCCACAACATTGGATGGTGTATTAAATTCTCCCAGCGCTAGTTTAACAAAGACTATACGTAAGGTACTTAGCCTTAGACTCGTTTTAAGTTCAATTTTGTGAAAGAAAATAAATTAAAATAAAAATAAAAATTCTATTATTATTATATACAATTATATTCAATTATATACAATTCCTTACCAAGATACCAGACAATTGGTGTGTTGTCTGGCGCATATTTATTTATATATAGTTAATAATTGAAAGTGAGTGAAAATAGTTTCCAAGTTGTTCAATTGCTCATACCTAGTAAAAAAGTAACCCTGTAAATATCCCACTTCTGGACAAAAGCCTTAACACTAAGGTGGTATGTGCCACTCCACCACGTGGATGGACTCAGTGCGGACTGGTGGAGAATTTGGGTCTTCTTCTTCGAGTCGACTGGTAACAAATCATAATATTTTCGCCTAGTGTTGTAATTTGGGTAAGTGACCAAGTGGTACTATATTCTAAAATGTTACTTTCTTCTTTCATGTAAATATGTATTGCTATGTACTACTTATAATACCTACATATTCGACTTTAGACCAGTAACCTTACTACTAACATGAATACCTACATAAACGGAAAAAAACCTAATAAAATTCATTAGTAAAAGATTACAACAATCTAAATAATGTGATGACAAATTATATATCAGAGAAGCATAGTAGAAATCAAATCATGTAGGTTAAGGTAGTGCATGTTGTAGCATACTGACACCCTGTATAAAGCATTTAAACAGGACAAAGTGACGGCCCGATATACGTCGTATTGGTGTGAGCGATCGCTCGCAGGATTACTTCAAACGAAGGCATAGTATACTAACAAACCTTTTCCTGGTACGAAAATAACTGTATCTATAGGTAAGTTGAAAAAGTGGGACAAATATAGATTTTTTTAAATATTTATTAGGGCCTCATCAACAACGTAGGCAGTACAAGGTACGTGCAGAGGTCACGTTATTCGCTACTTTACCGATAAAATGAAAAATATTTCTCTACGATCTCATAATGGAATCGTCATCCTCTATCGAGACGGAGAGCCACACAATGAAATGAAATGAAATACATTCCATTATTCGCATTGCTTGTCACTTACAGGGAATATTTGAACGCGCCAAGCTCAGAAGCGAGCGAAAGGAAACGCCAACAAACAAGCATAAACGTTTAACTTCCGAACAAACATTTAATTTCAAATGTACTTTTTCGAATAAACATAAAAACTTCCCAATGTTCCGCTTTGAGACTGAATATTAAGAGGAATGTTTTTAATTAAACTTGTGTGATGTTGTGCATTGATGAAAGAGCTGGCCCTCGGAACTTAGTTCATCCGAGAGTCACTGGAGGCGCTTTCTTTGAGAACCCCTTATAATTGGGCCAGCGGACGGAACATTCACCAAGAAGTTCCACTCTGCAAATGGTTAGTTGGTGACGACTGTGTAAGTAGGAATGTTCATCCTGTTATGAAACTTAGACTTAACTTCAACAGAGGTAGATTTTGAGCTTAATCCAGTAATTGCACCCTTGACTTACTTTCATCTTTATTATGAAAACAATAATAGCTAGCTAGTATTTCTTTAGAATAAAATGATAAGACTTTTACGAACATAGTATTATATTTGATGGCCTCAGTTTTAGATGTCAAAACATTATCTTTCTTTTGAATGTCTCTAAAATAAGATGTCTGAACTTTCTTATCCAATTAGGAAAGCCCACGAAAATACTAGAATCAAATTACGGTTCGTCTGTCTGAACATAAATTAGTTTTTCGTATATTCTCTTTGCTTCTATTATATCTGTTTAGGTACTTTCAAAGAATAACTTTTTATTGTGAATCAGCCGTTGGCAACGCGCGTAGGCAGGCGCGGTGTTAATAAAATTTAATAAAACCTGGCCGGAGCGAATGTTCATCAGTTAAAAACCTGAAAGTTCATTTTATGCCCAATAAAGTACCGATTACTTTGGGACGTGAAAAAAAACGATCGTTTCACCGTGTCCAGGCACGGTTTATGTAGTTTTTATATCGCGCCCGCTCAGCGACATAGTAGCCCGATCTATACAGCGATAAACATTTAGGCATTTTATTACGTAATTACCTACCTTTTCTAGAGCCAACATCTAAAAGCATTCAAATAATAAGAGCAATACAAAGAAGTGGTTATACCTACAGCAATACAATATACCAACGTTTTGGTACTCCACAATTACTGATGTTAACAATCTACACTCTACTACATGAAAGTCCGTAAAATCGTACAAAGAAGTAAGTATTAGCTAGTATAATGCTACGCTGACAAATATCAGTTAAGTTTCTTCGAGCACCGCCTGTTACAAGTTCTCATAGAATGAGTAGTGTGCTCATTCAATTTTGATCCTTATTTCTAGATTCCTAAGCACTTTGTTGTAGCTCAGATATGTGGCCACAGGAAACGTGCCCCGAATGTGCTCAGCAACCCCTGGAGCGCGGACTCATCACAAATCACTCTATTTTCATATTGAGTGATTTATTCGAGCAAGCCCCAGTTACCCGTACCCTCTTCATAAGCCCACCCGATACTAACGGTATTAAAATACGCATCGTTGATCAGCACAAAACTGACAAATCAATCGTTCAACATTTAATGCGTTGCTCCAAACTCACGAATTCGTAAATTACAATAAATGGATAAGCCAAAAGGCTCTCGCTTTTAAAGTTCCAATTTCGTCTTTCCTTTATTGTTCCTTAACTAAATTATTTATTATTTAGCCATCTTTACGAAATACGAAAATAACGACAACAGAGCCTTTTGAGAAAATGGCGAGGAGTCTTATACAAAAGTTTATAATAGCTTCAAAAGAGACTGTCTACCTTTTTATACGAAAAATCATTTTCGTAATACGAGAACATAGAAGAGCGGATTCCTGCTCCTAGACAGAAATTTCTTTAATAT
This sequence comes from Pyrausta aurata, assembly GCA_963584085.1. Lineage (NCBI taxonomy): Eukaryota > Metazoa > Arthropoda > Insecta > Lepidoptera > Crambidae > Pyrausta > Pyrausta aurata. The sequence goes on along the minus strand of OY757256.1, from coordinate 4,868,479 downwards.
CCCCAGTAATATATTCAGTAGGATGGATGCTGACTGCTAGCATATATCTTGAATTCTCAAGTTTCGAATACGACAATTGCGCCTTTGTCGCGTTCGTCAGGATGCCGGCACGTTAGACGGTTCATGGCAATTATGCCCGAGGTCGTGTTCAGTAAAAACGTGACGAGCCGGGAGCACGTGGTGGTGGCGTGCCCACCAACAGACAAACCGACCGACCGACCCGGAACGATGCCCGCAGGAGTATTACGCAACTGGAAAATAGGTTACGATATGGTGACTCTATATGGTGGCCTGAAGAAAACTCAAAGTACAAATTATAGTGGTGGATGCATAAAGCATAATATCATTCGTCCAAGCTGATTAGATATTTTATAGCACTGTCAAATTATAAATACTTACTTCGGAACTTTCTAAATAACGTCACCACTAAACATTATATTGTAATGCACAGTGATCGAGTTACTAGCCCTGCGGCATAAGCGATCTCCTCAGACGCTCAGTCCACCGCACGCCATGTTTTCCCACGAATAACCTCACAGCTATCGCATATTACTCGTAGTCTCTTAATCACCACGCCAGGTGGGCCTATTACGAAAAACAAAATCAATCAATATGATCACTGTTTTGCGGATCCAAAGCATTTCCAGTGCGTTATCTCTGCTACGAATGATATTGACGGATTTTGTTTTTCGTAGTACGCCTTCAGCACCCAACTGCTTTTCAACAGGCGGAGGCAACTCGGCTAAGTTTTCAGGCGGCCGGCCGATTTTTCCGAGTTCGCGCGTGCCTGGCATACCGCACGTACTCCATAACCGACCTCTCTAACGCGACTATGGATTATTCTCAGATTATTGAAATCCTTTTGTTAGCCTAACAATAGACAAGCCTACGTTCGGATTATGCAAATCAGGAACAGGACGAATGATGATGGTGGATTCAGACACGGCGACGCAAACGCTCACATTCCGATGTAAATCGTATCGCTGCCGGATTAGAGCTAAAATCCTACGCGCCGTTACATTTAAAAGTATAATTGGAAGAGTTGTTTTGTTAATTATTTCAATAAAATCCACCGAAAAATGCGAGCGTTCCCCATTCCTGTCACGGATTAAAACTTTTTCTCGTTATCATTTTTGTTAACGACTACATAATGAAAACTTATCGTCATTTACGTTAAAGAGATTTTTCAAGAAATAGCTAACATTTTTGACAAAAAAAAGAAATAATGACATTAGGTTAGGTTCAAATGATAAACAGCGTGTAAAAGCCAAAAAGTTTAGCATTTAGAACCGCTCGCATACACCGCAAGTGACGCGGCCATACTGCACTCGTAGCCTCGTAGCTCGTAGCCTCGTAGCACGCTGCTGCGTAGCGTAGCCTCGAGGCGCTCGTAGCAAGTTATAAACTAGCTAGAGGACGTTTATCACCACGCTGTAATCGTAGCAAAGTTTAACATAATATAATATAGGTATATGGCATAAGTTTTTACAGATTGTTTATCATCATCAGTCGCCAGTTCGTCCCAGCGTTAAAAACGTTATTTATCTTAACATAAACGTTTGCCACATAGCATTACATACATCATACCACCTAGCTTTACACAGTGTATCAAAACGAGGCGATGACGTGAGCAAGGCACATTCGTACGGGCCCACTGTGCAGCCGCAAACTTATCTAATCACCGCACCGCCTTACTTACCCGGCGAACTTGTTGTAACACGACTCCGAGATGTTATAACTTCATTATTGCTCCGGGATATTGTTATTGAGGAAAGATAATACCCACTACCGCTTAATAATGAAACTCGCGTATCAGACCTGTATTAATCCGTCCCGAAAAATCTATACTAATACTAGCGGACCCAGCGAACTTTGTTTCGCCCCGGCCCCGTCCCACCCCAGTCCCGACCCCATCTAAGGGGTATTAAAAATAGATGTTGGCCGATTCTCAGACCTACTCATTATGCTCACAAAATTTCATGAGAATCGGTCAAGCCGTTTCGGAGGAGTATGGCAACGAAAACTGTGACACGAGAATTTTATATATTAGATTATAAAACCGAAGAGTTTGTTTGTTTGAACGCACTAATCTCCAGAACTACTGGACCGATTTAAATAAATAATCATTTTGTGTTGGATAGCTTATTTATCGAGGAAGGCTATTAAACATCACGCTGCGATGGGAGGGCAGGGAGCAAACTAACAAAAAACGCGGACGGAGTCGCGGGGATCACACATTCACAGCGCCGAAAACGCTACTTTAAAATATTTCAATTAATATTTTTTATGTGAAAAGCACTAACAGACCTTTAACACCACAAATGTATTTTTTTCAACATCAAAAATGCTCCATTAAACGAAAACAATGCGATATGAAACAAAAGATTTTTACCGTGCAACGTTTATTATGTTCGTAAAAATAAAAAGCGCTTACATCGTCCGTCGTATTTTCCTAAGGTATAACGTGGGTAAATGGAAATTAAAATGTGCTGCGAGGGCAGGACATCCGCCTCTTCAGGCGCCAGGTGGCGTGCAATGTTAACATTTGCGGATTTTTCATTACTCCAAACGTAACAATAGATGAGGCGAAGACCGCAATAAACGCAGTTTCCCCGAAACAATCGCCACTATAGAGCCTAATTATGTTCTGCAGAAATTCTGGGAAGGCACGCTGTGCTATTATGAAAAACGGTCAAGAGTGAGGTGAAAATGTTATAGTCGATTAAGCATTTTTTTTTAAAACAGCTATAAAGTACGTAGGTGAAGACAGCAATATCATCGTTTAAGATTAATAATGGAAAACCTTGACTCATTTTAAGACTAGCTTCTCTGTTGCAAAAAAGAGAGAGATCTTTTGTTTTAAAAGAGTGCACCCTATATGACTGAAAATTGTTTCACCATTTGCATACTGAACCCTAGAATAATATCGGAATTCGCGACTATCCGTATCTATTGCGGTGAAATAGATAAGTTTGCTTTCAATCTGTTAAAAGCCAGATTTGACCTGGTTCCACATCCATGCTGCTTGTGATCATAACGCAACAGGATATTTTTTTGGTTTTCTCGATTTTATCCTCCGCCGCCGGGATTTTCCTTTATTTCGCTTTCGTCTCGTTATATCCGATACTATTTGGATTTCGATAAATAAACTCATCTATTAATGACTTACATTATTGTATAATAATAAAGAAAATATAATCTTGTAATAAAAAGATTCACGTTTCCACTGATAAATACGAACGAGTAATAATAACTCCAGGGATTTAGGGTAACGCACATGTCAAAATATCGTCTTGGTTGAACAGGCAGCGCCACTTTAATTAATTATATTTTTCTTTCACATTGTAACAACATTCAATATATCAGACAACCTAAAAGATAAAGATAAAACATATAAAACCCACATGCGTTTACTCAAACAAAATATGGTTTCATTAATATACTCGTTCACGTTCGCAAGGATTTCGGTGTTATTTTTCCACGTCAAACCAAAATGTGTGTCACTGAGCACACCCACTCACTCCGTCAATGTTTAAAATGCGTTTCTGATGAATGACCCGATTCGGCAAGTCATACCAGTAATGACATTCCACGTATTTACAGTACACAAGTATATAAGGTGAAATAATTTTAAGTGATTATATTTAAACAGTGGACAAAGCCACTGCTAAAATACATCATAGAAACAGGACACTATCATTATTTACTATACTATTTTCGTTAACATAGACAATTATTATTTTTGAAAACAGCACCCTAATAATTTTAAAAGTTATCTACTTCATCGGCTTCGCTTAATTTAATGCCCAAACTTTTTTTTCTCATATCTTAGCCTTAATAATTAAAAAATAAATATTGGAAATAAAAATATTACCTTAGTCTCCAATATTCTCAAAAACTAGCGGATAAAAACCCAAAGTGTGTTACACAAAAATAATTAAATTATTGTGCTGAATCGGCCCTTTAAATATTATCACTTAAAACGAGGTGACCTTATATTTTAAGATATTGATTGAGTTATTTCATAATCTTTCTTTCTTAGATCGGATTGAACTACATTTTTTGAAACTACTTCTTACACTATTGGGCATTTTCAAGAGAAAATTCAATATGCAGTTACTGGTCAAACATGATGCATCCTAGGTCACATGATCACTTACCACTGGGTGTGATAAAACAATATACAGACTACATTTGACATCGCACGGAGAAAAGCCTTAGCAGAAAACTGCTGATTCCCTATTCCCGGCGTCAACACCATAACAGTTATGGCATATGCGAGCAGAGTGGCGGGGCCGACGGCACTTTATACATAAATCATATCGGCCGAGCCACACGGAAGCAAATCGAAAAATATGCTCAATGGAGATATCTGACATTAGAATACAGCGAATATGTCCCGAGATCCCCGCTCCAAAAGCCGCTGTAAGTATTATCGTCTGTATGTATCTCTATCAAACTTACACAATAGTACGTAAAAAAGAGACGAACAAATAAAATTTAAAATACAGGCCAGTGTATCAGAATAGGGACGTTCCGATTCACGTTAGTGAGCCGTAAACATTATTGAATTTACGAGCGCATCACTTTGTAGTAACATAAACGTTTACTGATTAGAGTCAAGCGCAGTCTGCGCTTTATTGGCTGGCCGAGCGGGCTGCAATATGGACCTAAACTTTGTTACGTTACAGCCACTGTAAAATGGAAGAATCGTTCTTAATGTTCCCATAAAAATATATAAATTCCTTAATTCGCTTTCATTAAATTTAACTTCGTCGCAGGAAAATTACGGTAACTAAAAGTACGCAATGAAAATTCCTGCGTCAATTTATAAAGTGAAATAAAAAATGATTGATTGAGAAAGCAGTCGATGCTATCGCGAAATAAATTCTTTATTTATGCGAGAATCAACTGCCAAACGTCGAGTCGAAGCAATAAAAATCACGAAATATGAACGGCCCGCGCGCGCGGCTGCGGCACCCAAATGAACGCCCGAAAATCTGTAAAACGCCCAAGTCTCATCTCTGCCGCGACGTGTTGTCATGACAGAAAAAGCCCTCCATCAATCTACCGCAAACCTATTTCCTAACACATTCCCGGCCGCCCTTTCATATCACGCACTGGCTTGGCATTTCTGATATTGCCGAACGTATTACGACTCTATATTCGACGTTTTTTAACGCAAGAGAAATGTTACTTTCAAACAAAAAATATTTTCACGGCACGGGTTGAGGTTAGAGCGATCGGTCTTGCCCGATTAAATAATAGATCACTTGCACCCGCTTTCTGAGGTTCTTTGTTTTTACTTTCGCTACCTGACCTCAGTTTGTCATCGAGTCAGAAATATATTGTTCTATTGCTTGATATTTCAGTTTGCTATTTCACATTACTTCAGTACTAGTGATTTGCCTTTTTAACCTTAGTAGGTAGTCACCCATTTTAGCTAAATATAATAAAAGTGGTGATGATCGTTACCACTAGAGAAGAGACACACTAAAATCTAAATGGTTCTACTCGATAATCATGCAAGTTTCAAGCTTACCGACAAAAACAACGTGAAAAATTGGATTTTTCATTAATCTACACATCTTGATGTAATCAATGCTGTATACTGCAATGTAGCGAAAGTTTTTATCAAGGTATACAAACACCACACACCACACCGCGTGCATTAGTTTGTGGTGCTAACCAGTAGCAACAAAATCAGCCATATTGCTATGCTCTTCAAAAATATTTACTCGCACAAAAAAGTCGTGCACGAACAAATTGCCTGTGTCCACCGATGTTACACCTGCAGTGGATACAATTAAGTTTTGCGGCATACCTTTATTCTTACCATGACCCAAATATGCACTTAGGTACTCGGTACTTTTCTGCGTCACATATATGACGACTCGTTATCAGTCACTCACATGGGCAAATCTCAACAACCATGAATTTTTGTCTAATTTTGGTGGTAATTTTAGTTTATAACTTTTCGGCTAAATTTGTTTAATCATAAGCAAGAGTGTTGTCTACAGTTACATGAAACGTCAGTGAAATTAAAATAATAATAATAATTTCTGAAATATTTGAAACACCAAAATTGATCACCCACCAAAATTATCACAGGCCACCAAAATTAGATAATCTGACACCAAAATTTATCAACTGCACCAAAATTAGAAATCCATCACATACGGTAATGCAACATTCTGTGGTTTTGGTTTTGAATGTTAATAATAAGTATCTTAGTGAGTGGTACACACGTTATCACATCGACCTACCTGATTTGTCATATTTTGTCGATTAATTTTTAACATTTCCATCCAAAACAAACACAGGAATCACCAAAATCATTTGCAACATTTCGACAGATATGAGGAGAATGATGTGACACCGGTGCCGTGTGCCTACCACTGTACCGAGAACCTCGCTTTATACACACTAGTAGGTTTTAGCCAGTGAGTTGTTATTACTACTTAAAGAGAAGCTATTTGTCAAGCAAAAATGCACTATAAATAAAGCACTCCAATCCATAGCAAGCACAAATGAGGTAACCTTGCAATGGATCAAAGGACACAGTAACTCACTAGGCAACGACGCTGCCGACGAACTAGCCAAGAGAGGCTCGGCGACAACAGTATATGGCCCGGAACCATTACTACCCATACCGCAGGCCCAAATAAGAACTTGGCTACGTGCAGAAACCGAAGCATCATACAAAGCAGAGTGGAGAAATGGTGAAGGTTGCAGGCAAACAAAGAACGCAATTCCGGAAGCTTCGAAAAGGCTTGCCCGCAACCTTATCCGGTTACCAAGAGACAAACTGCACATGGTTATAGGCACTACAGCTGGCCACAGTCTCTTAAACAAACATCTATTCACAATAGGTGTCACAGACAGTCCCCTATGCAGAGGTTGCATGGGGGCAGAAGAAACACCACAGCATGTGCTCATGGAGTGTATGGGTGTGATGGAACAACGGGCAAACTTTCTCAAATCCCCGGCAACATTCCCAGAGGTCTTTAGCAATCTAGGCAGTTTGCTAGCCTTCTGGGAGAGCCTGGAGTGGTTAGAATGAAAAAGGAGGGATATACGTACAATGGCCCAATCGTGAGGCTAAGTACGGAAACACCCCAGCCAAACTAACTAACTAACTAAGTTGTTCAATGGTTTAAGCTCTCTGTGCCTCAGACAATCACCAGATGAAGTTGCGAGAAACCGCGCTTAGTAATAAAACGCCATGATTAACCACCGTTATTTTAGAAATCATCGACATCGTCATTATCAGACAATAGACGTCCACTGCTGAACATAGGCCTTCCACACGGCTTTCCACAGCGACCGGTTGTAAACGGTCTGCATCCAGTGCGATCCTGAGATCTTTACAAGGTCGTCTGTCCATTGACGGTGGTCGTCCTACGCTGCGCTTTTGGTCGAAGGGTCTCCAATCTAGAACTATTCTGCCCCATCGGCCATCAGTTCTACGCGCTATGTGCCCTACCCACTGCCACTTGAGCTAACTGATTCGTAGGGCTATATCCGTTACTTTAGTTCTTCTACGTATCTCCTCGTTTCTGATTCGATCTCGTAGAGAAACACCGAGCATAGCCCTCTCCATCGCTCGTTGTGTGATTTTGAGCTTCTTTATGAGGCCCATAGTTACTATAGTTAGAGACCACGTTTCGGATCCGTATGTCATCACAGGTAACACAACTGGTTAAAGACTTTCATCTTCAGACACTGAGGTAGTTGAGACGAGAAGACTTCTTGCGCAGTTTCCCGAACGCTGCCCAGCCGAGTTGGATTCGTCGATTGACTTCTTTCTCAAAGTTGGACCTACCTAATTAGACCACTTGTCCAAGGTAGACGTACGCATCGACAACTTCAAGAGTTGTGTTCCCAACAGATACCGGAGTGGGTACAACACGGGAACTCGACATAATTTTCGTCTTTTCCATGTTCATTTTAAGACCCACTTGTTGGGATACTCGTTTAAGATCTTCGAGCATAGTGCCAAGATCATCCAGCGTCTTTGCCACACGGACTATATCATCGACTAACCGGAGATGTATGATGTATTCGCCATTTACTTTGATGCCGAATCCTTCCTATTCCAGGAGCTTGAAGGCGTACCGACATGGTGGCGTTGTTATACAGACACTTTAACACTTCTATATACCTATAGTCTATGTGACACCGCTGAAGAGACCAAAGCACCGTCCAAGTTTCAAACGAATCAAAGGCCTTCTCATAGTTCACAAACGCTAAACGTAGAGAGATATTATACTCCTCGGACTTCTGTATTATTTGCCTAAGCGTATGGATGTGGTCTATGGTACTGTAGCCTTTTTGAAATCTAGCTTATACGGGAGGCTGGAAGTCATCAAACCTACGTGCGAGGCGATTCGTGATGACTCTTGAGAACAGCTTGTAGACATGGATCAGGAGTGAGATGGGTCTATAGTTCTTCAATAAGGTTGTGTCTCCTTGTTTGAAGAACAACACCACCACACTCCTGTTCCATGCCTCAGGCATCATGCCCTCTAGCAGCACGGAATTAAAGAGTCTTTGAAAGTGTTCCACCCGCATTCAGAAGCTCTGACGTGATTCCGCAGGTGCCTTGTTGTTTTAAGCTGTTTCAGGGCCATCCTAATCTCGTAGAGGCTGATGTCTGGGATGTCTTTGGTGTAGTGACGGGTTAGGATAGCTCTTGGGTCTCTGACAGGGCTATCAACGGGTTTGGCAACTGAGGTGTACAACTGCCAATAGAACTTCTCGATCTCGTCTAATTTTGGTGTTAGTTAAGCAATTTTGGTGTACCAAATTACCACCAAAACCACCAAAATTGCACCACCAAAATTGAAATCTATACTAATATTATAAAGCTGAAGAGTTTGTTTGTTTGTTTGTTTGTTTGTTTGTTTGTTTGTTTGTTTGAACGCGCTAATCTCCGAAACTACTGGTTCGAATTGAATAATTCTTTTTGTGTTGGATAGTCCAGTTATCGAGGAAGGCTATAGGCTATATAACATCACGCTACGACCAAAAGGAGCAAAGATATAGTGGTAAATGTGTAAAAAACGGGAGAAAGAAGTCACTATTCCACGCGGACGAAGTCGCGGGCAAAAGCTAGTTTTATATAAAAAAATACGTAAAATAAAAACTGTTTCGGATATTCTACCTAACTTTATATCACTTTAAAAGCACACCATGCGTTCATAAAACACTGCATTGCCACAACAAATTAATTACTAAAAAGTAATTTAAACAGGAACACCAAAATTGCAGATTTTTTGTCCGGAGGTAAAAAAATGGAATACTTTCATTTTTGGCGGAAAAACGCAACGAGATAGCGCACCTGTTTCTTCACTGCGCGTGAGTGCCCGGCTGACTGGAGTGAGAGTCGGGAACAATATTTTCTTTTGTTCGTTTATGCGGGTTAGGTTGTCTCTTTCATAAATGCCACCAAAATTGTTAATTTCGCGCGGACAGACCATCTTGTCATGCTCTAGGATTAGGTAACGCACCAAATATGAAAATATCACTAACAGCAGATGGGAAAATTAATCCGAATGTAAATAAAATAAATGAATTTGAAAAATTTCCTGTAATTTTCTTTAGACTGAGGGAAATATCCAGCAAAACGGATTGCGGACAAGCCACCAAACTTAGAATTGCGAGGTAATTTAATTTTTTTCAAGTAACTGAAATATTTTATACAATTTATATTTATGGCCTGGTATGGATACAAAAGTTTACTTTCAAGAAAAAAATTTACAAAAGTGTATCTTTTTAGTACATGACGATTCTCAGCCCGGACGCAAAAAAAATACGCTTGGGATATTCACCCACATATAACATCGTGGATTTGCTCACCTACTTACTTTGACAGTAAAACCACAAAATATTTTAATCAATATTTTGTGGTAAAACTGAATCGCTTCATCCGTTACTTCAAATATCATTGCAACAAAATCATCAGCCTAATAATCGATATTTTGTATAATATAGTTACACAAACCTAGAGATATTATTAACATGATCGCAATCATAACAATATTAATGAATATTTTCGTGATCGGAAAATAGGATCTATCACCTAAATATCTGTATCACATGCATCTCATTCGTTCAACAGTATAGCCGCGGATGCTCAATCACGACAACGAAAGTAAAAATCAATGCAAATGCCATAACCGATCCGATCGCTAGTCGCGGCACACCCACAGAGTGATTAGATAACAGCGAACGCGATTGCAATCCGTGTGCGACTGGAGTGAGCTTGCAAATGAAATGCGGACGCGTTGTCAAGAGGAGTGACCGAGCAGAATATTCTTTCGGTTCTAATGCTAGTAAACTAGTAATGACGTCACTAAGGTTAGCCTAAGCTAAATTTAACCCTTGTTTAAATAAACATGTTGTTGATGTCAGTTTCTTTCCTGTTGTCATAAACAGAAAGACGTTATAACGTTTTAATCCCGAGTTGATGATGACTCTCGATCGACTATACTCAACCTGCGGCTCGCCGAGCTTTTTTGAGTGGACTGACAGACTGACCCAAGACTCGATGAAAGACTCGCCAGGAATCTTGGCATGAAGGGAAAAAATTGGCCCAGTGTATCACCAATCCTCAAACGTGTCTGTAGCCCTTATAAATACAGGTTGAGAACCGTGATCTGGATTGTATCCATATATATACATATAATATGATATCTGACAGTTGCATGCAATGCTGTAGCGATCCAGTTACGTAATAGCCCCACCGCGGATGTGCCGCCAAACGCACCGGCGACTGATAACACAATGTTATTCGTTTTGACGCTCGTGAGCCGCACACCGAAGAGAACAGCCAACACATTTTGTAAACTTATGACTCAATATTATAGCGCTCATAAAATTCAACTTACAAACAAATCAATACTACTTGTTTCAGAGTATTCTATTTTTTTGTTTGTCAGACTTATTACTTTGCAATATGTACGTACGAGTATAGTGTAAGAAAAATACATATTATTCGCACAATAAAAGAGGATTATTTTATTTTACAAACATCCATCCAAGAATATGAGCTCTCACTGAGTCAAAATGGTCGTGACTACCTTTTAATTGATATGACGCGAATGACTTGGAGCCATGTTTATTTGGTAGGTCCAACTCTAATATAAGTTGACTTATTTTTATATAAGTAGTATATGCTTCTGAAAACAACGAAAAACTTTAACAAACAATCCATATGGTAAACAAATTGAACTAGCTGTTCAATATTTCATGTGTACATAACATGTGTAGTCCATGTGGGCATCTAACTGATGCGGGACTACATTGATGGAAATATTCACTTTGACGCGGGCACAAGTGCGTCAGATTTGTTATTCGCACAAATGGAATTGTGCCGAAATAAAATTCCATTAGTTTCGTACCTGCGCGTGGAGATTCGACTTAAAAACAAAACGAACTTAGTAATATTTAAATCATAGCAGATGGTATGAAACACTGAACTTTCTGTGCGACGCGACTGGAGCTAAATTAATTTTGGAGCATGAAACGTTCTTAAAACTAATGTACGCTTAATTAAGAAATACTTTCACCGAGGGATGCATATTAGGGGCTTTCTACAACATATGTTATACCTCGTGTCTTTTAGTCCAAAAATATATATTTTATATTCTTAAATTTCTTGAAAGTTTCCATACCTATAACAACGTTTTCTTGAACACTTATATCTATTTTATGCAATTAATTTTAAATTACTTATCACTATATTGTTGTCCCTATAAAATCTGAAGTATTATTTCTCGCGCTTTTTGAAATTATTTACGTTCCCAAATTGAGTTCAAAAATGCAATTATTGGAAATGCCACTCCCAGTAAGAGACTCGCAGACTCTGCGGTCTGGCTGCTACGGCCGTCCGCTTGGCCAGGTGTAGCTAAAATCACATGAAATACCTTTAAACGACGCGTTTTTTTTAAAGAATTTCTGAATTACCATCTTAATAATTGAGAGAATAAACTATGCTATATTGATCTGAGAGACCATCTATAAAATATGGGATTCGCGTAGAAACCTACTTAATATGCGTGTCTTCCTTTTGTTACAGAGTTATATTATTTACCACTGTAAATATAAATGTACACGCATTATGTGCACACAAAGCAGCGGAGGTGTATAGTCCAGGCAGATGGTAATTAAAAGAGAACTCTTTGTAGCCGCCCGAGATAGTTCACGTATTTGCGAGTCGCATAAACCCTCCGTAGCTCGTAGCTCGTAGTACTGTAGCGTCACGCATGGGCGCCGTAGCGGCAGACATCGCTCAAAGGCTCCGCGGCTAATTACAACGCGTTGCCCGCGCGCAGCCTCAGATTACCTGCAGACAATGCTTCCCGCCCCTGCGCGGGCTCTGTCCTCTTTGCAGTGTGCACTCCGCCAAATAACCAACCTTTTGCAAATAGTGCATGAAAAATTTTACGCCACACTTCTAAGCAAAGTAGGTACGAGTATTACTGGCACTTTTGGTGTGTTGAACTTTACCAGCTCTCACTAATATTAGCCCCGTCTCCTCCGTTTCATTCCACCCATTCTAGTCCACCTTTCTCAACGCTAACATGCCGTTACAGTGATTAGGGCTAACGAATTGTGTTTCGGTGTTCGAACCGAACTAAAATCTCAGACAAAACTCTCGAAGAATAACCACACGGATCGTTAAGGCGATTCTCCTTCACCCTCACCTTTTCTCTAACGTTTATTTACGAACAACCCCGTCTTTTGACTTTGAGCCAGGAAAATAATACGATGCCTATTCTTAAAAAAAACAGACTTATATCACGAAATAAGAGAAAAGCGTCTCTTTAGCAAATTCTTTGCATTGTTGCTATGCTGTCAAAATACCGGAGCTCTACGAGAGGAGGGCAACGATTTAATTGAATATTTCTCAAATAATAGCCAAGAATAACTGTGTTCTTGAACAGTAGCCGTCGAACAAAGGCCGTTCAGGGCGGGAGAATGTCGCTTAGCGAGCCTCGGCCTGGCTTTTGCAAACATCATCTTTTAAACATCGGCTTTATGTCCGGGCTATAAGACATCAATTGGAGGGCGAGGCTGGCGATCGTGGCGCAGATACGTTTGCCGTGTGTAGTATCCATTCACACGCACGCGGGCACATTGTTCGCAGCGATACGCGCGAGGCAAGGAGAATGATTTTTCTGCCCGAAGCAGTTCTCCACAATAATGAGTCACTTGACGTATTGTCCCGCTGGCGCCATCTCGTCCAAATTACGAAGCCATTGTTACTGAGATATTGTTCGTCGCGTCGTGAATATGTGCGAAAGGAAATGAAACTGTTCCCTGGTGCCCGTCACCGTTTGTTGCCTCCACGAGCCGACACGCCACTATTACCATTTCAGGCGTGGGCCGTAAATGAGAGTCGCGCGTTATGCACTCCGTCGCGTTGGTGCCGAGCTTGTGGCTGCAGGCAAATATGAACTAAGGTGTGACGGTAACTGGGCGACGCGTCGTTTGTAATAATATAACACATATTAGTTGTGTGTAAAACCAACAAGTACACGCCAGAGGTTATTACGGCAAACGTAAATAAAATACAATTACGTGAGTCTAACGCAAATAAATACTGATAAATGTACGAACGACTTTGTTAGTAGCCGTGTGTTTACATCCATTTCAAACTGAAATGTAGTCATCGTTCCATATTGTTTTCATATCATAACTATTATATCTAATATTTACAGATCAACATCATCATCATCATCATCAAAGAAGTTCACTGCTGAACCTTCCCCACGGTTTTCTACAGAGACCGATCGCAAGCGGTCTGCATCCAGTGTGATCCTGTGATCCTGACCATCTATCTGTCGGTGGACGTCCTACGCTGCGTCGTTAGTCGAAGTTTCTCCAATCTAGAACTTTTCTGCCCCATCGGCCATCAGTTATTCATTTACTTGTACATATTTGAAACTGGAAACATATTTATTAACAAGCTATACTCGTATCTACGAAGGTCAATGAAGGGAAAGGGCAGATCTTCCGTGTTATGATTAATCAATAGCCGAAACGTAACCAATCTTGCGTAAACTCGTGTATCAAGGAGATTCTAGCAACTATTGTTTGATAAAAAGAATGACAATGAAGGGTTGTACGACTTTATTACTTGTGTCATTTATTTTGTTGTATACTCGTATAATATGTATTAACTAAAAGAGATAATAGTTTAACGAGGGCAAGTACCAGTTGCGTAATCGATTGTTAACCCAACTAACGGTTTAAATGTTGTCGTTCCCAGCGTTGAATGTTTACTGTACATTACAGCGTTGAATATCTAACATATGGTTAGGGTATTTTTACTACCAACCACGCAACCGGGCCTAAATAACGAAAAAGAAACATAACTCCCGTTCCCGCTCAGTTAGGTACAATTCCGCGAAAACTCCAATCTATATTGACAAAACAAGAAAAGACACCGTTCAAACTCGATTTCCCGAAACGGTATTTAATAACTCGCCCAATACGAGTCCAGATGTACCGAGCCGTTTTATTCTTTAATAGTTCGGCTTCGCAGTTCCCCTTGTTAACTTTCAGGAATTGTTGGGACTTTCCTTGTTCGGAGCCAGCGGTTTCGGCTCTGTATTGCTGTAAAGTAATAAATGTTCCATGAACCGTATTTGAAATTGTAGCTGCTTCGTGTTAGGTAATAATAATGGCGTCAAGTTTTCAGTAATCTAGTCAAAATTTTTCACTTGTTTACAACAATAATAGTAAATGTGAACTAAATACATACCAATATTACGCATGTCACTCATGTGTGTTTCCATTTTTATCACGAAAATTTGTTACTCTAGAAAAACCTTCTATAGTTTGTTAAAGTAAGTTTATTTGTCAAATACAAATGCAGCAAACAAACAGATCGAAACTAGTTTTAGACCATTTTATTTCTCAGAATTACACGTTCCTTTCTCGAACTTGCATAGCTTTTAGGTACGGACAAAGAGTAGTTTGTTACAACAAAAAATATGTTGACTCGCAAACAGTGGCATTTACATTGAATATGTTACGTGAAATGGAAACACGAATGCTCTCCGTGCGCTCTCCAAGTCTCCAACCAGATAAATCTTACAGATAAGGAAAACTACGTTTGTTGTGTTATCTCGGTTAGTATTTACCTGGGTAATAATCATTGAACTACTTAATATTACTAGCGTATGGAACTGACACCACGAAAAATCTCGGGCCTCATGAATTGACGCTACTTTTCATCAATTCCTACAAACGGTTTCATATTTAAAACTCGCTGCTTACTGAAGTTTTCCTTGGAATATGACCTAAATCTCTTTAAGGCAAGAGTGAACAGGCTGCTACTAAGCAGATATGCACCATCCTAGACCTCATCTACACCTTAACACCGGGTGCGATCGAGGTCGAATATCTGCTTAGCTAAGAATTAAAAAAAACAAATTTCAAGGCATACGTCACAATCTTGTCGTCGTAATTACATATCTTCTCCATAAGTAGTAATAACCACTCACTGGTAATAATCGAGAAACTGGTTAGTGGCACCTACTTTGTCCACCACACGCTTTTAGGAAGGTGCTATGTAATAGTTAGTTATATGTAGGTATTCGTTAAAAGTGGTAATAAATACTTATAGCCATTTGTGCCGTATTGTGTCACTGATAGATAACTGTACTAAAACCACGTCTGTATTAAAATTAAAATCTTTATTCAATTGTTCCGAGTCTTTTACACTGCTGCAAATGTTGCACGCACAAATGATACCAAAGTTAGAAACTATTAGAGGAAATTCACACAACATCTCGGAAATGAAATAGGATCTGTTACAAAACCGGTGCTCAAACAAGAAGACGCTCGCCGTTTGAGCGTTCGAAATTCGAATTCTCTATTCGTATCTCCAAATGCAGACAATGAGCAGTTTTCTCCCATCGTTTTACAGCTCTCACTAGATGGCGTTAGGGTCACTTTAGGATCATTTTTTTTCACGTTGGCGGGAAACCATAGACAAAGAACAAAAATTGCGTAATTATTTTTTGTAAAATGCGATAGTGACCTATGGATTAATTAGGGTACTTATTTTTTGGCATTATTATGTCCTTTAGGTACTAAAGGTTTACATTAATATTTTTTTACTGTCTAATATTTACGTTGGCGAAAAGCAATTACCTTCTGTTATAGACCTTAAATGAAGTTTAAAAAGTTAGTTCCTAAAGTGACGCTATCGCCATCTCTCGATGATTTAAACATCTCATGACAAGAAAACTGCTCATTGACGATCGATCCTGGCCGTTATTAAATTTAAAAAAAATACATGTGTTCGTTCGTTTTATCCGTAAACCTGAGACTAACCTGAGGAGAATTACCTCCTCTCTTGTTCGGATCCTTGTTATTAGTGGATGTTTGGTGCCCCGGTCACGTGCTCAAGTAAAGCACTTGGTACTACGTTCGAGAGAAGACGTAACCCGCAAGTACTAAGCCAATTACGAGTAGATAGACTAGATGTACAACAACTAGAAACTGTGGTAAATACAGTGAAGATATCTTATTACCTTGTCAGGAGTTATTGTAATTTTTAATGTTATATTTAAAAAGTTAAATAATATAAAAATCCAATTTCTGACCGATATGCCTTAAAAACTATTTTACATATTTCTCCTCTCCTAAATTAACTTTATCGGAGAAAAAGCAATATTTTTGGTGATTTCGTGTCGGATGATATTTTTTTTTTAAATCCGGTTATGAAAATAAATATGTTTTCCCTGCTTTTAGGGAACGAACGGACCCACAATAGGGACCATATGATGTTATGCCATTGTTATTTACAGCAGAGTAAATAATCCTCCAATTTTATAGGCACAATGGGCCCCGAGACCATTAACACCAAATAAAACGTGTTAGCAATGTCGAATTCTTTTCTACAATTGGTGGACGTGACAAAAACCTGCCTATTGTGAGTTTTTTTTCACAAGAAATATATTGCCCCTTCAAACGCCAGTTTTAAGACCTAACATAAAACTGATTGTAAGTATGGGCCTAATACTTATTAGGAAATAAGTACAAAATTAATTTACTATATGTTCCATATTTTTGCTTTGAGAAACTCCAGTATTAGCTTACAGTATATAATAGTAGAGAAAAAATAGTTCATTATCCTTTGAACAGAGTTCTGTCATTGGTCTGTACCCCTTATTGAACTCGCAGACGATTGCAGCTTGTAGTCGTATTAAAAAAGTATTTTAATTTACTGGTGCCGAAAAATAGCCTTTGTTTGTTGAGTCAAAAAACAGTGAAAAACATCGAGTTGTTTGTAAATACGGAGCACAAACAAAGGCTTTTTAAACAAAGGTGGCTGTGGAACTTGGACCCAATACTAACTAGATCGGTCCTAAAACACATCTTCCTAAGAACTTCTTAGTTTGTTTGTAAGCTAAACTTGTTTCCAGAAGTTTTAAGTTCAGAAACAATAACAATATAAGTGAGCTTATAATTTGTATTGCATTTATAAGGTAAATGGCTAAAGCTGCACAAAGTTTGGCTGCAAAAAGCGCAAAAAGGCAATAAAATGCTTCAACTTTAATTTTAACATCACTGCACCCAGACTTCAAATTGAAATCAACGCAACGACTCTTTTTTGTAAATTTTTGTTGCATTACTAGTGTCACTTTTAATACCACCCATAATATCCCTTACTTCTTCAAGACAAGACAATCCTTAAATGATAAGAAGATCTCTAAACTGAACATTTAGATGAAAGACTGAACTATGGATGAGCAGACAACTTATCAGATTCTTTTTTTTTTAATTAGAAAATCATCATCATACAAGTTCCCATTCTCGCTATGTATAATGAGAGCTAGCGCAGTTCGTTGCAGGCTCACATGCACAAATCCGCATCGCGAGACGAACTTTGCATTTCACGCGGCGACGCCCGCTGAAATTATCGCCCACTCACAGATTCCAATTATGTAACAATTTAAGCTGTGTTCGGATTCCCGCTTAATCTTTCTCGGTATTTTAAGCGAGCTCGCCTTCTATTGTTTAATACGGGCTTATTTCACTTTTATTCCGATTTATTGCCGGCTTTAAACCGTTTCCGAAGCCGGCTTCACTTTCAACGTCAAATTGTTTAGTGCTGGAGAATTCGCAAACAGGTTCATTTATAATTGCCCAACAATGGATAAGAATGGAAATGGAAATTAATACAACAAAGCAGGATTAAATTTCGTAGGCTACGTTTTATTATCATGCAAATTTTCTAGTCTAGTTAAGCAAATTATATTAGGTACAAAAAATATATATTATATACCTTTAGTTTAAACTAACAAAATTCCAGCTGGCAGGAACAATTCATATTTATGACATTCTTCCCCTACCAATCCTACCATTTCATATCTGCACATTCTGAAATTCTCCAGATGTAAATCAAAATTTTGTCGGAATTGCAATGTTCGGTGGACCAAAAAGCTTCTTGAACATTCCCGTTCAGTAGCACCGCGGGAACTGCCTCGATGCGTAACATGCAACAAAAGATATTATTTAGACAAAGCATTTCAGCTAAAGCGCAGAACGTTATTTACGACGGCATCGCACGCTGCAATACGATCCCATATCAAGGAATTTTAAACGAATAGCTGGAAATGCTTCAGGTCTACAGACTCCGATATTCTGTACAGAGAAACAGACGAACGCTATGGGCTAGCTTGAAATGCTTATTATCATACTTCATTTGAAAGTTCTTCTAGTTCTTCGTTCTCATTTAAATAAATCATGTCAAAAAGGTGATGACACTTTGAAATGATTAAATAATGCCCTCTCTACTAAGGGTGGACTACACCCAACTAATTTAACCTTAACCACAGAATATATAACCGTAACTTAACTATAACCCTAATTTAACCGCTACGTAACTTTTAAGTTTAATATCGATAATCTATTGTATGTTATTGTCGTCAGTTTGCTTTCATTCATTTAGGATTCATATATTTATACGATAGTGTAGGATGAATTTATTTTAGACTAACCTACAATGCCTGCAATTCTTGGTAGGTGCTGTAGCTTTCTAAGCCTCGGAAAAGCGACAAGATTTCGTAGACAATTTGCACGAAACTTCCTTGAAATTTAGCCTTCAGCGGCCCAACTCCCAAGTGGTTAAACGTACTCTAGATGGCTTCGCCTCTATACATGCTTACATAGATCCCTAGTTTGTGGAACTGGATTAATTAAGACTGGATTATAATTCAATATACGTATCCTCAGTCTTTGTCTCTAAGGTGAATCCGAATTAATGTAATGATCGCGATCGTGACACGCCACAGAATTATAATACTTCCCTCTGTTCGTATCGTCAAAAGCAAGACGTAAAATAATACAGCTGTGTCAATCGGGTACCTCATTTGCGCGAATCAAAAGCTCAAACAGCAGCGTGTTGATTTTCCCACAAGGGGAAATTCAAAAATTCTCTCAGCCGAATGTATTCAGGTATTATATGTGGTGTTTGGTTTGTCGGCTCAACCGCCAGCCGCAGCCTCTGCAAAAAGACCTAATGGTTTTTATGCATGCAAGTGGCAAAAACTGCATCGTACAATACTCTCGGACCTGTTTACTGCTTCTACCTATTCGTACCTGTACGTATGCAAATGAAAATTACCAAATAAACCCGGCAGAGAAAAAAATTCACGTGCATTCCATTTGTCGCTGATTCTTTTCTTTTTTTCCCAATTACTGAGGCTAAGGACGTGAGTCCTAATGTTCTTGTAGGAGCGAATTTAAGGCCAAAAATATTCCTAATGGATTCGTAGTGCGCAATATCTAGTAAGTTCAGGTAAATTTAATAAACATCCATTCATATAAAAAGTATACATTAACAATGTATTCTCTTTTAAAACTTCAGTATATAGCTTCACACTTTTTAAATCTAACTGTTTTTTTAAATAGTTGAAAAGCTTTAAATAAACTGTCGTCTCGTGTCCCCAGATTCCAGAATAAAGCGTCCACATACCCTCTCTACGGCTCTTCACGCCGGCGCTTTCCGCTCTCGAATTAATACCTAATTAGCTCACCTAGAGCTCGCATTCCCTCGGAACCCTCATGTGTAGCACCCTCTATTTGAGTTAACTTGCCAGTTCTTATCCTAGTTAGCTACAGTTGCACACGGCACATACGACAAATGTGCTACCTACTAGCTATCAATACGTTCTTCAAGCAAGCTAATTAGCGGAGACAGGATTAGGCTAGATAACGTTGAATAGAATTCGGTACGCTAGAAGTTGAGAAGTTATCTCTATATCTTTACTCAGGCAGTGGCACAGAACTTACTCGAAACATTTATTAAAAGAGTAAAGGGTGGCCAGCGGTCGCGGCTTTTAATATCACCGTAGACACTCGTAAAAACAAACTATCGTAATAATAAAAACAAAACAAGTTAGAGCTCACTCGTTTAATGCTTTTATTTTTATTTGTTGGAATTAATAAAGCCCTCGTCTGAGTTGCAGTTAACTAAAGTTAAAAAATACAGATTTAAAACTAAATCCTTTGTCTAGTACAATCTAATGGCTGTCTTTAGACGGGTAAAATTAAATTTTTAGTTGGAAAATAAGCGAGATTTTAACTAATATGATCACAATAACCACAGCACACCCGATGATAAGGACCAATACAACTGCAAGTACCTACCTAAGTTTTGTTTATTATTGGTGTATGTTTTTGTATCTTCTGACTTAAAAAATTAACATTTGCAATATCCACTCATATTTTTTGAGTTCATTACATTCGCATTATTATCACACTCACAGTTTTTCACGAAAAATTCTTCTGAATATTTTGCTTACTGGCTGTAAATGTAAGCACAGTGTAATTTAGCCACTGTAAAGTGGTGCTAAGATGCATTTAGTGCACATGTGCGCGACAACAGCCGTAAAACATCGCAGTTTGGCTAATGAGGCACGCACAGCTGACGCCTTATTAGTTACTACCCTACAGTATGAGCTTGGCTGAACGTCAATCAATGTTATGGTAACGTTAATGCTAAACTGTTATATTATATGTATATTCTACCATCTATATTTTTAGTGTGATTGTTCATTGCCAAATTCATTAACGGCCGTTCCCTTTATCCATTATATCTGTGATTTCGCCCTACTAGAGATAGAAATGGTTATCTATCTTTTGATTTTTTGTACCTATAAAACTTCTGGCAGAAGGAAATCCTATATCCGGTCGAGGATAGCTATCCCTGACATTGACTATAGTTTGTATATAGGCAACGGCCTCTCAACTCTTTTGATAATTATAAAAGTAAAAGATTATTACCTACTGATCGAGCCAACCTACTATTGATACGTTTCCGATATACAACCACTGTCTTCAACGTGTTTAGTAATTTACGAGGCAAGTTCTCGCATAAAAGGTTGGGTAAACCCACAACGCGTACGCAAATCGAGGGCAACTTTGTACTTCCGATGTTTCCAATCGTTCCCTTACCTTTTAAAGTTTTGGTGAATTGGTGAGTGCTATATTTTAAATGTAGGTAACTTCGAAAAGTTAATTCTACTATCTAAGGCCTGGTTTCGTGATCGATGGTTAAGTATTACTCAAATTATGTATAAAATTAGTTTAACATTAACTTTAAACTGTTTTGTGCTTAAATAAAATAAAATAAAATAACTCAACTAAATGTCGTTACCAGGGGCCCTATTTTTTAATCACTCCCGTCAATATTACGAATGATTTTTGCTCGAAAAGTTAGTTAGTCGAGTTATTTTCGTTGACTTTTATTTCATCTTCGAACGAAAATCACTCGCCATCTTAAAGCGAGTGATTCTAAATTTCAGATTCTGGACAACTCCGAGGATAACTGGATATCCGAGGATATCTGGATAACTCTGAACAACTCAAACTTCTAAAAAGAACTGTTACGATGTAATACAAAAAACAACCCACCCAGACCTTTGAAAAAAAAATTACACACCCCTTCTATCGCGAAATAATGATTCCCATAATCAACCCCTATCCAGGTTGTGTCGACTTTACGAGGAATAGCATTCGCTTTCCCGATCTTGACATCTTTAACTCTAACCTAGTTCGCTTCAGAAACGTTTTGAAAGACATCCTCAAGGAAATATCTGTCATTGATTAGTATTTATGGTGTTCTTTATTATTTGCTTGTTTACGAGATATTAAAAAATAAAAATTGTTTCTCATTCTTGGCATGCCGTGATAACACGTTTATGGATTATATCTTGTGTATCACTATAATTCTAAGTTGCAGCTTTAAATCATGATGTAATCTGAGTTGTCCATTAAATAAATTACAATAAAAAATAGATCTCCAACTGTTGAATGAAACTAATATAAAAACGAATGATCACTAATATCATTAGATAAGTGTCGGGTAACGTTTATCTTGTAGTTCGTGAGGCTATTTACTGAAGGACCTTGCAATACACTGATGACCATCAAAGTTCAGTGTGTACACGGCGTAATATGTTTGTTGGCGGCAGCAGTAATACTGCGGAACCAATCTAACAGCTTCCAGGCTCTGTTGTCATAAGGCCGAGTGCACGATATCGCCACCGGCCAGCCACGTCAAGCACTATTTTAAGATGTGTGCACACGTACTGTACTATAGCTCGTACTCATTTATATTACTACGTATGCAGACAAGGAATATCGTTGCGGCAACCGCGGAACTCCGGATTATCAAGGACATAGATTCCAATCATCAGCTTTATTTCGTAAATGGATTGTTGAACCAATCGTGCTTTTTGAAACATATTGTAATAAATTGAAAATATCATAAATCAAGATTAATGTGTACAAAACGTGAAAAAAAATTCACGCTATAAAAATCATGACTTTTGCTATGTAGAGACTTGAAAACCGCCTAGGACGTACGTACTCAACATTAATATACCTAATTTCAAAAGGCTTTACAACGCTGTTTTTTTATACCTAAACAAAATAGTAGAGAGGAGAAACGTATCAAAAATCCATTATGAAAGCCAAATAACAAGGGTGTAAATCAGGAAGCCCGCCAGAATAGAGTTGTGGCCCGTTGCAAAGAGCCCTAACATAAATTCTTACATCATTTACTCGGAAACGCTATAATAACTTTTAAGAAAAATGTTTGTATTACGCGAAGCTCAAAGATCTTCCATGAAAGTATTTTATTCTGAGAAGAATGCTATTGTTTAAACCTACTTACTACCTTTATTATGTTATTTATTTAGGTCAAGTTTAGTGAAGTGACAAATAATTCAACCTTGCCAATAAAACCGATAAAGTCGTAATAAAGATAAATAAATAAATTAGTAAATAAATATGCGCAAGACAACAAACCAATTGCCTTGGTTTCGAACAAATTAATTGTATTACTTGTGCTACAAACACATTATTGATTGAACGAGTATTATTACCTTTTTGCAGTCTTTAATGTAAGTATTTCAATTTTCAACACATACTATTGCTACCTTTCGCGAGATATAGTTAGCGAGATAAGTGCATTGAGTGAAGCTTCTTTCATTAAGTGGATCGTGCAGACTCACACAACTGCTGGAAATTTTAACCGAACTTCGGTCTATTCCGTTCATTCATTGGTATCGAATTTCCAACTGTTTAACATTTAATTTAGCTGTCTTCAAAGTTGAAATCAGTAACTTTACCAGCATTGTAACTACAAAATTTGACCCAATTTAAGACGTTTCTTTATATTTTCTAAGCATATGACCTTTTTGGATCTCTAAGGTTTTCCTATTCCGAGTAAGTCAAAAAAATTGGAGGCTCGGCTCTATAGCTTTCTCGAGATGATACCGCAGAGTAAACAAATATTTGAAAATAAATAAGGCTTTGTATGTGCGGAGCTTGCGAGGCGTCCCCGCAATATTCTTCAAGTCGGGCGCGAGCGGAGCGACAGCGTCAAGAGTGGCTGATTTATACACAACCATTATTTCTGCCGAGCGACATAAGCGGCTGCTATTCGAATGAGCGGTAACGCAGCTACTATACGTATTATTCGAATATCCCCTACTTCCCAGTTGGCTTTATGGCTTACGAGCCCTAAGTTTGAGCGTCCTTTACAATTCTCTTTTGCGATAGCTACTTTTCAGCAGTTGGCCAGCCATTTTGCCGATTAATTGCAGAGTTTTTGTGACAAATGTCAGCAATTAAACGCGCGATTTCTCCTAGCATCTCTAGCTAGAGTATTATAGAAATCAAAATGTTATAAAGTGTAATAAACCAGCCATGTTATCTCATTTACTACCTCTAACTAAGTATTAGTGAAGTATTTAATACAAGACAAGGTACTTACTTACATAAAGGTAAAATATATGAACTTGGGAAAGTAAGGTACTTCTCTAAACACTTGCTACTTACTTTCCGGAACTTTGAAACTAATCCTTGGGTATGACGCAAATGTTGAAAACAGACTTCTAGTCGATTGTTGTGTTATTAATAATATACAGGGTGACTTTGAAAACATTGGCAATATTTAAACAAAGAACCCACTCATGACTCATAGTCCCTGCCACATATATAAACATATTAAAATGAAAATCAATTGTTATGAAATATTTAAAAAATTAACAGTATTGTTAGAAATAAATACACAAAAACTAGTTCAATTCCTTTTACTGTACAAATCTCTGTTTTTTCCTGAATGACATTATATATTATTTTTTTTACTCATAAATTTGGCAACACAACAATTAAGTAAAAAGTATTCATGCAAATAAACCCAACAAGTATCACTCCAATTCCCGTTGAGGCGGAGTAATTTTTGATACGTTTACATACAATTTTTAGAATCTTAAACAAAGTCTTCAACTGTAATTTATTCGTTTAATTTGAAGCAATGATCATTTCTAAAGTGTTTGATATGATTTTTCTCAGTTTCATCATATGATACTTTATATCAATTGATTTTCATATTATTATGTGGAAGGGACTATGAATCATGAGTAGGTTCTTAGTTTAAAATATTGCCAATGTTTACAAAGTCACCCTGTATATTTGAATTGAATATTATATTATGCATGAAACTTTACGTCCAACATACAACCTCTATCCAACAAGGTACTGTGAGGTGGGTAACTACTATCCACTTATAACCTCAAAAATAGTAACCGTTTATGTCCTCGTTGTACGTAACCATACTATCTATAACTAGAGGTACGTATTTCTCTTGAAAAAATCCTGTATAAACCATATAAACTTCCATAACGCTGTAGGTAGTTCAAGTCAGCCTTAATCCGACTCAAGGCACCATTAGGGCAGCTTTATGAAGGAAGTAACTTGTAAATTATCACGTCATTGAAGTCGGCCGATGCAATTTCACGGTAGAGTTGAGCTTTCACGCGCTGCGAGACGCCACGCGGTCGCAAAGTGGTAATTGCTACTTACCCTCATTTTGTTAATATCAGAGATTATGAGTAAGTAGGTATCCCTGGCTGATTTGTATAATACTTAAAAACACTTTAAAACAATTATATTATTTTTTTACTTTAGCAATCCTACTACTATTATAAAGGCGAAAGTTTGTAAGTATGGATGAACGTAACTGTGCCTTAAATTCCATCTAAAATGTAACCTTTTTCTTACGCAAATAATAAACGTTTCATTTCATTTCATTTCATTTCCTTTCATTTCATTTCATTTCATTTCATATGGATGTATGGATGTTTGTTACTCTTTCACGTAAAAACTATTGAATGGATTTCAATGAAACTTTACCACAATATAGCTTATACATCAGAATAACATATAGGCTACAATTTTTGAGGTTTCTAATTAGTTACCGTATTTCTTACTTATTACTAGACTAGACGGGACGAACCTGAGGGGTAATTGTGTCAAGCAATTGTATTCATTTGACAGTTAAAACAGTACGATATGATTTGTCAAACCTTTTGTTCTTTGCCGTTTGACAGACCATATCGTCCGTTTTGAACTGTCAAATGAATACGATTGCTTTACACAATTCCATACCTGAAATCCACGCGAACGAAGTCGCGGGCAAAAGCTAGTAATTAAATAAAACTGTTTAGAAAATACTGACAAAATTGGTTGTAAATAAAATGTTATCAGAAAAATAATAAGTACTTATGTAAAATACCTATGCGTAACGAGGGTGGGCGGGGGACAGATTTGTAGCCATAACTCAAATACAACTCGTCAATGATAGTAGATAACGTTGGTAGCAATAGCAATTATTCATTGGTTGGTAAGTACTTGTTGACTTATTTAAGACTTGATTCCATAAAACCAAGTAGACGTAAGTAACGCTATATTTTATTACGCTTATTTTTATCTGAAAATAAACAAAGCGTGCTTATCTGTTTTTACGATCATTTAGGGTAGGAATAGGGATTTCAGCCGGCATAGATATTATTGTGATTCCCCCAAGCGTGCGCATCGAATTACTTCAGCTACACACCATAACAACCTTCAAACTCGTATCTTTTCACACAATATGGATACAATGTTTCACTCCATTAGAAAATCGGTGCCATAAATCAGAATAAATGGTGAAATAATCTTTATCTGGGAGTTATTGCTTTGATTTAACGCCATCGATTTTGCCATCATCCGCACTGGCAGGATGATAACAAAGAGTTCGATTTTAAAACGCCCATAAAATTGTAGCAGATTTCACGTAATAACTTGATGGAAAGGGATAAAGTCATCTGTTGATGGATTCGGCAAAACAGCGCAGCTACATTTATTATTTATTCAATTATTTGCAATGGGATTTTAATTATACTGAAAAGGTAATAAAAAAAACTTAAGCAACAACTAAATATCTACACTAACTATGGAATTAAGTCTTCACTCCTCAAAATATTTTAATAGCATATATGATATGGGTCGATCATTGCATATTATCTTTATTAAAACGCCGTACTTATAAAAGCAAGTGAAAGTACTTATAAAGTGAAACTTGGGCTCACATCACATACTCTCTAACTAATCGCCTCTACATATATCATTGATATCCTTACCTCCTCTTTACCCCTATACTCTATCTATCTATTTAATCATTGACAGTGAATCAAAAATATATTGTTGTTGTAGAATATGAAACATAAATAGGTGGGTATGTACAGACAGTAACATAAGTAGTGAAATGAAAGGACAAAACTTGCGGTCGTGTTTTGTTCAGTGGTTGATCTCTGCTCCGTACCTCCCACCATTGTCCCCCTCGGGCTTTGTCTACCAGAACTTCTGTTTTCCACCATAAATACGAACGAATTTTTACTACCGTTTTCAATTTCGTGATTAATCTCCGCTGTATGCTTGGGAACCTAGATATCTAGCTAGGGTAGTTGACTTTTCATTTGTTTATTTATTGTAAGTGTTTATAGGTAGGTTCAAGTGTCAAAGTGGTTAACTATGATGTTGTGAAGCTGATTATTCATTTATTATTTACCTAAAATTGCGGAAATTTATATCGAATAGTTAGAAGACTTGATTTACAATAAAAAAGGTAGGCCGCCATATGCTGTTAGTACATCAACGCATTAACGTGCGGTACTACCTATGCGAAATTCGCATATACTTTCGCTTGCATACATAGCCAGATGTGATAGTTGCATCCTTGTTGGTATCGTTCTGCCGCATCGCTGCCGCATACGAATGCGTTAGTACACGTATTCAGTCAATAATCTTAATTTATCTACTAATAAAAATGTATAATGTAACGTTACAGTATATGCTAAGCACTTAAGTACCACAAACGTCGTATCTGCGTAACCTGTATTCCTCTCGGGATGTCCCATGGCATCCCTCTGAGAACGGGCCGTTGATCGTAATTTCTGTAGGGGACATCAGGAAGATATAATGCCATTTCTGTACTCTTGATGTCTTTTTAAGTGCGGGCCCACTTAACCCGCGCGGGGCGGGGTTCGACATTCGAGTAAGCCCTCATGACCCATTGACTAGATTTACGTTTTTGCTGACGACTCTGGGCATATCGTTTGAAAAGATACATTGCATTTCGAGTAAATTACTTAATCGTTGGAGCGATAGAAGTTGTGTTGTGATGCAAATGATTCATTTTAAGGATGGTAGTACTACTGGTACTACCTATTTGTGACTTGACATGTTTGCTAATGTATATACATATAAAAACGAAAGTCGTGTTTCTTACAACACGTCTTATAACTCGAGAACGGCTGGACCGATTGCCATGGTTTTTGATTTGTTGGATTTGTTTCCGTCACGAATAGCAGAAAACAATGAAAACTCGAATAAAACGGGGCTTTAATAGTTTGTTTGAACCCGCTAATCTCAGGAAATACTGGTCCGAATAAAAAAAAATACTGTATTAGATAGCTTTTATAGAGAAAGGGAGTACTTAAAATATAAATGCGCGGACACAGATTAGTAAGAGTATTGTCTACAGATGTGCGGACTAAGTCGCGCGGAAGACCTATTACGCGAAGGTCGTCTAAAAGGGTATTTTGGTAGTTTTTTTTTTATTTTATTTTTATTACAGGAACGAAAGTGTGTGTACGTAAGAACAATTTTCTGTAGAAACCCAGCCAAGTGCGAATCGGACTCGCGCACTAAGGGTTCCGTGCCTGCCAACTTTAACTGAAATAGAGGTCCATCCACCTACTTCCACCTGGGTAAAAATATGACAATATTTTTACAATACCTACAAAAAAAACTTTGTATTTCAGTGTTTGTATGAAGATCCGTCACCACACTTGAACGTTTCAATTTTGGTAGGTATACCATCGAGTCTGCATAAACGAAGTCGCGGGCCACAGCCAAGCTAGTTTTATAAAAGAGATGCCTCCACAATGAAGTTTTCAGGCTACGGTCTCTTTGGAACATTTTGTATGAGAAAGATAACGTTAACACGTTCCGGGACAGTGAACGCCTACAGGCGTGAAAACGATAAAACATCTATTGTGTCTGGAATAGTGCCCCGGAACGTGTTAAGGTAGATGGCGCAGTAACGCGTCGAACGTGAGAAGAAAAACTCAAACTATCAAAATTATAAAGATAATAATTCTATGAGACCCACCAACTTATCTGAAGAATGACAGCTTGGCGCCACAATCGAAAAAGGTTGCGCTTTTTACAAAAGTAAACACTTCTGGGTTTTTTATACCTACTTTCCGTAACTAAGTACATGATAAAAAATTTAAAACGTAGTTATTTAAATTTATTGCATAACATAAGGTGGAATTAATGTCGAATGACATTTTATACCAGTTATACAGAGTGGAATTGCAAGGGGGTGCCAAATTTTTGGAGGTGAAAGGGACCATCAATATGAACAATTTTTACTATGGGGTCATGGTCAAAATCTTAAATAAAATTTCAGGTTCCCCATACAAAATCAGTCACCTACATTGACAATAATGTATGGAGAGGCAGAAAATAAAATTAATAATTGAACGATGGTCCCATAGTAAAAGTTGTTCATATTGATGGTCCCTTTCACCTCCAAAAATTTGGCACCCCCTTGCAATTCCACCCTGTATAAATAGTTAAATACAAATGAGATAAGGTGGGCCATTTTATTCCTTTTCTTACTCGCTATCACCGATAAAAATAATAAGTTCATGAAAATGGACTGCCATAATAATATTTAACTTATTAAATGAAATTAGCCGGTGTTTGGTAATACGCCTATTTACAATTGCTTAAGCCAATTTTTGAATATTAATAATGGTAACTCTGGCTTGTAATGACGTTTTAAAAGTGACATCTGTAGTTCCATTTTTGACCATTCTTCAGATAAGTTACGTAGGCCCTCTGATCACAACAAACCAACCAATCACAAACCTGTACCTATTACCAAAGAGGATAGAACCACTACGTTCCTATTACATGATCAGTGCCTATACTCTGCAATACAATGTTGTGACTTGTGTTTCCCAATGTAGCCGTCCTTGTCGCTTTTGTTGTCGCTTGTCGTCCTTGTGGCCTTGCGAGGAAAAAAGACGGCGGTATTAAAAAATCTTAGCAAAGTTTGAAGAGTACGGCCCCAGCCAGAGCTCCTACAGACAGAACGTACAAAAAAGTCAAATCGTATACTTTTAATATTAAATTTGCTTGTCTTGACCAGTTAAATAGTAATCTAATTACGTATTATATAATTTATGAAAAAAATATATAGTTCTGTAGTTTAATCAAAAAGGTAGTAGGTAGGGTAGAGTACATTTTCATTATTAAATTCAAACCTAACCAATCTGAACCCTGGTTTTTTTTGGGATTATAATAATTAGGAGACAGTAAAGACCGTTTTTCTTTGCTTGTCAGTCAAATATTGAAAACCTTCATTTTAAAATAATAGTTACACAAAACTCACAACCTAAGTATATAAAAAGTTCTACAAAGATTGCTAACAAGATTCGAGTAGCAACGAAAATTCCCCCGCCTAGGTTCCTTTCCTTTAGCCAAAACCTAGACGAAAGCGGAAACCGATGTATAATGTTGCCAGTCTAAAAATTGATTTACGCACGCGTCGGTTTTGATTTTGACAGTTCGCCGCGTCCCAACAGCTGTTTTCCAGTTGCTCTCTCGTAATACTATTTAAAATCAGTTTGTTGCACGTGCTTACTAATTAGAAACGTTTTACACTGTTTTTAAGATATTTAAAGACATGGAAGAAGAAAGTGGTGTTAAAGGTAAGTAATTCTTATTTTTCTATTAAAATAGAAATAGCGCGTGGTGCTTTGATAGCGCGTTATCAATAGCAGTTGCAAAAACCATGTGTTCCTAAAGTCTTCTTGATATTTCATTAATTTTGATAAATGTTTATGAAGTGAAATAGTTATTTCATGACTGTAACCTTTGACCATGTGGTCAGATCATGTATGGCGTCGAATTTTAGCCCAAGCGTCGTCACGTTCATTTTTATTTTTGTACAACTTTTATACCTTTCAACTAAATGCAGAACTATGTAGGAGCATTCTCTTATTTTTAAAATAAAAAGAAAGAGTTGAAAATATATTTTTTTTCTGTAACAGAAGTTTAATCACTATACACAAGTCTAAAGCTTACAAAGTTTGATTCTAAACAGTTTCACTCACAGAATCCAATTAAATTATTTCTCTTAACATGGTGCAAGTATAAATGAAGTAATTACTGTGGACAGTTTTATATTTTATGCATTAACTTTAAAGCAGTCAGATCCCAATATTCAGGACACAATAGTCATTTAGTCAATCAATCAAATGTTATTGCAGTCCATTTGTTTTCATTTGGGTTTGATGTTAATCATTGATGTTAAAAAGTATGGTTGGCAATAAAGGGACTTGGTTGCCTGTTTACCATACATATATTTGCAGTTCACAACTTTTTTACTCTTTTTTAATGCTGATTGCATCTAGAATAAATAAGTTTTTTTATATCAATTCTTCCTGTTGTTGGCTTACATGATTATATTCTACTAAATTGATTTGAATCTTAATGTGTATGTGCAAATGCAGCACCAGTTACCAGATTGCGACGGAGACTGTCAGTGGAACAATCTGAGGATGTGAAATCCCCTGCCCCGGCCACACCAACCAAAAAGCGGGGAGGACGCCTTGCAGCCAAACCTCAGCTGGATCTAATCGACGAAAATGGTTAGTTAATTACTAACTCACTTTAACAGTCTGTTTCGCAATGTCCTAATAAGCTCTGGTTAGTGTTATCTGCCAAATAATTCATACAAAACTATGTTCCATATAAGATTGGTTAGTGCTTATTTGTTCACAGTAAAACAAGCTCTTAGGTACCTAATTATGACTTAATAATTCTTTTGATTCTTAGGATTACTGATCAGTAGGTACTGTTTACTCAAATGTTTGATAATAAACTGAGGGACTTAATAACAAACTGGGAATCATTACTGTGGGTGGATAATTTGTTGAGCACTGTTATGAAATATTATTAAGATAAGTGAATATCTAATTCTAGAAATTCCAAATAATTATAAGCCTTAAGCATTATTCATTTTTGCACACCAAATTTTTTTTGTCACCTCAACAGAGTGATGTCTCACTCTTTCAGCTCCTACTCCTGGCAGTGCCACAAAAAGATCCACAAGAAAAACGTCAGTCAAAGACATTGCTGATGCGGAGGAAAAGCAAGCCACACCATCAAGGCGTAGCACTCGCATCAAGTCCAATACTAGCATAGTTGCTGATGCGGAGGAGAAACCAGCCACGCCATTGAGGCGCACCGCTCGCATCAAGTCCAACACTAGCATAGTATCAGAATCAACGCAGGCTTGTGACTCTCCTAGATCAAAGAGGGCTGCTAGACGTACTTCACAAGTTGGTGAGTCAAAAATTATGTTTTTTTTTTCACTAGCAGTCCCCCCCCCCCCCCACAACTTCCTTATAGCCTTCCTCGATAACTAAGCTATCGAATACCTTTTTTTTTTCAAATCAGACTAACGATAGTTTCTGATATTTGAATAAACAAACTTCAGTATTTTATAATATATTACTCAACACTGTCTAGGGATATTTTGTATGAAGTTCTGATAAATGAGTTTTTTAAAATAAATATACATGTGTATTATTTTTAATATAGTTTGATTTAATTGAGTAAATCTAAAATATCCCTAAATATATGCATATTGTATGGTATTTTTAATAAATTTTGATTTAATTGAGTAAATCTATCAATCAGTGTTGATGTGTGTATGTATAATAGCAGTCTAAACGAAACTCCCCCTTCCTATGAATAGTTCATTCCTTTACACAAAGGTTGAGAGATTGCTTTAAGCGATAATTCCCTTGTACTCATACATTTTCTGTAAACATATAAATTGTTCATGACTTTTTGTGATGTGCAATCAAGAGTTTTTTTTTACCTAGTAGCTAATATCATGATTTCATAATTTCAGGAAGTGACAGTGAGGCATCCATAACACCTGCTCGGGCAACCAGAAGAACTAGAAAAGATTCAGCATCTAGTGTTGAGAAACTTGGTAAATAAAAATAAATATACCATTTCATGTACAGTTTCCCATTTAAAATTTTAGTAATGTAAGAAATATTATCATTTTACAGAGGTCACATTGGCCAGCAAACCCAGTAACATAACTGAAGTCATCATTGAAGAAGCTGATAGTAGTTCCTTAAAGTCTGATGATACTACTAAAGCCACTGAAAACGCAACAGAAGTAACTCCAGCAAGAAGAAGCCCAAGAATTAAAGGAAAGAGACAGGCAGGTAAAACTGTAAGAAAAAGCATTGAGGGTGACAATGATGATGCTAGCAGTATAAATAACAGTTTAACCTATGATGTAGCAATTGAAGAAAAGGGAAAACAACTGGCAGATAAAAATGTAAGAAAAAGCATTGAGAGAAACAATGACACTGCTAAAGGTATAAATAACAGTTTAACTAAGGATGAAGCTATTGAAGAAAAAGGTAAAAAACAAGCCGACAAAGGTGTTAGAAAAAGCATTGATAGTAATAATGACGATGCCGTAGGAATGGATACTAGTTCAACAAAGAATGATGCAATCGAAGAGAGACAGAAACGGAAATCTAAATCAATATCAAATTTGTCTGTAAATCTAGCAAGTAATAATGCCTTGTCTCCTGAAAAATTTAACAAAGATGTTGCTGATTCTAGTTTCCTCATGGTCAAAGAATTAGATAAAAAGCCCAGAAAAATTTGTTCCAGTTTGAATAAAAGTACATCAGCTATAGAAAACGACAACTTTAAAACTAAGAGACAAAGAACAAAATCATGGACAATAACATCCCAAACTGAAGTGGATGATGGGATGTTTTATAGTGACAATGAAAATGTAAAGAAAAGATTTAACAAAAAGCAAATCTTAAAAGAAAGAAAAGAATCATTGAAGCATATGGGTTCTGGTGATCACCCATCTAATAATACAGAAAACGAAAAATCGGAAGATCAAAACAATAAAGAAAAATTGACACACAATGCACCTGTAGAGAAAAACACTCAAAACGAAACTTCATTTTCTACAAGTATATTGAAAGGGCTTTCAACTCCTAAAAAATCATTTAGTAATGATCTGACTGTGCAAAATATTAGTCCTCAGGGCAACAAAGAAAATATAGAAACTGCTCAAGATGTGGATGACCATAATGCATCAACAAAAATTTTCGAAAAGTCTCCTGCTGCCATTTTACAATCCACTGTCTTATTTGAAGATTCTGACACTGATTCAAAAGGAAAAGAAATACACCTAGATACAGAAGACCAATGCGTACCAGTGATTGATAACGAATTGGTAAAAAAACAGGCCTCCAAAACATTGGAAAATGATGAACCAGCTGAAAACATTTCTGTGTTGAATAAAACTAATAATTTAGTCAATGACAGTTGTGAACCTATGGATATTGATGAAACCATACCAAATAATGTTTCTTTAATTGAAATATCACAAAAATCTTTAAACCAAACTTCTGATAATCAAGTTTCCAAGGCGCAAGAGTTGTCTGTTATACATTCCCCACAAACTGATCAAAGTTTGAACCAGAGTAAAAACAAGTCGAGGCGTAAATCATCTTTAACAACTTCCAGTAACCAAAACTTGGAAAAGACCGAAAATAAAAGTACCCTTATACTTTCCCATATCAAAGATGTTTCAGCAACAGAACATAGCACAACAAAATCACCAAAGGTCTCTAATGAACTATTATCCAAATCTGTTTGCTCTACAAGTCTCGTCAAAGAAAAAGTATCTCAAGACTATTCTACAAGTACTCCTCTGCAACAGAAGAAGTTCCAAAAATTAGGTTTGCAAATCAATAGTTCAATAATCGACACCTCGGCTGCTAAGAATAAACAAACTAAGAACAAATCCAAAAATGAACTGTCTCAAATATCGAAATCATCCAAAGATACGAGTGGAGATGAATCTGAAGATGAAATAGACTCGTCTCGGCCGAGCAACAGCATGCTGGACGACGAGGCTGAGGAGGCCAGCGACGACTACGAATCTGGCGACAGTCGAGATGGCGAGGAACGAGAATACGAAAAAAACAATGAAATTGTTGAAAAGGGAGAGACATTAGATTCTGATGATGAGGTATCTAACGATACAGACTATGAGAAAGACTCTTTTGTTGTTAGTTCAGATGAAGAAGATAACGATCTTCTAAGTGGTTCTGGGGACGTCCTATCCATGAGTGATAACGAACTCACAATGAGCAAGAAATCTAAAAACAAATACAATGAACGTAAATCGAAAGACCAAAAGAAGGCGTCCTGTGAAATGTATGAAGCTCGTCACAAGCTAGATAGTTCTGATGCATCTCTCAAGCCCAGGAAACCGAAACGTCAGAAAATTGAGTCATCGGATGAATCTTCTGATGAAGAGAATATAGCTCCAGTGAAAAGAAATAAACTACGATTAGATTCTACGCAAGATGAATCATTGAACAAGTCTAACGTCAATGAGTCCAATCTAGCCAAGAAGTCAAAACGAAAACGCCTGTCTGAGTCTGTTTGTGATGAAAACGCAAACATAGAACTTGAAATTACTGTTAACGGTGATAACGCACAAACTATGGATCCTTTGTCAGTTCAAGTTAAAGTGGAGCCTAAAACTCCAATAAAAGACATGGAAATTTCAACCGTACAAATCAATGATAATATTGAAGAAGTTAGTGTTGAAAATAATGTATCTGTAATGAGAAAAACTAACGAAACCTTAGACCCCTTACAAGCTACTACATTGGAAGAGGAAGAAGAATCTTCATCTATGAGCGAAAATTCAGAAATCATGAATAATTATGATTCAGTTCTGAAAGAGCTCAACAATGATAAACCAAAAACAATAAAGTCACTTGACATGTCCCTAAATCTGGATAAGAAAGTGAAACAGAGCAAACAACCAATCATGGACCAACTTAATATTACTGGTACTAAGAAAACTAAAAAGATGTCTATTGGAAATGATGAAGTTGACTCAACACTGCCAAAAGAATCAAAGAAAATTGATGCATCTGCTAATGACTTTGAAGACTCGTCTTCATCTGACTTCATAGACATGCAGTTATTGTTCTCTGAAGACAGCAATGATTGTGACACAAGCCGAAAAAGTATCAAGAACGCAAAGGAGCAAGATACAGGAGATGTGGACGACTTCATACCCCTAAAGCGAACTCCAGGAAAAATGAACATTTTGAATACTGAAGGTAAACTATCTAGTTCAATGTCATCAATCTCACAATTCATTGTATTGCAATAATTCAAACTTAATCCTACTTTTACTTTTAGATGCTGAAACAACTAATAACCAAGCTTTGAATGAGAGTGTCAAAAACAAAAGGCGCAGCACCAAAGGCCTACACGAAGAGCAATCTGGTAAGTAATTATTTATTATTATTATAGTAAGTTCTTTAGTGCTAGACCAAAATATAATATTTATACCAATTTATGTATATTTTACAGATGATAATGCCGTAAACAATAACGATATACACATCATTATAGATACTCAAGGGACACACGGAAGTCTTAACAAATCCTTAAATATCTCACAAAATGCTAGTACTAAAAAGAAGAAGAACAAGAAAAATGTGTCAATGAATGATGCAGAGCTTTATACATTAAATGGTATGTACGAGGGTGGATTGAAAAGTACGCGGCCTGATACAGTTCCATTCATTTTTTTAAATCAAAACTACGTACATTATTTAGTTCCTTTTATTTTGGTTAACTGTGCGAAGTTTCAGATGTGTGCGTTCATTAGTTGTGATTTTATAAATTTATTTATCAGGCAATCCGCCGTGACTTTCGCAAATGGAGCAAACTGAGCAGCGTGCTGTGATAAGGTACCTCCATGTGAAAGAATTATCAAGAAAAACCATCCATGATGATATAGTCAGTATTTTAGGGGATTTTGCTCTGTCATATTCAACAGTCAAAAAAATTAATATCAGAATTGAAACGTGGGATAGAGAGGGTGAAAGACAAACCCGCCCTGGAAGGCCTTCAACGTCAAGTACTGACAAAAAGTCTAAAATGTACACGATTTGGTTAGGCAAGACCGCAAATTAAAAATGGAATAGGTAACCGAGATTGTTGGCATATTTCATGGAAAATATTAAAATATCATAGTCAACTCAATCGGTTTCCACAAGCTGACTGCGAGGTGGCGCCCGCGGCTGCTTTGAGTCGACCAATATGAACGCGATTGACTTTTTCAGCGGCTGTTTGGAGATATTTCATGTCGACCCAGAAGGTTTTTTTTTCTTTGGACATATCATACGTTTATCACAGTACATCTGACGTAAATTTACAATCAAATTAGTGAAGAAAGTTTGCTTCACCACCCTTACACAGGCTAAGTCCATTTTGTCGGCAAATGAGGTGATGGCTTCAGTATTCCGAGGCTCAAAGGGCGTGAATGTGGTTTACTGTTTTAAAAATGATCAGAATATAAAATGTAATGACCACTGCATCTAACTATGTAATTTACGTAGGGAAATAAAAGAAAACCCCACAGTAGTGGTCCGAAGAAAAGTCCTGTTACATCGAGATATTGGCTGTGTTCACACAACTGTGCAGTCAAAGGCTGAAATTCATATTTGTGGCTTTGAAATGTTACCGCATCCGCTTTGTTCACCTGATCTGGCACTATCAGACTTTTTTCTGTTTCCTAACCTAAAAAACCAGTTAAGATGTTTGTAATTGTTAACAAACGAGGAGGTCAAAGCATCAGTAGACGCGTATTTTGACTCTCGGAACGAATATTTTTTTTCAACGGTATAAACGCTACGAAAGAAAGGTGACAGATGTGCATTCAGCTTTATGGTGATAAGGTAAGAAATTAAAAATATAAATTATTTTGTATGGGTTTATTTTCTTAGTTAGGCCGAGTACTTTTCAATCCCCCCTCGTACCTTATACGTAGATTTGTACTTACTATAGATACTTTTTTTTATAACGCCAATGTACAAAATTGCATATTTTTAAAATTTCAGTAAGTTCCAGTAAAATGGAAGAGCTGAATGAAAGTACAAAAAGCAAGAAAAATAATAGAAAGTCTATGGACACACAAATTGAGAATGTCCCAGGAACACCTCACGGTAAAAACATGTTGTGTAAAATTATCTCTAATATTGTAAATACTTGTAATGGCATTATTTATTTATCACTATGCGCATTTGTTTTAGATATTCCTAATAAAGATTGTGATGCTCCTGAGGAAGTTACAATTACTAATAGTAAAAAGAAGAATAGAAAATCATCAGAGATTCAACTTCAAAATAATTCTGAAGGTAACAAAATAGAATTGAATATAATGTTATTGTTAACACATTTCTGCTTCGATCTTCGACTCCGTCTTATGCGCACTTGGCTTGGTCTGGAGTCAAGAGCCAACCCATACTTAATAAAAAAAAAACGTAGGAACAGTTTTTGAGTATTTTTTTATTATTTTTTTACGATTATATTTGCAGATGATAGTGCGCCTGAGGAAATCCCGTATGAAAGTAAGAAGAATAAGTCTTCTGAAACACTTCTGGAAGCACCAGCTGAAGGTAATGCAATAAACGTTTCTAAATTTCTAATAAACGTTTCTATATTCTTAATTTCAAACAAACAATAGAACCAAAACAGTAATTATTACCAATTTTAAACATTATTTTTTTCTTGATTACAGAAGCTGAAAAGTCTGTGAATGTTTCGTTCAATGTAAACAGTGCAAAGAAAAAGAAGAAAAACCAGCCGAAAGCTCAGAATGAAGTTCATTCAGGTAAAGAAAAAAATCATATTTATGTAGGTGGTTTAAATTTTTCAAAATAGTAATCACTCAACGGCTTGTAGATGTGCAGAAATAATTTAAGTTCAAGTAGTTAAGACTTTTTAATTTATTTTTTATATCTCGCACTTATCAGATAATTTTGTTTTATATATAGATGTGGCAGACAAAGCTATTCCATCTAACACCTCGGTACTAATGGATAGCACAAAGAAAAAGAAGAAAAAGCTTAGTGTAACACTAAATGATGATATTGGTAAGTACTCAACTTTGTCCAAGTATGTAGTTAAAAATTATTCCCTAAAATAATAGGCACTATAGTTAGAACGTTAACAACTGAGTGGGGTCCTAATATTAATAGAGATAGGAATATACAGGGGGCAGATTTATTGTCAACACATTCCGGGACACTATTTCAGACACAATAGATGTTTTAGTGTTTTCAGGCCTGTAGGCGTTCACTTTCCCGGAACGTGTTAAGTGCAAGCGAGATAGACATGACAATGACTATAAATAAGAAAGAAAGAAAAAAATAAGATTGAGGCTACTTTTATTAAATCCCTCCTTCAGTTACATACCATCAGAAAAGTTGCAACCAAATGTCAAAGTTAATAAAGTTCCTTGTTCTGATTATTACAGAGTCAAGTGAACCAAAAGAGGAAGGTGATATTTCTTCTGGAAGCACAAAGAAAAAGAAAGACAAGGTTAAGCCTGATAACGAGCCAGAACCAGTTGAAGGTACAACAATTTAATTAAATACTGCGCCGCGGTATAGCTATAGTAAACGCAATGACTCGTGGCAGGCAGACCAATAGAACGGGCAAAAGAGACAGCGCACATCACTTTCACTTTTGCACTTGCACTGTTTATGGATGACGTCACGCAGACAGAGAGATGCGCGTTGTTTGTTACGTGCGTTTATCGATAACAATAAGGTTGAAAGTGGGGTTTTACACGCATTATGTATTATCGAAAGTCCAGTAATTTGCGCGTAGAGGTTCGCTGGCTTCTATATGGGTTGGGCAGTATTTTGTTCTGAGCATTTTTGCCTCGAATATACAAAAAAAAATATTTTACTGTGTAGAAATTAGTATTTTTACCGTAGTTTAATAAAATTAACAACTTTTTTAACTTGTCTTATTTTTCAGAAACAAACGTTAAAAATGTAGAGGTATCTATAGAAAATTCAAAGAAACGAAAACGGAAGTCCTCTGCAAATCAAGAGAATAATGTTCATTCTGAAGGTAAAAAATTTGTAACCAGTTTTGGTAATGTGAGATCGTATATTTATAATCCCTACATTTCCGATAACAATTGATTGCTTGTAAACTTTGGCTTGAAGTTTTACGAAAGGGCTTCATAACACAAATCTTTCTATCAATAAAACAGATCTTATACTATCTTAATTCGAACTTACTCTTAGGTTGACTTAACCTAAGAGTTACTTTATTCATAAACAAGGAACAGATTTTGTTTAGCACATTATTGTGACCAAACTAAATTATTCTTGACTAAACAGGTTAATTAATAGTTATCAATACTATAGAATAATATTGTAAGAAGTAAAATGATATGATGGACGTGAAAATTGTTTATTTGTCTCATAATTTATCTTGTTCTCTGTCAATTTTAGGGTTTAAACCACAAACGAATGACTCAGTATTTACCGAGAATCAAAAGAAGAAACGGAAAATCTCCCAAAATGAGGACCACGCTCCGATTTCAGGTAATCCATAGTAATTATGATTTAGCCTCTCAAAGAATGCTATTTTCACGTTTTCAATTTAGACACAAATTTTATGGAAAGAATTTACGGCTTTGTCAATTTTCCTTTACTTTTCCTATCAAAATTTAAAACGTCAATAGCATCATCTCAGCGGCTAAACTATAGTTAGCCCATTTAACCCATGTTTGTTCACATATTACTTTAGTATAGATGACACTTAACTTTCGTTGCACTTTACAGATTCCGAAGTTAACAAGAAAAACAAAAAAAGAAAAGAAAGAGAAGATGATGATGGAGATAAAGTATCTAAGGTACGAATACGAAGTTTCTTAACATATTTGAAAACATATTTTTCCTTTATGTTTCTAATATTTTTAGTTTAAAAGTTCTTATTACTCTTACGGCCTGTTTCACAAAGTTCTGGTTAGCGTTATCCGTCAATTACTTCATAAAATGACTTTCCATATTTGCATTATTTGTTGGATAGTGCTTATTTGTCGATGGTGAAACAGGCGCGTAAATAATGATTTATGATATGACGGATAGTTTATAGGGAGACACATCTAACTGCATTATTTATTTTCAGATGTTGAAAGTAACTAGACTGCCCACTTCAATAATAAAGCAGCTGGACGATAAACCGAAGAAAGAAGTTCTTGAAATGAAAAAATCATCGGTAGTTTCCACCACTCCATTTATTGTTGAAGATACTAGAAAGCGCAGAAATAAGCCTTCCGCGTTCTTAGAAGAAAGTGTTTATCTTAATGACACTCACGTTGAAAAGAAGAAGAAAGTAAACATCAAAAAACCGAAAGTTCTACCGTTTTTACCGACAGCTGTAACTTCTGGCAGTGGGTTCACAACTAATTTCAAAATTAATATAATACCACAGGAGGTGCAATTCGTTGCACAAACGAAAAACACTGCCAATTTCAAGAATGACTACTTGTATGGCAAGAAAATTAAAAGGTTGGGTACATACGAGACCTACAAGAAACACAGGAGTGCAAAAATGGCAAAATTTTAAATGAGTAATGCTAGTGTCTGACCAATTTATTATTCCGCCTGTATTTAGCCGCTAGCATTGAACTACTATTACTAGCGTATGGAACTGGCATCACCAACAAATTTTGTGCTCCCTAAATTGATGACCCGGCCATCAACTCGTAGTACAAATCTTGATTCGAAATTCAAATTTTCAAAGAAAAGGTCACAATTTTGTCGTCGTTTTTGTGACAAATTTTTTGCTTGGCATAGCTTCTCTATACGTAGTAGTAACAACTCACTGGCCGCTAGTCGCTGTTAAAAAATGCAAATTTGTATGGAATAGTAGTTAGGTTATAATAATAAATTGCAGGCCAATTTATTGGTAAATTGCCCACGATACTGCATTTAAATCAATTATTTATGTGATCTTGTTTTTCTTGTTGCAATTGTGTTTCACGTTTCACAATAAAAAGTATTTATTTGGCAGATACACTAACCAAGACTTACTTAGTGATTGTGAGTCAGACCACCCTATGTACTGCCTGTTTCACAATGCTTAGCGTTATCTGTCAAATACCTCATACGAAAATAAGTACAGCATGACATCTTCAAACAAAGGATAAACTTTTCGCCCGAATTCCGAATCGTTGAGTTAAGTGTGATCTAGGTAATGTTTATAACTAAGCTAGCTGAGTTTGTCTATAAATCTGAAAAGTAATTATCATATAACTAAATTAGCTGGTAAGTTAAGCAAGAAATACGTATCAACATTTGACGAACCTAATAAAAAAATAAAATGACATTCGGAATGTGAAGTAGGTGGAACATACATACAGTTTCATTGTTATTTTACTTGATAAAGTTATTAGTACCATGTTGTTTGTGACATTTATTTCTATCTCGTGGATTGTTTTTTTATGATTTAATTACTTAATTTATGTACGGGATCGTCAGTTTTGTTTTTTTAATGTTATCGTATCTGTAAACAAGTTCGGCGGAAATAAGACTTGTTATTTGAAATACCCGCCATGGTGCTATCACTTTCATTCCTCAACGCTAGCTGGCGCCACTGTAGGGAAAAAAGTGGTATTGCCCATGTGCCATTTGATATCGTTTTTATCTAATTAAGTTTTGATTAATATATAATTTTACTCAATAAAAACATTGCCATGTAACGAATTATGATTTTTGTATTAGCACTCTTGAATTATTAAACTCACACACTACGTAATTACTTCCCGCCTTATCATGCCGGTGTAAACAAACCGCCATGTTGTAGACATAACGACAGATGGTAGTATTTCATGATTATTTCAAAGGAGACTCCTGTTGAACAAATTTCGTACTGAAAATAACTAAAAAATAATTAATTAATTATCGAACATTACTTGCTACGGAGGTATGATTAATAAAAGAATTTATATAAATGGTATGTTATCTGACTGGTGACGTACTTCCCTTTTAGACGTTTGACCAATAACAGCAACTCGTAAATTGTCACGTGGGCAGTATCTACCAATAGGAGGCAACACCATTCTTTGTGTACCTTTTCGCGTAAAAGTAAAACAGATTGTGGTTTTTATGGAGTGAGTGGTGTTATATCTGTCAATCTAATGACGTTAAAAACGTAAATGTGCGATATTCAGGATTATTCTATTGAGCATAAGGATATTTATGACAATAAATATTCGGTAAGTAAGTTAACATTTTATTTATAGTATGATTAGTGCTTGTGTTGTGAAAACAAGACATCGGAACAATGGGAAAGTCCATCGGGTTACTGTGTCCCGCTCTTTTTGATGTCATTAATAGAATGATTTTTACAAATATTTCAGTACAAAGCAACTGTATTAAATAAATTTCCAATAAAAGTAGCTAATATCGTCATTATACTTAAAATGTAAGACCTTATTATTTACTAACAGGCTTACTATGTTATGATAAGGTGGCGGGAAATGTTCCACTATCGTCAATAACTTGTTTTTCTTAGAAAAGTAGTGTCGACGCGTATTGCATGCCTAATTTAACTCGCTAGAATTACTACTTGATATTGTTAGTACTCAATTAACGTTGCTAAAATG
Source organism: Pyrausta aurata (assembly GCA_963584085.1). Taxonomy (NCBI): domain Eukaryota; kingdom Metazoa; phylum Arthropoda; class Insecta; order Lepidoptera; family Crambidae; genus Pyrausta; species Pyrausta aurata. Next base: position 4,824,975 of record OY757256.1, on the reverse strand, counting down.
CAATTTAACCCCAAAACATAACGGCGGACGTTCATTTCTTACATCTATGTATGCCATCTCATTCTAACATTGTGCACGTTAGAACGAGACAAAAGTATTAATGAAAAAATGTAATCATGATAGACTCGACTCGACATGGGCTCTGGCTAGTGGTGGGAACTGGGAAGTGGGACTGGGTGGATTGGATATATGGAATATGTACTGTGGAATGATTTTTAATTTCATAGCTATTATATATGTACATTTTATCGTGTAAATAAAAATCGATGTCTAAAAAAACTAGTTGGCCGGATGGTAAAACACGCGCCAATTTCATTCAATGAATAGGTAGGTACCTATCACTGCAAATTATACTGAAATTGGTTTACTTTCTATCGTAGATAAGTTAATAACAGACCAAAACCATTTTCGGTCGACATTAAATTAATATTATAAAAAAATAGGTAGTTACCTACTACTGGTTTGGCAAATCAGTTAAGAAATTCCGAGGAATTCTCAGAAGCATTTTGGTTAGACTGGACCTACCAAGTGGCTTTACACTCGTACGTCGTCGTAGTAGTAGTAGGTAGACGACACGTACGTACGTATTCTGTAAAGAAATTGAAACCTTCTCGAACCTATGATATAAAAATAAAACCGGCCAAGTGCGTGTCGGACTCGCGCACTGAGGGTTCCGTGCCAACTATAACTAAATTAGGGATCCCTTTAGCCACAATACTACAATCTTTTATTAATAACAAAAATAAATTTGTTTTTCATAGTGTTTATATGTATGAAGGACAAAGTTATGTTTGCGGTTGTTAAAATTCTCGATCTCTTTCAAACCAATTTTCGCTGAAAGCATTTATAAAGAAAGAATTATACCTACCAAGTATTTTTTTCAAAATTTACACTCGATCAGTTTAAAAGTTACAGTTCTAAAATGGACGTTCCCGTCCATTTTAGAACTTTGGAAGCTAACCTTTCAATTTTCAAGTGGGGCAAGTTCGCCCAAGTTGTTTATAATTGACGCACTTGCCCCAAGTCAGAAGTTTCCAACCTTTGTATATATAATGTTTTTTTAAGAACCGTTTCTGTTTTGCTTTTTTTATGCCTACGGTATATTGATGCCTTGGAGTGAAAACTTCGTAAGAGTAAAAGAGGAAATTTTTCAGGACGAAAAACGGCGTGGTGTAAAATGGTTACACGGCGTCTTTTATGTTTTTTATTGATTTTTATGGTAATTGAACCCATTTGAATATATAGAACTGTTGTATCAGGATGTTTGTTATGGTTTTCTTCCTAGTAACGCTCTAACGTAATAAAATAAATTTGAGTAAAAATGCATTCCCGAAGTTTTTACTCTAAGGCGACGATATGCAACTAGATAGCTGAAATAAAGTACTCGTCCAAATAAGCTGACATAAAGTACACTCATCATAATAAGCACTAAATAAAAAATGTGCGTGTTTTATTAAAGTATTTAGTTAGTTAACATAGGTATTGTGTTGTGATACTAAACTTATTTTTACACTTTCCGTTTATTATTTTAAAACATTTTTTATTATAAAAATAATTTTTTAATTTGAGACTTTTAGGTTTAGAACCTCGGACTACAAATCTATGGCGCACTTGCCCCAAATTTCTAAAAGGAGCCGTTGTTGCCTACAGGACAGGAAAATCAAACTAAAAACATGAGTAATACGTTTAATCATGCATGATGTTTTATAGCCTATACATTTGATTTGGTTGTAACGTACTTATTTGTCCCTTTTTTTTAAATAGGCGCACTTGCCCCATTTACGGGGGCAAGTGCGCCATCTTTTCAAATTTCCGTTAAAATGTCTTTAAATTATTGGTAGATTTGATTAAATCGACATTTATTGCAGTTATAAAACACCAAATATCAGTATAATTGTTATCTAAATATATGTACACTGATAAGTTAGCGTTTAAGGAATTTATTTTGCATCGTAATCAACTATGACAAAAATATGCCGCACTTGCCCCGACTGACCTATTGTAAATAATCTGACATACCTTTTTTGCGAAAATATTCCTTTTTATACAAGATGAACACAAAACTTACAACATCCTATAGGAGTTACAAAGGGATTTGTAACTTTTAAAAATTGTTGGATTAGCAAATGAATGGAGTTTAGGTACTAATCCAATAACTTAAATAAATGTTCCCACGGTCGTTTTTGAGTAAGAATTTAACGACACAACAAAACAATGTGCATCGTTTTCTATCTCTGTGTACAAGCTCTTGCGCATGTGGTAGTACCTTTCTACCTACCTAGTTGCTGCTGTAGATGCATCACTTGTGTTGTGTGTGTGTGTATGCGTGGCCCTGATGCAGCTGCCACCTGTCAATGTGTGCATGTTTGTGAACGTTGTTCCATGTTGTAGTACTTTACTATTAATGGTAGGTTGATAAAATACTATTCGTTGCACATTGGTGCACCGTGTAAACCTTGGACGCCTCTATTATTATTTTTTTTTGCATGAAATGCAACCCTATGTATTATATATGCCGATCTAGCACCTATTTCACCACTTACCAGTAGTAACTTTGCGAGATAATTCCGCGCGCATAATATTATGGGTATTCTTCGTTTATATTTGACTAGCTTTTGCCCGCGACTTCGTCCGCGTGGAATAGTGACTTCTTTCTCCCGTTTTTTACACATTTACCACTATGTCTTTGCTCCTATTGGTCGTAGCGTGATGTTATATAGCTTATAGCCTTCCCCGATAACTGGACTATCCAACACAAAAAGAATTATTCAATTTGAACCAGTAGTTTCGGAGATTAGCGCGTTCAAACAAACAAACAAACTCTTCAGCTTTATAATATTAAGTATAGATTTATTTATTTTTAATTATTTAGAAAACCAACAGCATTACAGACATATAAACTAAAAGTATGATGACAGCATCGCCAATAATAGTTAGATACACGTTCATAAAAATAATTCAAGAATTGAATTTGATAGAATTGTTTTTGATGGTAATAAAAACTAAAAAGATCATGAATTAATATTATAGGTAGGTACTTTGAAGTTGTTGTTCCGACCGTAGAGTAGGTAATTTTCATTTACCACGAGGTTATTGACCGCAGTCGCGATGGTTTTTCACACAAATAAAACTTTTGGCGACCTTCGCGCCGTCGTCACACACAAGTTCACTCGGTTGACTTGTTACAATAAAACGCATCCAATTCTGTGTCTAGTAAAATGTTTATTAAAAACTGATTAAATATAATTGCCTACCTAACTACCTATAAGTAGTACTGCTTGTACTATACATATGTATATCTTCATTTATCTGACAATATTCTATTCCTAACTTAACCTACCGCCATAGTTCATGTTCAAATACCTAATTCGCAAAAAATGAATTTATAAATAAGTAAATGAATATAGAGATAATTGTAGCAAAACAGAAAGACAAGTAGGATCGCATCCTGGTTACTGCAAAATTCCACGTGGAATAGTTAAGTTTTCTCTCCCTAACTTGGAAACAGGGAAACGGACGGACTGAGGGGAATGAGTCGCGCATGCAATCAATACAAACCCCTCCCTAGTAGCATATACTTATGTATCTATCTACGTGCTACCTATTTGGTATGGCTTGAAATTGCGCGCGCATCTGGGGAAACTAAGCTTCCCGAACGCGGGGGGTGTAGAAATTTTCGCGCCTGATAACTTTCCACAACTTTCGATGAAACCGGTACCTTGATCGAATCCAGTTGCAATTTTATATTCTTAGCACTACCATATAAAATTTGAATTTACCTATCTACTTACCTATACTATAAAGCTTACATTCACTATAATGTAGATTTTTGTTCATAAATCATAGATACCCTTAGTTCCCTTACCTACGTTATATAGCATCGTCTTTCAATGCTACATTTTTCCGAAACGTTGGTTTTTCGCGTTACACGCGGACGTCTACCAACGGCGCAAGAGCCGACCACGTCGAGTTCAAGGCGAACGCGCGCGGTCAGGTTCGAGGACACGGCGGGCCCCTCGCAGCGCCTCCTTGGCCCCTCTCCCTCCCCCCCTCTTGAGCTGAAAACTCATGTAGTGCTCTCAAAATTTGTGTCTGATCCTTGCATCTTTCTTTGTTTGTTTCAATCAACTGTTTCACTGCAGCTTAAGAAACGTTTGGAACGTTTTATTAAACAACAATAATAAATAACATTTATAAAATAGGATATGTTTTGTAAAATGACTCAGCAAAATTAACAAGATAAGACACGAGACTATATATCTATCATGACTAAAAATATTTCGAATTGGTCTTGTAAGTCATTCATGTAACATATATATACTGCACGTAAGCAAGATGAACTCTAAATAATAAAGAACGAGTTCATGGTCCTCTGTAGCACGACTTTAAGAAGCGGATGGACATTTTTCGTCTCGAAAGATATCCTATTCCTAAAGACATAAAAGTCTGTTTTAATTAAAAACTTGTGTTTTTAAAGATAGGTATACCCGACTATTTTTTTTTGAGCTAGCTAGCTTATCTAGCTGATTTTTACATAGGTACTTATGTAAGCCTAGGTAGGTAAGTATGTTTTGTATTTATGATGAATTATTTTGGGGTTACTAATTTTCCTCACTATGACTAGCCAGCCACTCGGTATATCGTTCCTTAGGGTGGTTTCACCCTCTTCAAACTATACAGTCTGTCTCTTTCCCCCACCCCTCGGAAATGTTGGCTCTTTCTCACTTATGTATAAACAAAAATATTCAGTGCGCAGTAGGTTTACTGCCTGCATGAGATAGTTTTTGGCGGGAAAACTTTAAAACGAGTGCACAACAGTACCCAAGCTGGTTAGATAAAAATATTTTTGTGAAGGTTATGAATAAATGCCACTCCCTGAACAGACTGACGATATAATTATCTAAAAGAACACTTGGTAAATTAACTCGTAAGTTTCATATCTACGTTCGATCATTCACAATCACAACACAACACAAAATACGTTACTTTGAGTAAAAAGTTCATGTCATTGGTTATCAATTATCATGCGCGTCTTTTCTTATCAGTCACTGCACTTAGATTAGCTCAGGAAGGTAGGTATAAATTTCATTTAATTGACGATTTTAAAATAAGGTTAAAATGGCGGTTTTTTTTAAGCTTAAGTGAAGTCGTTTATTTCCAAAATAGCACAATACTATAAAAATGAAATATTTATTTAATTTCGTTCTGTACACTTTAAAATATATATCCATATTTTTATTTATGCCTGAGCCGAAAGTCATATTAATATGTTATCTATTATTGATAGAAGTAAGTTATTTTAGTTAACCTATTTTTAGAAAGATGTAAAGGCGCCGTCAAAAACACTGCTCGGTCGAATGCCGGGACATGGGATCCGTTCCGTTCGCTGGCTACATTTTTTATACAAGTTTTTACTAGTAAATCCAGTTGGACCCTTCCGAACAACAGATTGTAGGTTGGTATAGGTCTTCATTTACACTGAAGAAAATTTAAATTGTAATAGATAGATCATTATTTAAAGTACCTACATCGTGTTGTGACTACCCAATTTATAAACAATATTGCTTTGATCGTTGTTTAAAAATTCCACTACCATAATTCGTATTTAGCAAAATCGAATTCAAATGTTTTGTAACATCTTTAATATAAAACGGATACATATTTGAAATAAGCATAAAACTAGTAAACCATTTTACAAGTTGATCGTGAAATTAAACACACAGTTTTACGCGCAACAATATTCCCTGCGCTGAGTGGCGCATACCATGACTGGAAACGGGTTTTGGTACTACGTAGTAGTTTCATTGTTACTGCCCCATTCTTGTGTTGTCTCGATCGCCTGCATTTTGTGAGAACCAATTTGGCGCGAAAATGTCAATTCTGTACTTGTATCCTTTTAGACCACAGGTTTTTTTTGCAAAAGTATAATGGTCCCTTTTTTTTTAACGAGAGCAGGTAGTCGAGTCTTGTTTAGTTAAAATGTATTCATATCTACTGGGGTCGATTAGGCAACTTTACGTCTAAACTATTTTAGAGTAGGTAGGATGCTTGCCATTCAGTATAGCTACATTTATGTTTTTGAAAAACTCCTCTCTTGATGATATGCTACAAACTCGATGGACTTACCCTAAAACAATGATGTTTTCTTTTCAATGCTTAGATTCAATTCTTAGAACTTTATTGATTTTTAATGTTATTTAATTTCAGTTGTGCTCAGACATGGATCTGTACATCACAGACTCCCTCCAGGACATGCTGGACATGGACATAAAGAATGAAATTGCCACAGATCTTAGCAGTATCACAGACTTTTCTGTTAGTATCTTATAAAGATAATTCACCTATGTGTTGAAACCCTCACTAGATTTTCACTGTTGATTTCATGAATAACTGTATTTTTCAGGATTCCTTAGGATTAAACTTCACAGAGATGCCGCCACTACTAGACGTCGACACAGACAACTCAGCCACGTGGCTAAACAACACATCTAGTTTTGTTCACAACCTAGATCTGTACGGGTCAGAAGCAAACGCCGTCATGGTCAACCCGAACTCAGTAATGCCGTCATCCTTTGCTGAAACACCTGTAAAAAGTATCGTAAAAGAAGAAGCGTCGAATTTACTATTAACATCAGTAGCAAACAACGATTTGAACAATAGCATATCACTGCCAAGTCCAAAAGAAGAAAAGAGCCATTTAACGTTTTCGCCAAACGCAATCAAAGTATCAAAAGTACAAGAACCAGAACCAGAACCGGCTCCCAAAAAGCCTTTAGAAGAAGCTAAACAAATGGTGATCTATGTACGCAAACACGAGAAGAATGTGGTAAAGGATCTACTAAAAGACTTAGACAAAGCTAAAGCGTCGAGTACGACGACTCCACCCACAGTTAGAATTAAGGCACAACCTGAAGTACTAAAAGTGAACACAAAGAACTGTTCCATCCTAAACACAAACCAAAAAATAACGCAACAAATAGGTACTAAAACAATTATATCTGGCAATATACACATATTGGACGCGCAACAATCTAGGACAATTTTAGGAAATGGTAACAAAAACCAAGCGACAATATTGATCGACAACTCGTCGTTAAATAATAGGCAATTATTAAAAACTACTGTTAGCAATGCATTTACTGTTGAAACCAGTCAACCAAAATATGTAAATACTAGCAAAAATATTGGTGGTCCAGGCGAATTCCCTAAGCCTGCGTATTCGTATTCATGTTTAATAGCAATGGCTTTAAAAAATTCAAGAACAGGGAGTTTACCTGTTTCAGAAATCTATAATTTTATGTGGTAAGTTAATTTCTGAATCCCTACTTTTTCTAACAAAAGTATTAATAATACTATTAGATCTAATTCTTATCATTTTAATTTCAGTCAACATTTTCCTTATTTCAAAACGGCGCCAAATGGTTGGAAAAATTCCGTACGACATAACCTGAGTTTAAATAAATGTTTTGAAAAGATTGAAAAACCATCGACGAATGGTAGCCAAAGAAAAGGTTGGTACTATTTAAACTACAAAGCAAGTCAAGCTTGACCATGAACCAAAGGAACAGTTTGCTTACGTAACGTTTGATTTATTACAGGATGTTTATGGGCGATGAATCCATCAAAAGTTGTTAAGATGGATGAAGAAGTACAGAAATGGTCACGAAAAGATCCTCAAGCTATTAAAAAGGCTATGGTTTATCCTGGTGAGTTGATTACAGATCTTTATACTCTTGAACTTGAATTCAAAACTATACTTACTTTACACTAACTATAACTAAAACCAACAACGGATTCACTTTATAATAGTCAGCTCAAGCTCAAAATTCAGCGGATTCACGAGACGGCGCGTTGGCAACTGTGTCGTGGTACCATGATGTTAATAGGTATAGAAATACGCCGCGTGGCTTTATCGGTAAGTTGAAGCTAAGTAGACACGACAACCACACTGACACGACTCCGTTGATAACACGCAGATCATAGGCGACAACTGTCGGTAATATACCAAACGATGTCGCTGAGCTTGTGAGTCCTGATACTATCATAGACATACCTTACGACGATAGACACCTGTCTATCTCGCTTGCACTTGCCGATAAAGCGGTGCGCGACGTATTTCTATCTCTATTGACTATTGCGTGGCACCACGACTCAATCGCTAAAGCGCCGTCTAGTGAATCCGTGCCTCTGCTCGCCTTTTATTTTCCCTTAGAAGTACTCGTCATTACTTTTACTTTTGGCATAACTAATAATAATACCTGTATTTGTGTAATTCCAGACAGTTTAGAAGCGTTAGAGCGCGGCGAGATGAAGTACAGCGGCGCCGGCGGCGACGTGGACGCTGACGACGACGTGGACGCGGACGCCGAGGCCGACCTCGACGCCGACGTCGAGCTCGACCCCGAGGTCAAGGACGAGGTCGAAGAGGAGGAGACGATTATAGAACAGGTACACTTTATATTATTTTTGGCTTAAATCTTCTATTTCTCTCTCTGTCTATCTATACCAAGAGTGTGGAAGATCGGTCAACGTCGATAGTGGTGACTGTTCTTCGAGTGAGAACTGGGCAGTCGATTACTTTTATGTTTTTGGTGGGTTATATATATCTTTTATTTATAATTTATAAGAACGCTTTCAAGTAAAATTATTTCTTCAGGAGGTATCGGATCAAGAATTAGAAGTTGAAGAAGTAGTGGAGGGCACGGGCATGGTCGGCGGGACGTACCGGCTGCTGGCCACCGGCCCGTCGTCGCTCACGTCGTACATGACCGACGTCGAGTCCGGGGAGGACGTCAGCGATATTGAGGTAACACTATCGTCCTATACTTTATTGCTTATCCAAAGGTTATTTGGGGTACAAAAGGTGAACGCAACCACGCACCGTAATAGTGTAAAGTGTAAAGTTAGCCTGTAAGCATCCCACTGCGGGGCAAAGGCCTTACCTACCTCAAATATGTGGTAGCATGCATGAGCCATACTCTTGGACGAATAAACCACCACTACGCGGGCTCCGTGCGGATTGGCGGAGGGGTGTTTGCAGGGCAAGCGATCAACCTTGCTTTCAAATTTAATCAAGCCGCCCGTATGGCTTGTGATCCGTAATAGTGTATTATTTGATTATTATAATACTTATTTTGTATGTATGTTAAACTATACTGTATTTAATGTATCCTGTGGACCGGCATGAATATATGATGTACCTGATTTAAAAAAAAAATGTAATAAAAAATTCCCAAGGTAAGCAATAGAAAAGTATAGATAGTGCCATCCACGAAGGCGCGCCCCTCCACTCGTCCAAATCGTTT